>PVKU01003306.1:67014-184493 GCA_004027475.1 Anoura caudifer
AATGTTAAAGGGACTTATCTAAGAAAAAGAAGATAAAAAATATGAACAGTAAAAAGACAGCAAACTCACAGGTATTAACAACCAGACCTAAAACAAAAGCCAACTAAGCAAACCACTACAACAGGAGCAGAAACACAGAAATGGAGATCACATGGAGGGTTAGCAACAGGGGAGTGGGAAGAGGAGAGAGGGGGACAAGATACATAGAAGAAGTAGCATAGATGGTAGGTAGAAAATAGACAGGGGGAGGGCAAGAATAGTGTGGGAAATGTAGAAGCTAAAGAACTTATGACACATGGGCATGAACTAAAGGGGGGAATGTGGGTGGGAGGGGGTGTGCAGGGTGGAGGGGAATGAAGGGGAGAAAATGGGACAACTGTAATAGCATAATCAATAAAATATAATTAAAAATAAAAATAAAAAGACATGAAAACAACTAAGAGGCAATTTCTAAGAAAGAACTGAGGCTCCAGAGTTTACCTGTTCAGCACATGTAATATTCTGTTTGCATAGTTAATGATACTGTCACAGACTTTGTGAGTTAGAGAACTTCGCTGAATCAATGTGTCGATTGTGTCATAAGAGCAAAGCTAGCTGCAGGGTAGTTTTGTGTGACCTTCCCTGGGTAGCTCTGGTCGATGAAGGGGAAGCGGAGGCTGGCAGTCCAAGACTCAAAAGCCTCCCCAGTACCGCCCCACTTTAAAGAGACAATAGAGAGCACCCGCCCCAGGGTCTCCTTCTCAAAGCGCCAGACAGCACCTGGTCAAAAACCCTGATGTCCAGAGCTCCGAATTCTGGCCTCAGCCCTCAGCGAGAGCAGGCCACTTAACTTTTCAGTGCTTCATGGTCCCTCTGCTACTGAAAGTAATTAGAAAGACTTCCAAGTATTTAGAAAGCACGTTGTATAAATCAGCTCATTTGAATTATTCTGTTTACAGGAAAAGTTATTTGAAACTTAGAACAATGCACAAATTATTTACATACCTAGGTGTTAAAAATCAGAGATGCAGAGAAATAAACATATCCTTATATAACTTTAATGATGATTAGCTGTTTAATTATCACAGATGTTAGATGTAATCTCATCCAACCCCCTAAAGTGCAGATTTGGAAACTGAGACACAGGATTTGAAGTGAATTGTACAAGATCTCACAGTGAGTTAACGGTGGAGCCTTTGTTGAATATAGTATTTAAGTCCCCAATGGATGTTTTTCTATCAAGTACCTACTTACTGCCCTTCCCTTCTCCCTCCCCTCCTGTGGTGAATTTAAATCGCACTTCTGTCAGTCTTGTTTTGATAGACTAGGAGTTTAAACAACTTTAATCCATATTATTATTGACTTAGTCAAGGTTATACCTTAACCGTTTGCTTCATCTAGTTACTTATTTAGAATATAAATTCCTCAATGGCACCACGTGGCCCTGTTCTTCAGTGATAGTGATAGCAATTGTTGGACTTACCAGTAGCGACACCATGTGCACTGTGCCAAATCATTCACACCTATTCACTCCTCACAGCAGCTCCCTGAGGTGTGTGGTCTCATTGTTTCCAGTTTACACAGGAGGAAACTGAGGCGCAGAGAGGTTAAATAAGTTGCCCCAAAACACACCCAGCAAGTGACAAAACTGGGGTTCAGACACAGAGCATGAGCTCTTAAATATGAAATCATTCTACTTCATAGATGTATAGTGAAATCTTTTGAGGATGCACTTAAAGTATCACAAGTAGATAACAATTCTCTTGAAAATGTTGAGGGATAGGAGAAAGAACGTCCATCTTTAACTCAGAAAAAAAAATAATGGGCTTCAAGATATCTAAGCCAGGTATCTAAGTGGTAATTTGTCAGTCCGAAAATGACAATGATAATTATAGACAGCTCCCAAAATCACCTGCAAAAAAACTGGAGGCAGCCATGTGCACTTTGAAATGTTATATATAATATCAGTGCAGGACTCTAACGACTATTCTTACGTACATATTGTGTGGGTCTCGGTTAAAATTGTTGGGTAATGGATGTCTCCGTTTTCTTGGATTATGGGTTCTGCTGCATCTGCAGAAAAAAGATCTGGCAGGTCAGATGCTCTGCTCGTCCTCCGCATCCCGGTCCCAAACATGGCGGGCACAAAGCTGCTCCCGCAGGAATCAGCTGTAACTCAGAGGGTGGGCGGGCCGGCACGCGGCCTCTCTGCCTCTGCTCTGGCTTTCTCTGGCCTCAGTTGTCTGCTATTAAGTTGAATATCCGTATAAAGAAAGAATTTGAAGGAATGGCCTCCCTTCATTTCATCCCCGTCCCCAAACCAATGGAAAATGGACCAAATAGAAGATGCTATGTCTATGAGCCAAATAGTGCTAAAGGGGAAGCTAGAAATGAACATCCTAAAGCAGACTCTTGGCCGGACTACGTCTAGTGAATTGAGTTGATTGTGTGTGTGTTTGTACCTTAAAATAATGGGATGCTAAGTTTTTCTGGACATGTATTCCCTTTAGTAAAGTATTGTGTGTATATGCTATTATATGTATTATTATAATATATACATACATATGTATGTGAGTGTGTATGTTACCCATATATGTATATGTGAAATACAGACATATATTATGTATGATTACATGTACTATAAAATTTACATAAAGATCAAAAATTTTAAAGGTTAAGATAAAGAGAGGATTTAATGTTTTTTTCCTCACTTTTCAATGGATTATCTTGAAGACCATTGCTCTGTGTAGTAGCCCAACCTCCATTTGAAGAGTTGTTACTGAAGTCCCACACCCTGGTCAGGGTGGGTAACCTTCAACCTGATCGCACAATCATGGCTGAAAAGATCATGCCATCCAACTCCTCCACTGAACAGATGAGGAAACCATGAAATTAAGGAACTTTTGCCTAAAGACTTCATTTCCAGGAAAACTCAGGACCTGATGAGATCTTTTGTATATTTAAAGTCTAGTATACCAGAGCTAAGAGTGTGTCTTCAGTGTTCTCACCTCATATGCACATACGCACGGGGTAACTATGTGGGCTTATGGGTATGTTAACTTGCTTGAGTGTGGTAATAATTACACAGGTATGCTTATATCAAAGCACATTGTACACCTTAAATACATACCATTTTTATATGCCAGTCGTACTTTTTAAAAAGCTGGAAAAGTCAGTATGAAATAGGTATGTGATAGCAATGAACAAAGCTTAGGAATTGTTTTACCAAATAGAGGTATTTTTTGTGTGGGGGTTTGTTTTTTGGGGGGGTTGTAGCAAATGGGCTCTCTTGAAACTGAAAAAGAATTCTAGGAATTTAAAAAGGGAAAAGTAGAACATTTTGCAGATGAGATTGAAGGACACCAGGGTCAGTAAATGCTCAGGGAAGGGTGGCGTCGAGATGAGAGGGGGTGACCAGGGGAGGACCGGGGGCTGCGCTCTAAGCTGGATTCACATATTCCCGTGTTGCAGCCTTTTGCCTGGTGCTAACTCACTCTTCAGACACAAAGAAGCCCAGCTTCTGAAGGCTGCAGGGACTTCTGTTAAGCCTTATAAGGGTAACCAAATGAATTAACTATTGTGCTCCACCTCCGTTTCAGTAATTCACTCTCCGTGGGCAGTTTTATTTCCCCAGATGTGCAGTTTGTTCACAAGGCAGTTATGAGTAACTAACTTGTAAAAGAAATGTCCAAATGAATGAACAAATGCAAAGCACCTGTTGTTAACAGCTGATTTTTGTCTCCTCACTTACATTACAAAGAGCTTGAGAACAGGAGCCGGGGTTTCCTTCATTTAAAAACTTGTGACACCTACAGACTTAGGTTCACACAGAAAACAACCAGATGCTAAAACCTGTCTTTATAGCCAATGAAAGGAAAGAAGCATTCAGACAAACATCAGCTCCCTAAGACTAGGGCTGTTATGATTGCCACGGGCCCTAGGCACTTTTGTCTCTGTAGGTCCCTTTCTTAATTAAAAAAAATAAATAAATAGAATTATATTTTACAATGGCATTAGTATGAAGAGGAATAAAACCCAAACTGGATTCATTATTATATAATTATCCTTATAATATTCATTTACATTCATTTTCTTTCCTTCTGAGCATAAAAATATTTAAAATTTAAAGTTTCTGTGGGCTGCTGAAAGTGTTGTAGGTGCTAGCTCTGCTCCCGCTGTGACCGATGGGCGGCCTGACTGGGGTGACAAGCAAGGACACTTCATAAACTGCACCTGGCCTCCCCTCTTTTTACCCTCCTTGTAATACTGAGCATTGCAAGTCCCTTTAACTTATTTTTTCTCTGCTTATTGATACTTCTCTCCAAGCAACAAGTGGCTCAAGCATCCCTTTCTCCCGAAGTCACACCGCCCTAGAAAAGCCCGTGTGCGCCCCCAGCCAGCAAGCCCCGTGGGGTTGAGAACTCTAGTTTCTAAGTCTTACTTTTTCAACTTTGTCCAAAAATTGCATTTGAAAAACTGGCATTCTGTAGGGCTGCTCCCGGGGGGGTTCTGTTGGCCATTGCATGATGACCATGAAGCAGGTGACGGAACCCAAAACGAATTCCTCGGTGATGCCAAAAAGCTGTGCCTTTGTTCTCGAAAGTGGAGTCAGCTGGAGAGGATAGTTTTTGTCAGACCAGTTCATCCATTGCTGGGACACAAGGCTTTGTTAAGTGTCATACAGCGGGCAAACAAACAAGGGCACAATGACACCAAAGCTTAGCTTGCGCCACCCACAAAGGATGGAACAAAGGATATTACCACCTACAAGATAATGAACTGAATGCAACAATGGGCTGAAACATGTATAGACCTGTTGCTAATAAATCAACGTGCAATGGGGCTTTTTTAAAAAAATTAAGATAATGATTAGCAAGGGGCTTGGATTTAAGGAGGCAGAGGGCTCAATTTAGTCTTTATTTATGGTTGCTATCCTTTTTCTTCTGTTGAAAACTTTATTTTCCGAGTCTTTGTCAACTTTGCTCAAAAATTACATTTTTTAAAACCAGTGCTCCCTCTAATTTCCCTCAGTGTAGTCTTCTCTCTTTGAACTCTATTCATGTGCCGCACTTGATTGCATATTATAAAGGACATGGTCATTTGAAAACATTTAAATAGGCCACTGGTTTCTTTTAATGTAACAGATTGAACCAAGGCTTAATTTGAAGAGACTCTTGATTTCCCATAAAGTGATCAAATTACCTCAAAATTAGTTAACTCTTTCTAACATAACTAAAAGCAAACAGAAAACTATGACATACTGATACTTGAATGATCTCAATTCTTTGGAACAATGAGAATATTTTTTTACGTCTTATGGGATCTTAGGTAAACATGCTGATTTTTTTTCTCTGAAATCCAGTACTTCATTGTGTCGGTGGCAACATAGTATATTCACTTAATGGCCCATAATGGGCAGTATCAACATTATGTTAATTGTTTTAACTGTCAATCGTGTATACTATAGATCATATAAATTTTTTCTTTAACTACTGTTACCAAAAAGTTTATCATATGGGGCTTAAGATCTACATCCAAGGAATTTTCCAATGTATAATGCATTCATTAAATTTCTGTTTTTAAAGAAAAGTTAGTTGGAATATATGACTTCCCCTTATTCTCTCTCTCTTCTCGTTCCCTGTCCATACCAGAATCTAGATTTGCATATTTTATTGTGTCAAAGACATATACTGTAAAATATTCTCGATAGTCCTCTCAGGAGTTGGATATCTTTGCTAGAAAAACTTTCATTGTAGCGCCCCAGCCAATCTCTGTATATTTCCCCAATGAAAAAAAACTAACTACTTCAGATAACAAAATCCTATTCATTTGAACCAGGGCATTCATGTATTAATTCAAGGGAATGGAAGCTCAAGTGTAGGATGTGATGGATTTGGTAGACGGGTGGTTTCAGGGTTAGAGAACATAGGCCTGCTTCCCTTCTTCCTGCCCATGTGGTCGCCTGTCTGTATCCTGTTGGAGTCCATGGTTTCCTTTGCATTGAAATCATCATTCCCAGAAAGGTCCCCCAACACCTACAGCAGCTCTGTTACCAAGGTAGTTTTGCTTCCTGTATTTCTGAGAGCACCTGTAGAATGAGAGCTGACCTGTGTGTTTTTAAAACATCTAAATGTGTCTATGTGGAGTGCAATACTGATTCCTTGTTACGGTATTACCATAGGTAACAGCATTAAAAGAATCAACCGAGTTATATGCCATCTCACCCATAACTTCATAAATTGCCATTAGAATTAATATATATGTGAAGATGTGCAATCCTAAATGAATTATGTCATATTAGTCCACGATGAGTCATTATATTTATAAGACACAGCTTAAGGTTTTTCTTATGCAGGTTAAAGTTAAGCTCACTAGTCAGCTCATAGCAGTATTTCACCATTTACTCAGGAGAGTCACATAAAAAGGCAAATTCCTACTTGTAACTATGCCTTTCCAGTAATCCATGTGGAATCTGTGGATGATTCCATCAAAGCCAGCATAACTCATTTGATTTGGAAAGGGGTACTTAATAATGAGTCAGATTCTTCCGTGGGTAAAGCAGGGCATGTTTAGAAGCTGCCTTAACTATTTCAGGTCAAACAGACATTTTTTTGTGCACACTAAAATCTTGCAATAATAAACTACTGATTTACTAATGGAGATCTTAGTATCCTGAGATTGTTAATGGATTTCCATAAATATGTACTTTTAAAATTATTTTTTAGGGTAACATTGGTTAATAAAATTATATAGGTTTTAAGTACACAGTTCTATGATATATCATCCGTATGCTGCATTGTGTGCCCACCACCCAAAGTCACATCATCTTCCATCACCCTGTGGTTGACCCCCTTTACCCTTTACACTCCCTGCCCCCCACTTCTCTCTGGTGACCACCCTGCTGTTGTCTGCATATATGAGTTTTATTTGTTTTTCTCCTTTGTTCATTTGTTGCTTTCAGTTTTATATCCCACATATGAATGAAGTCATATGGTTCTTAACTTTTTCTATGTGAGTTATTTTGCTTAGCATGATACTCTTGACATCCATCCATGTTGTTACAAATGGCAGCATTTCATCTGTTCTTATGGCTGACTAGTATTCCACTGTATATGTACTTTTTACTCCAAATTTATCATCCCTGGAGTTTGGGTTCTGGAGTTAACAATTCATGTTATTGCTGCTCCATGTAGCCGCTGTGTGTCCTTGGGCAAGTTACCTCACCTCTCTGTGCTCACTGTCCTCCTCTATGAAGGGGGCATGGTGGTAACAGCCATATCCACCATGGCTTATAGAGTGAGATAAATGGGAGAATGCATGTGAAGTGACTGATAGAGTGTCAACCCAGATAAAGTTCAGATTATTATTCTTTACTCTGTCCCTAACTAAATACTGTGTTTTGTTAAAAAAAAAAAAAAAAAAAAAAAAAAAAAAAAAAGTTCCCAAGATACTATAACTTTATAAATGGACACATTAAAAGGGGAAGAAAACTTACCCTTACCTGCTACATCCCAAACAGGGTGTTGGGCGCTGCACAGGCAGCCTCTGAATCTTCTCAACAGCAGGCCAAGGTAAACACCTCTTCCTCCATTTCACAGATGAGACAGCAAAAGCCCTGTGAGTTTCGGGTCAGGAGAAACAGCCTTCCATTGACCCCAGTCCATCTGGCTCCAAAGCCAGGCCCTTTGCAGGACCCCTCCTCTAGATTCTCTCTTCGGGCCCCTACTAGTTCCGATTCTCTGGTTCCTCTGGAGTTGTTTTAGAGGTTCAGGGTTTCCTTTGCTCTCACAAACTCTGTCTGTTCCTTTGTTCACTATTTCTTGGTTTTTCTTTACATTCCATAACTGCAGAACTTGGGTCACATTCCCCCTACATAGTATTTTTTATTTCCTCTGGGTTCTTAGTCACATTTGCACAAATACGAACAGTTCCATTCTCTTTTTCCCTTATCTTTTCTTCCTTCTCTTGATAAAAAGTTACATACAAAGAGCCAGAAAGTTACCTTGGCCAATGGAATACATTAATTTGTGTTTATGTTGAAAGTATAAATTGCCCTTGGAGGTGTACCCTGTCCCTCTGCCCCTAATAATCTGTGTTCATAATCAAATAATGCACAGGGCTTGGCCTCTAGAGGACCCACATTTTTACTTTTAAAGGTGCCTCACTTTGGCTGTTGCTATCGAAATAAATATTCCATATAAAATGCTGCAATTAATTACAAAGAGTCAAATTCAAAGTGCTCGTTAAAAATATGAATAAAAGCTGATCTTAAACATTCTATTCTCAGAAACATTTTTCCCAAAATAATATTAGTTGGATCCAATATCAGTTAGAATCTGTAATTAGTGTTTTTCTAGTCTTGTTCTTATTTGCTGAATATGGTGAGGTGCCCTCGCAAATGTAGTATTAAGGCCATTTAACCAAGACTCTGTGCCTTTTAAAGATACAGCAAGAGGTAAATCAGCAGGCTTTTTAAAATAATAACAAAGCACCAGAAATCAATGGAAACAGATTGTTTTTCTGAGTTAATAACAGAACATGTGTTATACATACCATAGATCACTCTGAGGAAATGCATAGCAACAGCCTCCTGATAGAGAATGTGCCAGTCCAGAAGCCAAGAATCTTCTAAGAAAATTACAAGTTTTTTATCATTGTAATATTATTTTAAGCAAAGTGCCTTCTCCTGCTATGTGTAAATAAAAGGAGTGAAAATACAAATTTTGGCTTTGGTTTATATGTTAGAAAATCATGGTTGGGCCACGTATACTTGTGGTGGCGGCTTTTCTAATGGACACTTGCCAAGCAGACATTTATTTGACTTGCTAAAACATTATTACCTATGGTGAGCATTTCTGAGATAGGTGCTTTGCGGTACATGCCAAGAATTATATAGCTGTATACCTGTTTCTGTGTCTGTTCAGTGAATACCGTTTGTTTTCAGTTGTCTCTTGTCGTTTTAGTTTTTAACCACCTGTGTTTCACATTTTTCATTTGTGAGAGAGAGAATATGAAAAGAATAAAGGAATGATTTTAAGGATTGCCTTCACCAATTATACACTCTACCATGAACAACTAGAAAACTGAGCAAATTTCTTCATCTCAAATTGGTACACAGACCTATTGTTAATAGGTCTGTGAGCCAGAGTGTCATGGTGAAGCCAGCGGTGGGAGTTCTAAAACAGACCCTCCGCCACACTTCCAGTGAGGCCGGAGAGAGTCCTGTGAGTGCAGCCCCTGGCACACTTGTTGACCACCCCTTTCATCTCACCTGAAAACCTTGGAACTCTTCAGTTTTAGCTCAGGGACAATGAAGAAAGAACAATCGAAAGAGAAGGTTCTTGATCAGAATCTGCAATGTGCGCAAGAGGGTAGAGTGTTCTTTTTCCATCTTGGGAGAAAGTCCTATCAGTGCTTCTACTGATAAGAATTTTCACCGTTCTGGGACTTGCCAAAGCAATAGGTAAGATGTATCCATGCCTCCCACATTTCATTCATACATCTTAAGAGTTGAAAGCATTATAATATTTCATGTTTTGTGCCAGTTCCTGAAGTCCTCCTGGATTTGAGCTCTGAAAAATGAAAACTGGTGCACACAAATGCATCTTTATGGGCTGTTATAGTAGGAATAAGGCAGAGATGTCAGATCTAATGGGACATCCTTCTGCTGCTTGCACTTGAGTAAAGGAATTGGGTAGGTTTTCTGGCAGTTAATCAACTCTCCCAGTCTATTCCATCCTAGAAACACTGCATGGTATGTAAATGCTTGAAGTGGTAGTAACTCATGCATATCTATTTTATTCTTTCCATGCTTATGCTCAGAATGGACTTCTAAATCATAAAAATCACAAAATTTAAGAACTATAATTTTAAATTTATTAAATTAAATCCATTGTTGTGGAAATAGGAAAACCCCAGAGTTCCACAGTTAATGGCACAGACTGATAAGTCCTAACTCATTTTATTTTCTTAAAATTTATTTAAGTATAGTTGGTATGTAATCTCATATTGATTATATGAATTTCAGGTGTTCAATATAGTAATTCAACATTTTATACTTTAAAGTGTCATCACCCCACTAATTCTAGTGAGTATCTGTCACCTTGTAAACTTTTCACAATATTGTGACTATATTCCCCTTCCCCTCTGTACCCATTCCCCACCCCCTCCCTTCTGGTAACCATCCCTTTGGTCTCCTTCTATGAGTCTGTTTTTCTTTTGCTTTCTTTTTAGAGTCCACATATAAGTGAAATCACATGGTATTTGTCTTTCTCTGCCTCACTCATTTCACTTAACATAATACCCTCTGGATCCACCTGTGTTGTAGCAAGTGGTGAGATTACATTCATTTTTACTGCTGTGTAATATTCCATTTTGTGTGTATGTGTATATTCTATCTTCTTTATTCATTCATCTATTGATGGACACTTTGCATCCATAGCTTGATAATTGTAAATAATGCTGCAGTGAACATAGGGTGCGTATCTTTTCAAATTAGTGTTCTTATTTCTTTTGGATAACTACCCAGAAATGGAATTGCTGGGCCATATGGTATATCTATTTTTAGGACTCTTTCTTCAGTATCAGACTGCAGTCTGTAAGGAAACCCTGTGATGTACCAGTGATGCTTTTCTATGGCCCTAGTGGTCATTTAACACAGAG
Source organism: Anoura caudifer (assembly GCA_004027475.1). Classification (NCBI taxonomy): domain Eukaryota; kingdom Metazoa; phylum Chordata; class Mammalia; order Chiroptera; family Phyllostomidae; genus Anoura; species Anoura caudifer. Next base: position 77,656 of record PVKU01003306.1, read on the forward strand.
CTGAGCCAACTATAAATTCAAAAATTGGAAAAGTTAAACAGTGAAGTACTGAGGGGTTTTTTATTCACCTATCATCATCTCAAAAATTGAAAGGATGAAAATGCCTTGTGTCATGCGTGGCTACTATATATTGTAGGTAAAAAAATAATATATATATATATATAGCAGAATCATATGTAAATGATCTAACCTATGTTTAAAACATGTGTTCAAATACATATGCACAAGTCTGGGAGAGTGGACTGTTAACGTTAACAGTGTTTATCTCTGAGGGTAGAATTTCAGAGAGACATCCACACTGGAGTTATTGCTTGAATGTTTCACAGACATAATTTAAGCTAAAAATTGAATAAATCTATTTCAGAAAGATAGGGTCAGGCTATGAACCTAGAAACCCTACTATCTGATATTAATGATGAAGGTACGGGTAAAATTACTAGGCCATTTAAACTCAGTCCACTACTATTCAAATCTAGTTGACATTGATTGGTATTTACTTGGTGACCATTGTGCACAAAAGGCCTAACACAGTAATAGGTGTTCAGCATGTTAGATATTAGCATCCATCCATCCATCCATGCATTCATTTTGTTGACAGTTTATTGTGTGTGGAAGAGATCTGGTCCCACTGGCCAAGGAGCACACAGTGCGGGGGGACAGACAGGACAGCAGTGACTGTGGTTTAGTGTGCTGACCCGGCTACTGGAGGACGATGCACAGAGCCAGGGGTGTCCTTCACTGAGTGTGTGAAAGGAGAAGGTTTCTGGTCTGGACTTAGGGTGAAGCCCATGTAATTCACAAGTTTTACATAGGAAACTAATTTTGGAATCAATGAGTCAATTTCTTCCTTTAAAACACTTCTGTAGACATCCCCATTGTAGTAAGTGCGCACAGGTGACTCAGACCCTCTAGCAGTTCAAGACAGAAGAATGCAGGACAAGGACAGTGTTCCTAAGAAGTTGCTAAACCAGAATGCTACACTTCTTACCCTAAGGGTCCTGAATTTAGTTACTCATTGAGACACAGATCAGAGTAAACTAATTAATGGAAATCTATAAGTTACCCTTTCATTCTGCACAATACCTGCAAATCCTCAGCTCCCAGGTTAAATGTGAGCAGCTCAGGGAGCTGGACCTTCCCACTCCACTTTACCCTCCCCCCGCCAACCCCACCTTGCCCCGCCCCACCCCACCCCCTCCCGCCCTTGTCATTCCTTCAGGACTCCTTCTCTTCCACGGCGTGGATTCATTCCTTTGCCCTCCATGCTGCCCTGGAGTCAGATTTATTGGGCACTACGTTTTAGTCTATAGAGGAAAAAACACAATCACGACTCATCCTAACATGCAGCCAACATTTCTGTTGGTCTAGAAAAAAAGTTAAAAAGTTAAAATGCTTTCCCGTTATCAGTTTTTGAAAGTTCCGGGAAAGCCCCATTCATCACTTAGCTGCCCAGGAAGGGGTTTGAGACCAGAAAAAAGGGAGGGGCTTGATTAGGAGGAGGGCGCGGGGAAGCTTGCGCTGAACTGGGGGCTGTTTCCCCAGACCGAGCCCCGCCTCCATTGCTCCTGCGGGCCTCTCAGGCCGGGACGGAGACTCTTATTTTGAAGGACCGCAAGGCAGACGGAGACTCACTGAGTCACAGCGGTATATAGCCCGGTACCTGCCTGGTGTCTCAGCCCGCTGAGGCTGCACCAGACAGAACCGGGATTGGAGAGCCACAGGGCGGGGCGCAGCCCTGAGACCAGAGGTAGGCACCGGATTCGGACCCTTGCCTGGTAGAAAAGGATGAATTAAAGGGATTGAAGAGTGCAGGGTGGTGAAGAACTGGGGGTGGGAGGGCTTTAGAAGGAAGAGTGTGTGTGGGGAGGGAGAAGGCAGAAAAACTTCTAAATGCAGAGTTTCCCACCGCTGCTGTTGGTCTTCTCACAAAGTTCCCTCCCTCCCCTTGCTTGATCTGTGCAGGGATCTTTGAAAGCTGAGCTTTTGGTGGGAATTTTGCATCATAAAAGGGCTGGGACAAGGGATGCTTTGCTGGCCCCAGCGATCCCTCCCGCTCTTCTAACTTTTCTGAGCCCATTCCTCCCTTAATCGGGGCCCCTCTCCAAGAGGGGTCAGATCTGGCGTGGGAGGGCAGAGAACGCTAGGCTGGCAGAGATGGGGGGTGGGGGGGGTGGGGGGAGGATGATCTCATTCCTGTTCGGCTGGTGGGGGAAGGAGGGATCCATCCATCCCTGGCCAAGCCTGGGCGCTGTACCCTCGCCCCCCTCCAACCCCATCCTCCTTTCTTTAGAAAGAAGACACCCTCCACTGCCTGCCCCCCCCCCCCCCCCCCCCCCCCCCCCCCCCCCCCCCCCCCCCCCCCGCCCCGCGCTATTCAGTGTTTGCCCGTAGATAGGGGGACTCTTCCCTTACCGGTAAGCGGTGGCCAACCACTCAGTAGGTGCGCTTTGCAGGCTTGCTGGTGCTCTGGACTCTGAGCTCCGCCTCTACCCCTTTCGTAGCTCTGGCTTTGTTAGCAGCGACTCAGATCCAGCCACGATGTGGCTGCAGCTTTAGCAGCCAACTGAAGGGATTTCGTGAATAGTCAGGCTGGCCCTCTCTAGGATGTTTTGTGTTCCCAAACCTGGAGCACAGGGTTTGATGGCGGGATGAGAGGGTCTGGCCCCTGGAGGTAGCGGCCCCACCTGGAGGCTGGGAACTTTAACATTTGGGGGCGTATCTTTCCAGAATGGTGAGTGGTCCAGGACTCCAGAATGGAGAGTTTGATCACTTGAGCCCGGAGTGAGGTGGGGAAGGGGAGGCGGGCAGCGGGTCTCCATGGGCGCAGGCATCTTCTTTCACCTTACTGAGCCAAGTCTTCCTTTTGCAGCAGGCCTGGGCTAGCCAAGTGCCAGTGAAGCACTAGGACCGTTGTGCACCCATGAGACCCAGCCCAGCGGTCTTTAGGCGTTCTACGCTAGCTGGATCTACATTTTGATTCACAGTCACATAGAACAAGCACGAGAAAGGCAGAAATGGAGAGGCCCAAGCATCTAATGCAGGGAATAGTGCATTCCCGGATAACCAGCTTTTGAAAAAGCTGCCCTTGCCACCAGTCCCACCGGGTCCCAATCCTTCAGGCAGAGCAGTGTGCTTACCAACTCTGGAAACTGCAGAGTTTTGCCTTTGGTTTGTGTGATGAAGGCGTCTGTCAAAACTGTCTCAGTACCTGCCATTAAGGAAACATTGTCCAGCTGATTGTCCAGGGACTTTGGTTTGGTTACTTCAACCGCAGTGGAAAGACATAAGCTTTTTTTTTTTTTTTTTTTACATCACTAAGGAAAGAGGATATTATTTTTCTCAAGACCTGGCAAACTTTGACTTAGTGATAAGAGGTTTGAGGAAATTTTTCTTCCTAATCTGTTTAGATTCTGCCTTAGAGGGATTGTAAGAGTTATACCTTAAGAGAGGAAGTTAAGTGGTTAGTACATCCTTGAACAATGTATAATGAATAGGCAAGAGCTACATAATCAATAGATTTTTCAACTAATTCCTAAGCTTTATTTTTTACTTACTCCATTTATTATACATAAAATAAAATCTATTTAATATTTATTCTACCTTTTTGTCTTTACAATAAGCATGGGGATGGGCTGCCCCATGCCCACCTCACATGCCTTAGTAGGAAACTAGCCATGTACGATGAATAACAAAATATGCCAACGTCCTAACCATCTCTTTGGCTGTGTGAAAACTTGCTGCTCTGCATGGAGAGCATAGGTAGGTGGTTGAAAATAATGTGGCTTTATTGTTTGTGACTGTTGAAGTCCATGAATCATAGAATTCTGACAGCTGGTGTGATACGGTAGCTTACCTGGTTGAAATGGTGCAATAACTGAATGATTAGTCTGTTCCAGGTGAAGATTCTGCCTTTGCAAACACTGGACAGCTGTCCTCGTTAGAGTAGGCCTGGTACATGCTAGTATATCCTGTGGGCTCTAGTTTCTAGTTAACTTCTCAACCTTCTTAAGATAGAATAAGAAGTGAATACTCCTTACCACATTGCACTGTGGTTGGTGTTTAAAACTTTATTTTCCCTGGTAAATCTTACATTCTACTATGTTTGAAGCAATTATGTATTACTGAATTGTAATGCATTTCCTGGAAATTATCAAGGAGTCTACGCTGCTCAAGGTGCTAAAGTCATTATTTTAAGAGGAAGCTATTCGTTTGTTCAAACAATTATTAATTGTGGAAACAATTGTTGATTTCCACCCCCCTGCTTTCTGGATTACTTTCACAGTTATTAAGAACTGTAAAAATACGTATTAGACATTATCTTTCCTTTTGTGTATAATTTCCACATAAACAATTTCATATCAAAATGTATTGTACTCTTTCAGCATTTATTTCAGAAGATTCAGATAATCATCAGGTAGTCAAAGTTCACTATACTTGTAAAATTACCTATTATTTAACATCTTACAAAATAATTCTCTTCAGGTAAATGGGAAGAGGGGGTGGATGCTAAATATATGCTTTAAAAATAACAGTATGTTAAACAATAAAAATTAAGGCTATGTTATGTTAAAAGAGTCCTAAACTCTTCTTTGAAATTGTTCCCACTATTATATTTATTAGCTCATTCTAATAATATTGAGAGACAGAACAAGAAATGGAACTCTACCAGATTTTAAAGAAAGGTGTAGGAAAAATAATTCCTCCAGGATGATGGAGAGATAAAACTCAACCACTAGGATCTGCCTAATTCTGCGTCCCAGGTTTTTTGCTTCAGAAAATCTCTGCGAGTTTACACTAATAGAAGGGATTCTTCCCCCCAGGAATGCTCTGTATCAGATTTTGTCAAAGGATAAAGAATCAGAGATGGTAGAGGAGAGAGGTTTCAGCCACGGAGACTGTGTGAGTTGGAAGCAGTGGCCCATCCTGGTAGGAAGGGCATGGAGGCAAAATGGAAGTGAGGAGAGCCGAGGTGGCAGGGCTGCAGAAACACCCTCTGGAAGCAGTGGTACGTGCCGCTTTCTGCCCGACCCCATCCACTGTTAGAGGCGCAGATTTCTTCCTGAGCAGTAAATCGCAGCTGTCTTATTGGTTGTGTGCTGTAGGGTTAACCGTGATTGCTGACACAAGCTATTCCATGTACGTGAGCCTCTCTTCACTGTGTTAATGCCTGCAAGGAAATACACTGAAGACGTGGGGTGGACAGTTAACGGCAGTCCTGACTCTCCCACGGGATGCACGTTGGCCCAACTGTCAAAGCCCCGCCACTATGGTAAGCTGAGAGGGTGATTTCCGCAGTTTGGCATGGACCTGTGGAAGGCGGAAAGGCTGATTTGATGGAAAAGATTTCCTCCTGAGAGAGAAGCTGCCATTTGCAAAGGTGTGTCAGCCAGAAGAAATGAGCAAATGACTGTTTTCTGGTTTCTATGGGCAAAACTTTGCAATGTTTTTTTCCATATGGAAGTGTTAAAAATAGATTCATAGGAAGAGACAAAAAAAACAAGCAAAAGTAATAGACATTGAAGTTTAACCAATAGAAGGGACGAGAACTAACCTTTGTTAAGTCCCTGTCACCTACCAGGCTCCGCCGCAGTCTTTAACCACCTTGCATTCTCACAAAATGCTCTGAGGTGCCCCCGCCACGTTCCTGGTGTCATAGAACTGGGGTCAGGAACCCCATTCACAGAGAAATGAAGCACCACTGGACCACCATCCATGAGAATCTGAATCTTGACCCCACTTTGCAAGATGTCAGTGATGCCTTTGAGAAATTGTCCAACTTACTGAGAATTAGCAGCCCTCTGCTTTCAGATGGGTTGGATTCCGGATGTGGATTTGTACATTGGTTGCTGGGAACTCTGAGCACATTTTCTCATTGAAACTATGGCACACTTCATGGTTAGGTTCCCAGCACAGCTCAGAAATTGTAGCCAAAATATTCTGCTGTATTAATTGTACCTTAGCATTGAGCCACTATACATATATAATATGTTGTTTGTGGGAAAATGCACTCACAGCTCTAACCTGATTTTTTTATTAATGGTTTTTAATCCCAACAACAATGGCATAAAGGGCCCCGCCTTCTCTTTTTCCATTGAAACCCTGAAGGGAAAATAAAGGTACACAGAGATACATTTCCTTTCACACTCCCCTTAAGCTAACAGGGACCCCACCCCGGCACTGCAGAGCTGTGGGGAGGGGATTCCAGCAGTAGCTGGCTTCGTAGCAACCCCAGGGAAAGAGAAGAGAGAGAAAAGGCCTCGGGAAATGGGAAGGTTGGCCCAGTTGCCAGCCAGCTTTGGGGCCTATTTTGGATAGCCAGTCGATGTGAGCTGCCATTGGTTGACATTATTTCCTTACTAAGCATAGTTTTTGCTACAGAACCTGGACCTAGACTTTAGCACTACTTAGTTATATGTTCACTTATTTCAAAGTCAGGGTTAGGTTTTAGATGGTATCTTTAATCATAGAAGGAAAGCAAATTTACAGGCATTTTATTTTTCCTTTTGATGGCAGTCCATGAAATTCCCAAACAAGTACCTGTTTGGGAGTGGATAGACTTGAGGTAAACTTGGGTACTAATGTGTAATTACTATCTTCTGAATAACCACATGATAAATACCACCTGTTGAACACTTACATTATATTGGAAAGTGTACTAAAGTGTTTAGCACTCTTTGTCAGTTAACCCTCCCTGCAATCCCACGTAGTAAGTACTGTCAGTACCCTGATCTTAAAAAGGAAGAAAGTGAGATTCTGGGAGGGTCAGTAATTTGCCCAGAGCCACACAGACCTGAAGTGGCCAAGCTGGGGCCTCACTAACACAGTCAGTGTTGTTGAGCAAGTCCGGTGCCCTGGATACTGGCTGAGACTCCAAGAATGAAGTAGTGACCTAAATGAACAAGTATGCGAAAGTCCTTGCCTCATGGAACTTATATTCCAGTGGTAGGAAACAGACTGTAAACAGAGTGATCTAAACCTCCAGGGCTTCAGATGGAACTCTGTGCTATGGGGGGAAGTAAAGCTTGGGAGGAGGCGGAGGAATGCCAGGTTAGGGGTGGGGGTGGCAATTCAGTGAGGTAGAAAATCAGGATGAAGCGTGGCTATGAGTCCCCAAGTACTTCACTATTGTTCAAAGGGCCGCATGTAGTTTTAGGGCTGTATAAATGTAACTACTCCTTAACTAGGGGCAAGGAGGTCTACATTCAGCTCTTTGAAGGCAACCGTGAGGCTGATGTGGCCCCCCCATGAAAATGAGTTTGACACCCCTGACTTAGTAGGTGTATGATTAGTGTTTGTTGAGTGACTACTAAAATCAACTTCGCACACATCTGTCCAGAAATTTCATATAACAGTTTCTAGACTAATCATCACATTAATCCCTCCCTACTCTGAAATACTCTCACACTTGGAGTCCCTAAAACAACACTTGAATACAAGTTTATTCTATTGAGTTAATCTCATCTCTCCGATATTAAAATCAAACTTTAGAGTATGAAACAACTCTTAATTGTATGTTCCTTGTATATTTCTCTTCGATGGCACCCTAAATCGAACCTCACTCCTACCAGATCACACCTTTGTGGCACAACAAGGATGTCTTCTGCTTCTACTTTGTCACACCTGGTGGGTTAACTCACTCTAGGCCATCAGTTGGGAAACAGGAAAATCAGTTGCGGTAGTTAGAATAATGCAGGGAATAGATACGAATGGTATCAACTAAGTTAGTGTCAAAGGAAGTAAAAGAAGTGGTTGGATTCCAGCGATGGTTAGAAGATAGAAGTAACCACACTCGGTGCCGAGGGTGTGTGAAGGGTGAGGGAGGGGGATGTATCAGGCATTACTCCCAGGGTCCTGCCAGCTGGGGGCAGACAGGGCTGCCATTTAGAGCCATCGGGGCAGGAGGTGGAGGAGCCCTGAAGGCAAGACCAGTTTGGTAGCGAATATACCAACTGAAGGTGTCCCGGAGGCCTTTAGAAATCTAAGTCTGACTTTCTGGGAGGAGACCAGTGATTTGGGAATTATCAACACCTGTGGTAATTAAAGCCTTGGTAGGAGAGGGCTTTGCCCCCACAGCGAGCAGAAAGTGAGAAAATGTAATGCTCGGTATCTGAAGGCGGTGTGGTAAAGTTCCCCTCATTTGACTAAGCTATGGACTTGCAAATCCTGCCCAATGCAGAGTATTGAAGTGAAGCATACCCCGGGAAACCACAGATGAACTCATTCAGAACTGGAGCTGGAAAAATGTGTGGTTTTCCTTGGTAGAGCCTCATTTTTTATGTGTCTTCATAACTATAAATGGCTATATTTATATGAAAAGTGGCATGTGACGTTTTAAAATGATCTATTTTCGGCACTTATTAAGAGATAAAATGTGTCCAAATGTACTCCATAACTTTTATCACACATCACACCGCTGTGTTATGTAACTGAATGTCTGAGCACATGCTGTCCACACTAGCAACTATAAATCTGTCCAGGCAAGTGACTGTGAGATACCCAGGGACAGTAGATAAGGTGTTGGATCTGGCCTCTCCGAAGCTTTTATATGCAAGAGAGAGAGAGTGGTACCTGAGAATTTACAAATCTCTCCCAGAAGTAGAAGAATCATCTAGGGATGGGATGGCCCTTTCCAAACCCAAGCATTCCTTGGCCCTTCTTCACACACAGTCAGCAGGAGGTGTCAGTTTGCAAAAATACAAAATTATCCCATTTAATATCAGTTTGTCTTCTGCCTTTCCAGAACTGTTCAACAGAGTGAGAGAGATGCTCAGTGAGGCCACCAGGTGTGTGAAGCTGCCAGATTTTTTTCCCCATTGAGGTCAAATTCCTTGCTTCAGGCTACAAGTAAATGACAGAATCTGAAAAGTTACCTGGAATTATTTTGTATTTAGAGATTTAGGAAAGTCTAAATCTAGGCCCATCACAAGCACATCAAAGTTGAGGCATGTGAAATCCAGAGCTGTTTATGAAGGCTGAGTCTTACTCATTTAAATGTTCCAGGGCCTTTGCAACATCCTCGTAGGGGAGATGGGCAAGCCAGGTGTCCTGACCTCTGCTACACAGATTTTGAAAACCCAGTGGAGAGTAGCTGTGACTTTCCAAAGGGGCACTTGTCAGAGAACCTGGATCTCCCGACTCCAACTGTGCTTTTCTGTTCAGCACACACAGCATCCTCTCTGAGATGCAGGGCAATATTACCACTTGAACATGTGTGCCAGCGGCACCTGCAGAATTTCCAAAAGCTTACACACAGATGGCAAATCTGGCCGTCAAGTTGAGAACACTGGTCACAAGTTGAGGAGGAAAGTTTTTAAGGGTGAATGCGAAATGTTTAAAATCCCAAAGACCAGTTTACTTGAGAAAGTAATTCCCGTGGAGGAATCCGGTCGGGTGACGCAGGGAACTACACAGTGGCCCTTTCTGCAGCTTGGCCGCCTGCCCTGGGCTAGCAGCTGAGTGGCATCACAGGGCTGCAGGGCCTCCGGCTGCTCTGTGTCTGTTCCTTCCCTGTACACGTATCTACAAGGTCAGTAGCTCCCAGGCAGGCCCAGTGTGGCTTCTGTAATGCTGCTTGGAGCTCAGTCTTGCTGTGTGTTTATCTCCTTCCTAACCCCGTCTTTTTTTATTTCATCTATTTATTAAGCCAAATACAAATCTGAAAATGAAAGAGAAGGATAATCAAATTGGACTCTTAAATGTTTGCTCAATGTTATTGTGGTTTTATAGTTGCTTTATTTTACTATAATGTTCTTACATCTATAATTAGGATATATTTCAAAATCACATTGATAGTACATGATCTCATTGCCTATGTAGTAAAACAATTATTGGTCTAAATAAACAAAATAATTATGTAGCATTCGCAGAGTAATCTAACCACATTTTTAATATTCAGTCATTTGAAAAATTAGATCTGACGAAGGCTGAGTACCTTACAACAAAATCTGGTTGTGCCGTGGGCTCTGCTCTGAATCTTGGGTTTGGTTCTTTTAAAATATAAGGGCTTTTGGATTCTTTTCTGACTTCGACATAAGCAGCCCATCCTTTCATCGCTCTGCTTTAGGTCTGGTTTCAAATATAAGTAACCCTTCTACAACCTCCATTTTAAAAAATCTATTTCATTGGCAATAGGCATTCAACTAAAATGATGAATTGGGAAAAGATCGATGGCATCCCACCTCTTAGCAGCCGGATTAAAGGTCAAAGTGCCAGGAAACCACAGGGTCTGATGGAACCTATGGGTCATCTTCTGGCAAGGGTAACATACACCTGGTGTTTTCTTTGGCAACCCAGAAATCTGCATGTCGGTGCAGGTATCTTGAGCTAATGGTGTAGATATCTTTTTTTTTTTTTTTTTAGATTTTATTTATTTTATCTTTAGAGGGGAAAGGAAGGAGAGAGGGAGAGAAATATCAATGTGTGGTTGCCTCTCGTGCGTCCCCTGCTGGGAACTGGCCTGCAACCCAGGCATGTGCCCTGACTGGGAATCGAACCGCGATCCTTTGGTTCGCAGGCCCGCGCTCAATCCACTGAGCTACACCAGCCAGGGAATGGTGTAGATATCTTGAGTTTAGAAATGCATCGGTGATTTTCGGGCCTGCTTTCTGCTGCCTTCTTTTATTTTCTCAACCAGCTGTAGAAATGGCTGTCACCCCAAGTCTGTCTTCTGAGGGGCTACGAGGGATGGCTCAGGCTCTCCACAGCTGCCTTCTTCCAGACATCCCATATTGCCTCTGGGTCTCTGTTGGCTTCTCACAAAATAGAGACTAGATGAAACGAACTTAACCCTCTCAGCTTTACTATCCCAGTGCCATGTCAGAAGGGAAATAAAAGGCATTCCCATCTAATTACATATACTTCTTTCCTCTGTGTCTTCTTTGCACTCTCTCATGGAATGTTTGGTTGAAGCAGTTAAGAAGTTGAGGACCTTGTGGGGCCTGAGTCCCTAGTCTTGTGGAAGTAGAAAGGTGCATCTCAGGCATCTAGTCGAAGTTCCAAATTATAAGTCTGTGTAAAACTATATTAAAAATAAGGCTTCACAAAAGTCCCAAGTGCCAGTTACTCCCCAAAATGATAGAGGTGGTTAAACAAATGTGTAGTTGGACATGTGTGTCATGGAACCCGGCTCTTGCTTCTAAGCATGACTGCCGTGGCTTTGCCAGAAAGGAATTCCAAAGGCAGAAAGGTTTGCCATTAGTGGGCCATGGCACATAAAATAAAAGACTTCCCTGCGAACCTTTTGGTATTCTTGATGCTAACTAATAATTCAGAAGATAATACCTTTTGGACATACTGTAATTTGGGAGACATGGGATTAATCAATGAATTGGCGTAATGCCTAAGCTGGGGTAACAGGAAAAAGTTTAGCTTGCAAAAATCACAGGTTCCACCTGGTCAGGAGTTTAGCTTCTCTGTTTAGCTCAAGTTAGAGAAAAGTTTACATAATTAAAAAAAAAAAAAACATTCTCAGTTTGCATTTGACTTTCAATGATCTCAGTTCTTAGACCTGGGGATAAACAGATTTAATATAGTATTTACATGCTGTGAGAGTTCTGTTGACATAATGCTGTGGTCACAGTTATAGCCCATTATTGCAGGTAATAATTATGCTACAATCAGAACGTATTCCCATTGTATAGTGGCTTTGAAGTGTACCTTAGTAAATGCTTTTGCTATTTTTATAGCCAAGGAGGTTCATCACATGAATTCAAGGCCGTCCATATTAGGCTTTTGGAATCACATGAGGTATTTCAGAAAAATGGAGACTAATTGAATTCAGAGGCTTCTGTGGGGTAGGCAGAGTAAAGAATTCAGTTAAATGATGTCATCCAAGGGCAGCAAGCCCATACCTGAAAAACTGGCAGCAGCTCACCCATTCTGAGCCACCTGAGACATTTCCTGGGCTGGAAGCAATGTTACGGAAATTGAATTTACCGTACCTGCCAAATTTACCACACCTTGCCAAAATATAGGTACCTCTCATATTGCCTCAAGAATAATTACAGCTCTACTTTTTTTCTTAACAAGAACTTCCAACAAAGTAAAGAAGAAATCAGTAATGCTTGCATTTTAGCAGATTAGAGAAGGACAATGTAGGTGTGCTTCCCCTGCCCTTTGAAAATGGGGCTCATAAGTGACATTTACTGTGAATTATTATCCATAAGGAAAGCAATGTATTTGACTGTACAATCAAAGAGTTTTGACAGAGAGCTCTGTTTTGGTTTGATTTTGTTTTAGGCCATAGTTCCTCTAGGAAACAATTACTAGATCACCTTTAAAAGTTAAGTCATGATTAACTCTATCTGGAAAGATCTTAATTGATCTTTCTTTATACCCAAGTCCAAGTGGATGGCTTTATTCACTTATTCAGTGCTGTTAATTTTCAGTGTTTTTATATACATTCTATGTTCATTGTTCCAACAATCCCATGAGGTCATTGTTTGCTCTATAAAGACTTATATATGCATGTCCATTTTACAGAAGGAAAACATGAGCCCTGAGAAGTTCAAGCATTTCTCCCAGAGGCCCGGAGCCACGGAGCTCACTCTGAGCTTTTCTAAGTTTCCATCTCCCTTCAAAACCTACGCCCTCAATGTTCAAGACTCTGTCATTTCTGTGGTATTCTTTAACCCATGGAAATCTAATTTATCTAAGATTTATTAGGATATATGAGGTGAAAAAAGTTGTGCAACAGGAAATTGAACTATGATATCCCACAGTGTATCTTCCCTGCCAACTTCCTCATAAACAGAGGATGAATTCCAAATATTAAAAAGTTACTGTTGGAGTATGACATATTTGCAAATTTTTCCATGTGATCTGAAAAGCTAGCAAACAAATCCAGTATCGTTCATTTACTCTGAAAACTTAGGCAGTGTGTTCTGTGCTTAGTGTTTTCCTGAACGAGTAAGAGGTTAACCTGGCTCTCTGTGGGCCGGCATAAGGGAGAGCCCCACAGCAGAATGGATTGATCAGGCCTGCAGCTGAAGCAGACACAAAGTCCTCAGATCTGCTGGGGCGGGGGGCGTGTGCGTGCGTGCGTGCGTAGGGGAAGCTTCAGGAGAGACCCAAGTTCTGACAGCAGTGAAGTTGAGAGGCTGGGTGGGTGGAGAAGGCAGTTCGGCTGCATGCACAATGGCCCAGCAGTGGAGTGATTATGTGTCTAGAGGATGGTGGGCAGCTCACCTGACTAGGGAGGAGCCTGCATAGAAGGGGGTGAGGAGGGTGTGGTGAGGAGGGAGGTGAGGAGGGAGGTGAGGAGGGTGTTTCCAGACTGTGAAAGGCTTTGCCTGCCACACCCTCGGAGTCATAGAAAACATGCAAGTAGTTTCTTTGTGAAGGGATACATTCATAAATTGATCAGACTATTTTGTATCTATCCTTATAAGAAGTCTTTTGATTTCTCTTATTTCTCAATGCAATTTCTGTGTGATTGATCTATATGCCTATGCCTTATCCATAGGTTCAATCTCTGTCATGAGAAATCTTTCCAGATGCTTTTTTAAAGGCATCTTAGGACCTATTTACCACTTCTATTAACACCTTTGTTCTTTGTCAAAACATCATCCGATTTTGATTACCCATTAGACAGGTTGTTATGAGTTTAAAAGACTCCAAACTCATAATATTTCTTTAAAAAACAATTTACTCATATGAAGAACTCAAATAGTCAAGACTAAGAAAGCATTGGTGGGAAGTACAGCCACCGTTTTAAATATTAACGTATGCTCCCAAAGGACTTGAGAGTAGCCTGTAGTAAGCAGTCTTTCTGATCTTCATACCACTGATTTGTTTAACAAGCCCCCTTCTTAACTGTCAGTGAAAAACTCAGAGGTATCACAAATTAGTGTGGTCTGAATGAGTGGGGCTTTCTCTTCCCATAATTTGAGAGCAAACAGTTGTTCCAGAATCATTGTTTTTGTTCCTCCTTCTTTTTCTCTCTTACTGATCACTGTTGGTCATTTCACTACTAAATTATCTCCTATAAATGAATTCAACTACTACTCCTGTGACTTCAACCCTGAAAACATACCATGAACGAGGAATATCACAACTGATTGATGGAAATGTCTCTAGTTAGACAATGCATCCTGTCAGTTTTCCCTATCTCTTGTGGAAACAAAAGTTCTATAACCTACTTTCTTCCTTCTTGCCAACAAAATTCACTGTCCTGTCATGTATATGTAAATATTATCTTGTACATTTGTTTAATTTACATCCACTGCACACTTTCCTATTTTCATTCTTAAACATAGGATCTAGAATAGAAAATATGTTGGAAGGGCATTGTATGTCCGTCACATACAGTCAAAGTGAAGGTTCAAGTTTGTGTGTCATTCATTTTCATGTTTGCTTTTATCACTTGGGTAACTGAGAGCTAAACTTGTCTGTTTGATATGTGTGATTTAAGCAGCTACGGGTACCTGATGATTATCATGCACTTGGGCCTTAAATAACATAGAAGACATCATACCAGCACCATCTGATCAACAGAGTTTCCTTTGTAGGATGAGTAAGAGGTGGAATTATTTTGCAACTGTCTTATATGAATTGAGAGTGAGTGGGTGTGGTACATATGAGGTAATAGGGAATGATCCCTATGGAATTTTGCAGCCTGCTGCTTAAAGGTGGCCTGTTAAGAGTGCCTGTATGTCATGATGGTAAAGTGTAACAGAAAGAAGACGTGTCACAGTAATTAAGGAGACTGATGATCATTCAAACTCATAAATTACAGTCTAACCAGAGTCAGACAGTGGTTCTTGAACTGCAAGGTTATGCCCGATATTTAAAGAGCATTCTGAAAAGTAGTGGTTCTAAAAAGCATGGTCCTCACACCGGCAGTGTCAACCTCACCTGAGATATTGTTAGAAATTAAAATCTGGGGGCCCTGTCCCATACCAGCAGAATCAGAAACTCTGGGGTGGGGCGGGGGGGCGCAGCAGTCTGTGTTCTTTCAAGCTCTCTGGATAATTCTTAGGTCCAATCAAAGTTTGAGAACCACTGCTGTAAAGGAACTTGTTGTCCCTTAAATAAGTGAGAGTTGAAAGTAGTGATATGCCAGTGCCAGGGCATCCATTTCTTACCTACTTCTGGAAATAAGCAGTGTGGTTGACTCTTGAACAATGTGGGAGTTAGGGGTGACAGCCCCCTGCACAGTCACAAATCCAGATGTTAACTATTGATTCTCTGAAAACTACTCACAGCCTACTGTTGACTGGAAGCCTTAACAATAACATAAACAGCCAATTAACACATACTTTGTATGTTATATGTATCATATATACTGTATTCTTACAATAAAGTAAGCTAGAGAAAGAAATGTTATTAGGAATATCAAAAGGAAAATACATTTACTATATTTATTAAAGTCCTCATGTAAGTGGACCCACACGGTTCAAACTCATGTTGTTCAAGGGTCAACTATACTGTCATTTATGGCTAGCAACATTACCAAGAAAACAATGTTAATTTGACAACGCAGACCAAAGCAAAACATAGTTTCACCACTTGTTAATGAAGCGAAAGCTTGAAAGTACTGGACCAGCCAAAAGGGGACTGGATTTCAGTGGTGCCCCCTCTTCCATTCTGCTTTTAAAAGATTCTTAATTGAATAGAACTGAAAGTTCAGTTGGAAAAAGTTTGGAAGTGGATCATCTGTGCTTCCTTGCTCTTTTAGTCATAAGATCCTTTCTGAGGACAGTTGGGCCCACATACCCTTTGACCCACCCATTTCTAGCGATTTACACAGAAAACTCCCAACACGTTGTGCAAAGGCCCTATGTCGCTCTGGTCCTGATGAGCACTTACAGAGAGCAGGTCTGCCGTTCAGAAAGAGTGGTGCACTGCCCCGCGGAATACCCCGAGGCCTTTGGGAAGCACGAAGTAGAGCGGAACCAGCGTGGGAGGCTGCGCAGACGTGCACTGGGGGATTGAAAACAGACACGGGAAAAGCATGTGCCGGATCGAACTTCTGTGAACAGAAACCCAGACTGTAAACATATGTGTGTTATATGCATTTGTGTGTGCGTGGTAAAGGTTCTAGAAAGATAGTTCAACACTAAACCTTTAACGTGGTTTTCCTGGGCGGTGGGGATTCTATGAAGACGGGTGGTTAATATGGGGCAGAGTTTTCACTTTATTATCTTAGAACTTTAACTGTCTCATACTTGAATTTCCCGTAATGAATACATATTCCTTTTGGGGGGAAAAAAAGATTAGTATGAAACTCAGTCCCTGGAGTATTAGGGACAGCTCATCAGCAGCAGTGCTACCCGCTGTCCTCTGACCCCCCGTTGCCCAATCATTGTTATTCAGGCTGATTTTCGCTCCAGATGACAGCTACTCAGAGATTTGGAGCTAGAACTTAACCTCATCTACTCATTTTCCTTGTGGGGAAACCGAGCCCAGAGGGGCTAAGGGACTGGAGTCCGGCCCCCTCCCATGGTGACGGAGAAAAGGCAAAGGAGAGGCCTGTCACCCCCTCCCCCGAACTGAAAGTGAATCAAGCCGAAAGGAGGTTGCATGCTTTCCATCCACGGCCACTCAGGCCAAGGGGAGCCCATCACTGTTTCGACTTAGGGCTTATCCTTGGCGGGTTCTAAGACTGCTAATTAACATGTAGATTTCTGCAATTTAGAGATAGAACGTACTAATCTTTGTGGTCTGGGACCGAAACCAGAACTGTTGAGCAAGGACCACTCATTATTCACTGCCTTTCAACTCAACAAGTAGGCCATGCCATTTGGGCACAATTCTACTTGGAATTATTTTCTTCTTCTTTTTTCTTAGAAGAAGGCTTTTCATACTATCACTGACCATAAAATAATTTGAAGAAAATGTAAATACAGTCACTCAGTATATGAAAGGGGATAATACTGAAAGCAGAAAGTCAGAGTAGTTGTCAAAACCATTCTCAGTTCTGAGATTTAAAAACTGGTAGGATTCCAGCCTTCAGTGTAGAATATACTTTCATTCTACGCCATATCTAGTTGAAAGAGAATGCTTAGATTCACTCACACTGAATAATTATTTCTAAATCATAGTCTTTTGCCAAATAATGAGAAGATTCAACTTTATGAATACATGTATTTTATTTTTGGACTTTATCAATGTCAAAAGCTACTTGGAGCTCTGATTTCAGGAGAGAAAGAATTTCAAGACTTTCGTTCTCGACACTGTTTTGTAGTGTGATTAATTCTAAGTTCACTGCAGACAAAGTGAACTCTCCCTTAAGATGCAACGTAATAAGATACTAATCACACTCCATGGAGAGAGGGAGGTTAGTTTGCAGCTCTTCGTGCAGGGTATGGGAATTTTTCCTCAAAGCGGATACACTCACTCAGTCCTCAGCATGCGAGCCACTGACATCCCCACATAATCTAGCTCTGCGTATTGCAACATTCTTGAACAGGTTCGCATTCCGACTGAGGACAGCAGTTGACTTTTGTCTTTATCTCTGCCTGGGAACTGATAGCATCTGAGGAAGAGATAAGCCTGCCCCTGGAGAACTGAGCTGTAATGGGTTCCAGACTTCTCAGTGCCCCTTGTGCAAGCGTTGCCCGGGCAACTCGGGCTTATGTGAAGTGCTTGGGATGTTTTGTTGTTGTTTGCTTTTCAAGAAGCCAGACCAGACTTTCGTCACTGCATAAACTCCAGTGGGGGAAGAAGAGTACATTTTTAAGGTGATCTCCATAATGCTCTGGCAGACTCCTTGTGGAGAGAAAGGAAGAGACTGCATATTTTGGCACGTGGCAGTTTTAGTAGTAACAATGAATTCATGAACAAACCCGTAGCAAACCTCGATGGCTGCTTTTAAAAGTCTTGAATTGAATTCTCTGCTAGATTCTGAGACCTTAGAAAGGATTTCAGCACAAACCAAAATGAATGCTCATAGTTTATCGATATTGAAGGAAAGTGAAAGGAAACTAAAATTTCTTGAAAGCCAGGTTCAACATTACACTTTTACATTCATGGCCTCAGTTAAACTTTAGAAATCTCCTTAGTAGGTATCATTTTGACCATTTTTAAAGAAAGAAAAAAAAACACTGAAGCTTGGAGTGATTAAGTGACCTGCAGTATTGAGATTCAGACCAAGTATGGCTGACCTTCTCAATCTGCACATAGTAAGATAAGGATGCAAAACCAACCCCAGCTCCATACCCTGTCCTCACCCCACACCCCCACTAAAAATAAGGGATCCTGGAATATATTTTTTTCTCTTTTATTATGTACACATATGACCAAATTAGGTAAAGTTTGGTGTCATAAAATACAACAAATTAACTCCTAATCAGTTGTTCAATATATTTAATTGTAAAAGGCGATGAACTCCCATAATCCTCCCTCGTACGTGAAAAGTACTAAGACATGAAGGATCTGACTACAAAGAAAATGTTTTCGTCTGAGTATAGAGCCAGGAAACTTAGCTTGCCTGGTTCCTGAAATTTAAGTGATCTGCCAGAACCTGAATGGGGGGCAGTGGCTGGTGAGGCCTGCAACCTGGGCTCTGTCCCACCTCCAGACAGGGGCCTTCCCTCTGAACCCCACTCCCCCTCCTGGAAGGAACAGAGGCTCGGCCTCCACTTGCCCCAGGAATTCAGAAGATAAGAGGAAAACATTTCCCTGACTATAAAATGGTTTGTTTTTCAGACGGTGTATCTAGGCACACTATCAAACTCCCTCATAAAAGTCCTCTAAAAGATGACAGTTCTTCCATTCCAAACCTATTTGAAAAGCCTGGAAAATCCAGTCCACTTTGAGAAAGTCAATCTCCTTTGCCACTTAGGTAATGATTTACCAATTTCTAGTTCTGTCATTAGTAATATGTTCTCTCCCGGGTCTAGCTCAGAAGTAGCCAAGTGTCAGACAAAGTATATACTTCTAATTCTGGCTTAGCATGAATGTCCCCAGATCCTATCACAGTACCTGGTATATATTGTGCGCAGGCAAGAAAAGGTTGCTGAATGAATGAGTCAGGCCCAAGCATCACTGAGGCAGTGACCGGTGGCGCTAAGTCCCCGAGGCCAGCATGTGCACCATTTCCTACCGTCTCTTGTCTTTGTCTTAGTTACCACCCCCTCTCTGCCCTTCCTCCCTGGGCCTGCCAACCACACCAGCATTCATGCTCTGCTCTAGAGACTGCTGACCTTTCCCCATCTCCAGATCATGTCTTTCCCTCATACTCCTATGCATTAGAAGTGACCTGCACATGTAAGACAAGAGGAAGAGGCAGGATAAAACTTTATTTGGCAAGTTAGTAGGACAATCCAGTCTCTTGTGATTTTTTTAGTGTATTTCAAACCTTTTTTGTATTGAAAGACATACCTTGGCACTCTAATGAGTGATTTATCAAAAACCATTAATGATAGAAGTTAAAAAAAAAAAAAGCTATGACTCTTTAATCTCCATTGGATAAGCACAAAGGTGACATTCGTGGGAACCCCAAATAGTAGCCAATTCTAGCAAAACACTCATGTTGAACCCATCCAGCACGTTTCCTGTCTCCTGGGAATGTGTTCAAGTCTCTGGAAACTGGAGGCAACAGCTTGCTGGTAAGGGCAGGGAAAGGGAGTCCACTGATGCCAGCTTTGTCACCAGCATTTAGCCCTTGCTGACAGTGGAGTTGACTTGGCAAAGACCTGCCCTCTTGAGTGAGTTCGATGTAACGAAGCTGCCCAGCAAGGCTGGACACACAGCACCCCCGACCCATGCCGTCTGACTCAGAATGCCGACGGTCTTCCCATCAGGCATGCAGTGCTGTACAAATTCAGAGCTGAATAAATTAAATTATATAGGGAAGAAATATGGACTCCACCCAGTGATATGAATACCATTGCTTTCATGCAGTTCAACACTCTTCTGTTTTAGGCCACACACTGCTTGCTGGCTTTTCTGGGGCTTCCCGGAGGCAAGCACTGGGTCTGTGGTGCTCATTGCTAGCTTCCTAGCGCCGAACTCAGTGGGCAAGAGGCAGAAGGAAGGAAAAAAAAAAAGACCATCTCCAAAGTTAATAGTAGGTACAGCGTTTATATTTGCTCTTGAAGTTTGAATTTTGGTTATTTTGCAAGGGCATTAATTTTTCCTTGAGCCATGATAATTAGATTTATTCTGTTTTGTGGACTGTTAGATGAATTAAGTGGCCACTGCTTCTCCTAATTCCCTGAAATGTTTTCTGGGTGCAGATATCAAGAAATGTACATACTGTATTTAGAATATTTGACTCATGAGTAGATGGTGAGTGGATGCTGAGACTTGGAGCTGGAATCGCCTTTTCTTTCTGCCTTAATTATTGCTGACAATAGTAATTGTTCATTCACTGTTAAACTTTGTAAGAAAAGTCAAGTTTACTTTCTAGGATTCATAAAATCAGTTTTCATACATCGGGTCTTTTGGGGAGAAACAGAACGGGCCACAATGCTACATGAAGGGAGAAGAGTCACAGCCAGCCAGCAGCATCTGAGAGAATTTAACATGAGCATCTCACATAGTAACTTTCTATTCTGTGCAGCATAATTTCTAGCTTTTCCCCTGCCTGTGCAGGGAAAAAGCACATGCTTTTTCTTCCAATAGAAATTTTGCCCTTACAAGTGTGGTACAGACAATTTTACAAAGTGGTCAAGGTCAGATGGGGCCACCCTGGGAGAAGTCCGCTCTGGACACACCAGTGTGTGCTCATTTCCGTGACCATGCTGCCTCCTGCTTCTCACTTTACCAAAGCTGGATCTGGGTAGGTGAAACCTCGGAGACTAGATAAAAGGCTTGTGCCTTTATGGCAAATGGGTGAACAAAATGTGCCAAGACCTCTAAGGACAGGAAACTGAAGGACTCATCCAGCTTGGAGGCCCGAAGAAGGGGCCTCTCCCAGGAAGTGATGTTTGAACTGACTTCAGAAGGATGATTGGTGAGGTGGAGGGGGGAGGGTAGGTGTTAAGTTAGGAGGCATCCACCACACGTGGAAGAGGAGGGCCGACTCTCAGAGAATGCAGGGCAGTGCAACGGTGAGAGGAGGCTGTGGCCAGTGGACCAGGCTGGTGGGCCAGGTTAAGGAGTCTGGAATATATCCCAGGAGTGGACGGAAGCCATTAGAGGCGGGTAAGTGAGAGTCACGAGATTCTATGTGCAATCTGAAAGAAATCTCTGGGCTGCCTGATGGGACACCATGTGGGAGGTGTCTAGGAGCCAGAAAGGCAGGACTTGGTGGTGGATTAGATAAGGCAGGTGAGGGACAGCAGGGATGGCACCTGGGGCTCTGACTTGGGAAACTGTATCAGGGAAGGTGTCATTTACTGAGGAGGAGAGGACTGTAACAGCAAATAACAGAACACACCTCTGTGCCAAGCATGTTCTCATTTAGTCTTTGTAACAGCCCTATTACACAGGTTCTGCTATTACTCCATTACACAGATGACAAAACTGAGGCACAGAAAGATTGTCAGAGATCACACAGTTAGTAGGTACTGGAAAGAACTTATATATACATGTGAGAGGGGGAGGGAGGGAGGAAGAGAGAGGGAACGCATATGACAGGACAGCATCTGGTGCTTATTAAGTATTCAGTAAATGTTCGCTGCTACTGCCTCTTCATTCATTTATTCATGGACTCTGTGCTAAACTTTGAATAAACTAGGGAATACAACAGATGTGGACACTGCCCTTAGAGAGTTTGGAGCCCAGTGCAAGGAACAGACAATAAGTATGTTACCTTGCTTGGGCAGGCTGGTAAGGGATGGGAGGACGGTCTAGGACCCTTAGACAGAGATGTTAGCACTCTAGCTTCTGCGTAAATCTTGTATGGACATGGCTGCGGGCCCTGGGGAGCAGGGCGGTCAGTAATACACATGCTTGACTAAGCCCAAAAAATGTTTCCCAGATGTTCTCTGAGGATCCACAGGCACCCCCAATGTGTTAGATCAGAAATAGGCGTTGTGCCAGTTTTATAGGTGGGGAGGCTGAAGATCCAAAACGCGGAGTCAGCTGCTCGGCAGTGTCTGAGTCTAAAGGGGCCTGGGTTTCTGGGACCTGGCTGCTCGCCCTGCAGGTACGGCTGCCTTCGGCCGGAGGCGGTAGGAAAGGCCCCAGTCTGATGGCCTCTGAGCAGGTCCAGTCAGCGCCTGTTCTCTACTATATATAGTAAAGAACTTACATAAGAGTGCTGTTAAAAAAAAAAAAAAAAAAAAGACAGAGAAGAAAAGAGAATGCCAGCTGAATTTTTTCCACTAAAGCTCATTTTTAACAGATGTGTTTTCTCTGTTTCTATAATGACAACGTACTGAGGGGCGGCTCCCCAGGTCGGGAGGGAAGCAGCCCAGTGAGTTGCCGGCGGAGATGCAGTGGGTCCATCTGTGCTGAGCACAGCTGAGTCCCCAGCGGAGACCACGCGCTGCTGTTTACCTTTTTATTTGATGTTACTTTCCTCCCCGCGCCCCCAGTCCACCCGCCCACTGCCCCATGGCCTGGTGTCTGTGGAAAAGAGGCTACAAGGAAGAAGAAAAACAGTCCTAAAATAATTCAAACTAAAGTTTACAATATATTTGGGATAATGTTGAAAAAGGATGTTCAGAGTTTAACAAGTAGGTGATTAACATAACTGTTAGGTCTCTTTCAAGATAAACATTCAAATTACAGTTAGTGATTTTTTTACATTAAGGCATTCTTATGCCATCTAATCTCATACACTGGTACCCAGTGAGATGCAAGTTTTGTTAATTTTGTAAATCAGTTTATTTCTACATTGTGTGACTTTGACATTGCATAGTATTAATGGGTGATCATATATTCCATTTTTCCAGGCAAAAGGGTCCACATTTAGACACTAATTATGGTTGTCCTTAATAATAGTTGCTAACACTTACTGAAGGTTTGTTCAAGCTTTGCTCACTTCATACTTCATGTGTGATAACTTACACACTTCACATGTAATAACTCACTCCATCTTCACAGCCGGGACAAAGGCCGCGATGACCCCCATTTAAGGATAAGGAAAGGGCTCAGAAAGGCTAGGTGGTCAAGGACACCCACCCAGTCAGGTAAGGCCAGGCTGTCTGACTCGAGTCTACATTCCTGTGAAATACACCATGACCTTCAACCCCAAATTCAGTGAGAAGTATGCAGATAAAATTCCCAGAAGGTGGAAGGGCCTGTCTGATGGGAAAGCTCTGAGATCCTGAATGGTGCTTCCCAATTTGCCGGTGCCAGGCGCTTTATGGAAACAATGAGGACCATCCACGATCCCATTTAAATTGTACCCAGTACAGGAGATTCAGGTGCGTTTCCTTTCCTCTCCTTTGGAAAAACAAACGTTGGAAGAAAAAAGTTCAGTAATAAGCTAGATTCAGAAATATAAACTTGGAACTCTCAGCACCATCCTCCCTTATTTTCCAGGCCAGTCTTTTTTCCTGCCACAAGCCAGTCCTCACCCTCCACGTTTGCATGAACATGTGATTATCCTGATCTTGTTAGTGAACCAAAGTAGAAAATGAGAAATAAATGAGTAGTTTCTTATGTACTGCCTGCCGGAAGTCGCCCACCGCGTAAGAAGGCGTCGTCTTTGCATTGTCACGTTCATTGCCCACACAGTTCATTGCCTCTCGGGACGGTTGGCTGATACACCAGTCATTCTGGAGCGTAGTGCTAGCTTTGCCAATGCCGGTGCGCCTCCGTGCACTTTAGATTTACAACAGTTTTTTCAACTCTTTTATTTCTCGTGAAAATAGTCTTTAGGTCGAGATGAAAAAGATAAAATACTAGGTAGGATCAGCGAACTGATGAATAACCCTATTTGTGCTCATGAAAAAGCGTTTAAAGAAAAGGTTTGCTTTGACTGATTTTTATTTTACATGTACATTTTAACTTCATAAATCTTACCTCTCATAACAAGAAGTCTGGATTAGTTAACTTTTTTTCAAACAAGTGTATTATGCAACACTTTTAAATATGACTTATTTTTCCAACGTTATTGAGATAATTAACATAACATTGTATTAGTCAGTATAATGGCTATATATGTATATATATAATGTATGTCAAAATGGTTACCACAAGACATTTAGTTAATACCCATCGCCTCACATAGTTGCAATATTTTTTATGAGGAGACCTTTTAAGATTTACTCTCCTAGCAACTTGCAGACACACGATGCAGTGCTGTTAACCATAGTCACCATGCTGCACATTATGAACCCCTTCTGAGACGGATGATCGAAGGTGCCTTCTCCCATTCGGCGGGCTGCCTTCTCACTCTGTTGGTGGTTTCCTTGCTGGGCAGAAGCTTTCAGTTATGTTGCTCCAGTTTATTTTTATCTTTGCTGCCAGGTTCGCCTGTGAATATAATAATCTCTCAAGAACAAAGACAATAACCCTAAGTTGTCTAACACATTAAACATCACATTGAGGAATGTTTCAGGGGAGAGGGGGGTCTTTCTTAGCTTATTAACTTCTACATCATCTTAAGATCAATCATATGCAAAAATCTTTCCTCAGTACCATTATCGCAATTGCAAGAAATCAAGAATCTCAGAATTTCTCCTGTTTCTGTTCACCATCACAGGCATGTATCAAAACATATATAGAAAGCAAAAAAAATTGAGGCACATTAAATGTGCTTTCTTAAATGTACCTTCAGCAGCAAACATTAAATACCTCTCCCTACTCCTTTCCATAATGGTGCTCCTGTCTAAGGAATGAAACTCATTGTAAAATGAGGCTGCACACCCCCCAAACGTCTGCCGACGTTCAGCAGCCCTTCTGATTAGAGCGGCTCCCTGTCCAGAGTTGCTCGCTGAGAATGAAACTCCAGTTATTTAGAGAAAAATGTCAGGTTTGAAGAAGTTCCCTAATAAGGAAGACTGATGTAATGCTCGTGGAGGGGGCCAGGTTCCCTCTGTTTGTTTTATTTACATTAGCTGAATTCCAGGGGAAAATGTGCTGCAAAGCCTGCGGGCTGCGGGCTGCCGACTATATTTAGCCAAACTGAGTTAGTAATACCAGGAGGCATTTTTTAAAGTTGTACACTCATCACTGTACTCTAAGATGTTTTTCGAGGCATCTTGTTGTTATAAAGTTTGACAAGCATAAATAATAGTTTCATAAACATTTTACCTTTTACTCTGAGGATGAAGAAAGTATCTGTTGCAATCTCTCTTTAAGTTGGCAGGTTTTCTCTGAGACAATGATTTTTTGGGGTCAAAAGATAGATACTTAATGATCATACCATGGTTCAGAAGCTTGTACTTGCTTTCCAGGATGGACTTTACAAATAAGATAAAATACATTGAAGAGCCGTATCCCACCCACGATCTGGCACTATTCGGTCTAGATGCTCTCCTGTCCCCTAAACTTACTCTAAATGTAGTAATAGCCAGTGCGTCTTAAGTTTTCATACTTTTTGATTAAGACTTTCATTTAAATACTTTTATACACCAGAGGAAAAAAAATCAAATTTGTCCCCTTACTTAAACGTTAAATCTCAGCTTCCCAACTTGGTTGTTCCATTTTTTGTTGACCCGTGATGTCATTTTTGTGTTGCTCTATTACGTGATCCAAAGCTTGTACTGTATTTCATATGATAGGAAATTCCAACTTCTCTCCACCTGAGAGCCTTCAGTCTTGTGCCTTTCACCTCCCAGCTGCCTGCCCATCACTGATGCCTATGCACACTCACTGCATCTGGCAGGACTGTCCTACGTAACCTTGGCCTTATAATGTGACCTCAGTAGGTTAAAGCTTTCTAAGGAAACAGAGTCTCTTCATATCGCCTGAAGGAGAATGCTCTGCTGAAGGAGAGATGACGGGCTGCTGAGTGTGTCCCAAATAGGCCTACTGTGTGTGAATGTCTTCGGAGAGTGCAACAGTTTGAGAAACACAATCATGGAATAATTTCTGACATTACTTGCTAGAAAGCCAGCAAATAAGGAAGAAAATGGAGGGTACCTTTTTTTGCCACAATCATGAACAAATCCATCACCACTATCCCAGGGACCTGTCCTCAGTTTCTAAGGCTCTGCATTCTATGATTCTAGTTCAGTGGGGCCCCTAAGGAGGTATCTACACGGGATAAAAAGACAGAACCCCTGTGAAAAGAAGTGAGGGAACTTTGAGAACCAACCAGGCCTCTAGAAGCTTTGCCTAGTAGAAATATAATGTGGACCAAAAATACCGGCCACAATATGCACTTTAAATTTACCAGTAGTCACCTTAAATAAGAAATAAGCAAAGTTAATGTTAATAATATATTTTATTTAACCCAATATATTGAAACATGAAAGTAGTATAGTTTCAACATGTAAGTAAGTATAAACATTATAAATGAGATCATTTTACACTCTCTTTTTTAACTAAATCTTCAAAATCTGCTGTGTGTTTTGCTCTTACAGCACATCTGATTTTGGACCAACCACATTTCAAGTGCTTGGTAGCCACGTGTGGCTGCTGGCTACCACATTTGGACAGCACAGGTCCAGGGGATCTAAAATTAGGTCTATACAAACCTTTATGCTCCAAGCCAATGTAGCAGAAACAATGGGAAATATTCGCATGTCCACCTTTTCACATCTGGATGCTGCTGCTGAATTTACAAATGGTACAGCAGGAATCAGAGCCAATCCCAGTAGCAGAAACAGTTCATTCAGTGGAGAGGTGTCTTTTGAGTACCTACTGTGTGTCAGAACCCACTCTAGCCCATGTACAACTGAAGAAAGTCCCCTCCCTTAACGGTGCTGGCCACCCAGAGCTGAGTGTGGGGGCTGGTGTGGAGGTGAGCATTTGGGCATAAAGTATAAAAACAAATACCTAAATGCAGTCATTCCATTGATAAATGCTGTGAAGAAATGAAACAGGATAATGAGGTAGAGCGAGACAGGAGTATTCTTCTTGCTCACGTACATATTAAATGAGTTACTTAGGAAGTGAATTGAGCTGTGTAGTGTGAAAACTGTTTTCGGTTCATCCTTAGCCAAATACTTTAATTACCAGAACAACTAAAGAGAGTCTCATTTTTCCTTAAAGAGAATTTTATTATGTAAAAACACCAATACCCAAATAAATGAAAGCAACTGGAGAAAATGGATTCGATGTACTTCAAATAAGATTTTGGTACCAGGCCCCAGCTGACACCTCTCCCGCGGGATACAACAGCCGACAGACCTAAAATATGGAGCGTGGGCTGAACAGCACGCGGTGAGACTGGGAACTCAGGGAAAATTTTGTTTGTTTGTTTAACCAAGGCCAACAAATCTTATTTTTATCTTTGCTTAAGTAAATTTCAAAACTAATTACTTCCAAAGAATTTGGTCTCAACTATGTGCAGGAGCAGTGAATGCTGTCAAAAGTGTGGGCTACACAGAATAACCTTATAAATATATTGACTACGAAAGTTTTGTGTTTAAAATAATCTTGGTATAAAGAGCAATACAACTGTCGTATACAGGGTGGGCAAAAGTCGGTTTCCAGTTGTTCATGTGGAAAAGAATACAATAGTTAATAAGCAGTACAAGAATAAACTGTGTTTCACACACTCCTGCCTGTAAGCTGCGTTAGCCACCCCCTCCAGTGTGCCTCTGTGCTTATGGGCTAGCCTGGTAGGAAACACAAGAAAGGGTGGTAGTGTTGAGTGGATGCTGCACGGGGGAAATTGCATTGGGAAGAAGAGCGTAAGAGATGAAAACACACTTTTCAAGTGGTCCTTTTTCTCTCTTTTGCCTGTTGAAGGGCAGAAGTTTTAGTTTTAATGAAGTCCAAATTTTCAATGTTTTTCCTTTATGGATCAAACTTTTGGCTTCTTATCTAAAAAATCTTTGCCTAACTTATAGTCACAAAGATTTTCTTTTGTTTTCCTCATGAAACTTTATAGTTTCGGGTTCATATTTAAGTTGAAGGTTCATGTGAATGAATTTTTGGGTAAGATGTGAATTATGGGTTAAGGTTCATTTTTTGCACATGAAAATCCAATAGGATTTTTGTTTTGCATTTTTTAATCACATGTGCTTTAAGAAATAGAATTTAATTTCAAAAAATAAAAAGAAATATTGTATGGAAATGAATTTTTCTGTATTCATTATAAATAAATGAATTTATTTACTGGTTAGGAGTTCAATTTTTGAAAGAAAGAGGTTTGACTGCTATACTGATTTTCAAGAACTCTCATTGTGTTTTAATTCTCTAAGCCAAAGAAGTTAAATCCTGTTGGTCAAAAGATTATGTTGGTGCCTTGTTTTTTCAACCAATTTCATAACCAAGACAATGGGAGTATTTAGGTAAGAACCTAAAAATGTTATATGTCATTTGTCAGGATAAGTCTGAACTAAGTATTTAGGTCAGCTGAATGTAAAGGGGTATAAACGTAAATTTTCCATCTTTGGGAGAGGGTAGGGATACAGGAAATGAAGGGACAGAACTCTTTAAGGGGAGCTGATGGAGGGGACCTCTTCCGTGTCGCTGGGTCAGGAATGAGGCCCAGCTAGCAAAGGCACAAGTTGAGCTATCAATAGACAGTCCACAAATTGCCTTCCAAGAGAAAGTGGGTCTATTTAATGCTACTATTTTGTTGCATAGAGTCAACCCGCAGCCACCCACACCTCCTCTGCCCTCTACCAGAGTTGAGGCTAACCTCTCCAGATACATGCCTAGCAAATGACTATTGGCTTGAAGATGCATGAATATGTAAGATTCTTTCAGACCATTAAAGTGAATGAATAATGTGTGTTTTAGGAGGGCTGCTCAAGTTCAGGGCCATCTGAGTGGTAAACTGAGACATCAGAGAGAGACCCATCCAAGCCTCCGGTTTGTACTGGGGAGAATTGGAGGACAAAGGAATTGGGTTGCTGGGCTGGGTAAGCTTGCTAATACATATTTCACTCTTGAATTAAGCAGCTGAGCTACCTATCCCCAGGCAGCACTGTACAGCTCCCCTGGCGCAGACCCCACCTCCAGAGATGGGGAGAAGATACCCTCTCCCTGTGAGCAGCAGATCCAAAGCAAGCAGAGGAGGGGAAAAGCTGATCTGAGCGTGCCCAGGTCCACTGTCCACCCCACGAAGAGGGGAAAGGAGGACATAGGCCAGGAGCGCTCCTGTCCTAGAAGTCCCTCCACATGTGAACACGTGAAGGGTAGAGTGCCCACTCCTTCAGTGTTCTGATGACCTGCAGATACTACATAGCAATAATTTTTTAAAGCTGACAGCATGGTGCTCTTGAAAGGCAAAAAAAAAAAAAGTTCTATTATGTCAACATATACCACAAATGACTTTAGTGTCTGGCTCATTTTGATGTTTTTAAAAAATTCTGTGGATCTTTAATTTATCCTTATGATGTATTTTTAGAGGTTGACTAATAGCCACAGCAGGAAAAAAATCACCTGTAAATTCATAACTTGTAAATTCACATTGATAACTCTATATTTATAGCTATTACATTAAGCCTGTCTTACTCAGAAGGCATTAACAACAAAAATACTTACTAATATTGGTTCCCCAGCATGAACTGCTTGTTCTTCTGAGATTTCAGATATGCTTTTCTTTACTGGTGGACACAATCAAGACAAAAGATCATACTTCAAAGGTCAAGGTAGGAATTCGAGTATAGTTAAATATACTTTGTATTATTTTTACTCAAGACTAATATCCTTACACAATAATTTTTAATTCAATTTATTTATTTATTTTTAGAAACAAAACCGATTATCATATTTCAGGGAATTATTTTACATACGGATATCGTTATTGCTTTCTAGAGTTACATTTTTAATGCATAAGCATAAATAAAAGAATTTAAAAACATTTATATAGATACAGAATTAGTACTACCCATGTATAATGCGCATCATTTTTTCCCTCAAAAATATGGGCAAATAAGTGCACATTATACACAACAAAATACAGGAATTGCTGCACAGCTGGCGCTACATTATTCTTAAGCAAAGGCTCCCTCCTCGCTCTGCGTGAGGAAGTCGCCCTTGTTGCAACCTGACTGAGGTGGGGCGTCTTTCCTGTGTTCTTTGGAATGTTTGTCTGCATTCTTGTTAGAAATGACCTTTTGATTGAGCTATTAGTGAAAGCCTTTTAGTAAAAGAAGTTTGTGCCATGATGTCTTCCTTGGAGAGGCTAAGAGCAAAAAACCTAGTGTCTGATTTTGGTGCAGTCGGTGGCCTCCTGTGTGGCACCTGGACAAACCTAATTACTCTGCTGGACAAGATGGTATGGGTGCTTCCATGAATCTTACTATTCATGAATCTCCTGTGCACGTCATCGCAGAGATACCGTACCCACTCCGGTGGCTTTTTCCATTATTTGTCTTACATTTTAGAAAGAACCACCACGTCCAGGTGTACATACTGCTCCCCTAAATGCAGGCCCACCTAATGTATGAACATCTTACAGTGTAATCATAAAAACCCAATGTGGTATGCAACGAACTTCATTATCTACATACTGTGGAAAAGATGAATAAAACACAGTAAGACAGGCTCTCTTGCATCTGTACGTACTATACAGTGTTCTTTCAAAAGGCATTTCAAGATGTTCCATGTTTTTCATCATATTGGTGGGAGTCGTAAATACCACATTACGGAAGACGCCATTTGACAGAGTACCAGATAAGTGACTCGACAATATGCAGTCATTTGTCACCATGCTGGAACTTTCATGGGGCTGTGATAAATTTCTCCCAATTTTTCTTAAGAGTAACTACGTTTAAATAATTGGGTTGCTTTATCTAAGAATTATTTTAGTGGCTTTAGTCATTTCTCAGGGAGGGAACCTCATTTATTACAGTTCTTCCCAAGGCACATTTGGATAGACTTCCTTTACTGTTGGGAGGGTCGGATCTGCCCGCCCTCCAGCACTGTCCTTGCCGTACCCTTCTCCTCCCCTGGCCTCTGAGGAATGTCAGAGTCAGTTGGTCAAAAGCTAAGAAGGGTCAAAGCCATTTAAAATTTACAATTCTTTTCATGGTCACAAGTCTCTTAATTCATGCCACTAAGCTACATCGCTTGAGCTTGCCAAAATGCATTTTTGAATTTTTTTCAAGAACTCTTTCCCTCCTTGGATGAGAGGTTAAAATTGGAGCCTAGTGATCAGGCGAGGCGAGGCGAGGCCTGCCTTTACACTGCGGAACCCTTGGCTGCGTACCTTGACCGTTAACGTTAAACTAGCAGTGATCAACCTTTAAGAGAAAATAAATTACTCTGAGTACCCAGGTCCAAGTGTGCATTCCTTCCATTATTTACAGTCGCGAGAATGAAATATGGAGAAAATGTTATTGGCAGCTTTTTATTTATTCAGAAATGCTCTTTAGTTCTTCAGTGATAGGCCAATGTTAATAGCAGTCTAAAAATTCATCTTTATAAATTAGTGTTGTTCGTCAGTGTGTGGAAGATTCATTTTTTTTAAATTCCAGTATATTGAAATGATGAGGCCTCTCAAGAGATAGAGTAACATAACGAATTAATAATGTTCAGATGTCCAATATTGAAAGACCAGATAGTGGATTTTATAGCTTGGCAGAACTTTAAAACATATTTAAAGGGACTATTTAAAAATAGCACAACATTCTGTTTCACGGATAAGAAGAAACTTGGGTCTCTCTTAGTCCCGGCCACACAAATAATTGGTGGCCTCATCACTCCCGCCTGGGACAGCACTAAGTAGCCCATTGGGCAGGAGATGCTAAAAGGGGCCGCCTGTGACTGCAGCAACAAAGCCATTTTTAAGAATTCAATTCCAGTTACTTAGGACATTGTTCTTCGCTTCTTTCTTTATTTT
Source organism: Anoura caudifer (assembly GCA_004027475.1). Taxonomy (NCBI): domain Eukaryota; kingdom Metazoa; phylum Chordata; class Mammalia; order Chiroptera; family Phyllostomidae; genus Anoura; species Anoura caudifer. The sequence goes on from PVKU01003306.1 coordinate 109,406, forward strand.
TTTCTACAATGAGCATCGTTTCCAAAGAGAGTGAAGGACAGAATGAGTATGTGGGAATTTTGTGCCAAGGAATTCCATGGCAGTATTGATTGCTATTATGTGATATGTCTCTTCAATCTTCTCAGAAATTTGCTTTTGGTTTTAGCTTGCAAAATATGCACTGAAAATCTCTACCAATTAGTCTCCTCTTCCTGTCCCCACACTGCATTTTCAGGCTTCACTGTATGTCTGTAAATAGGTGATGTTTAGTTAGTACAGACCAAGCACTCAATAGTCTCTCAATGCCATGCATGCTGGTTGATAATACAAATACTGAAGTAAGAAATTCTGGGGGCAAATTTAGTTTCTTACTTTCAAAACCAACTTCTTCAAGTTGCTGTATATATTCTTCTAGTTTCTTCAGTAAATCAAAGTTTGCAAAGCCTAGTATATGGATCCGAAACATTACCGACCTAAAATGATACCAGTAAAACGTCCGCAGGACATAGCCAGGCTGTTTCTCTACGCAGCGGCATTGCGCTCCACAGCAAGATCCACGTCCCAGGAGCTAAGAAACACAGGGGATAGGAGTGACAGAACGACAGGTAGTCTCGGGTGGGACCCGCATCAGAAAGGTCCTGTGCAGCTGCTGAAGAAATCCAGTAAGTACTAGCTGAGTCCCGCGGCCTCCAGTAGAGGCCCCTCAACATAATAGCCGAGCGTGAGACCTCCTCAATGTAAACCCACCTGCACTGCTTCCAGCTGTGCACCCTTGTGCCTCGGCTCCCTCCTCTGTAAAATGGAGATAACAAGAGGCGTACCTCCGAAGGGTTTTTATAAAGAGTAAACGAGTTCATATAGATGAAGCATGGGTAAGGGTGTTCGGGATGCAGGAAGGGCTCTGTATCAGCAATTATCATTAGGAGCAGTACAGGGGTGCGGCTGGGGCTGGTAGCAGTAGTGGTAATAACCGTGGCCGACCACATTCCTCGGAGGACAGCCTCCCCTGGGGGCCTCGGACCCAGGGAATGGTTGTCCTCAGGCTTCCAGGATATTTAGCGGTTGTCTCAGGCAATACGCTCTATCTTTCTTTATGATGTGACTTTCATTAAAATATAAACTTCTGGAATTCTATATGTCTTAAGAATTATATGTTTATAATTTATATGTTTTAAGAATTTTATATATTTTAATCATTATATTAATTTTTGTATGCATTAGGTTAAAAATGCTCAAACTACAAGTATAGACAACTATAAAATATGAAAACAACACTTCCTCTACCGCATTCTGGTCTCACCCTCCAGAGATAAATACTCCTAACTATTTGTTTTTAGTCTTTCTGATGGTTTCTTTCACAGTTTTATGAACAATCTAAGTATTTGTCCATTCAGTGACTCACCAACTTCAGATGGTGCTATAAGATTAGTTTTTAATATTAGTTTTACCAGCAAGATGTTCTTGTCAGGCCTTTGGCATTAACAAGCTGATAATTTCGTGCAGTTACTTAGTCTCTCTCTGTTTCTTTCTCTGTGTCTATGCAATAAGGAATTGGATGGGGCGGTGTCCAAAGCCACTTCCTTACAAGTGTGAGAGTGCATTTAAACTAACTCAAGAAAGAAAAAAAAAAAAAAAAAAACAGGGGGCAGGGGGCAGGGGGTGAGGACAGAGAGCAACTGCCCTGTGTGGGGGATTCAGAGAGAAACCTGGTCTGGGGGTCGGATCCGGAGCAGGTGCTAAGACAGTGTTTCAGTGTGATTACGTCTCTCTTCTTGCTTGTCATCTCTCCACCGGGCCTCGGTTTTCATGTATGGGTTTCCTTCCTATAAGTGCTTCCTTCCATGACAGCACCTCGGGACATGTATCCTTGTAGTCAGTGGTCAGGGGACAGAGACACATTTCCCTGCCATCTTTAGCGCAAAAGGTCCTGACAGGCTGGGCGAAAGTAGGTTTGCAGTGAGCGCACGAAACCCAGAGTGAGGAAAGCTATCATAATCGTAACCTGCGTGTCTTTTTCCACACGAAGAACTCCAAACCCACTTTTTCTCCACCCTGTATTTACCCCTGCATGATTTGCTGAAGCCAAACGATGATTAACTAGTCCTGGGTCTCATGCTTACCCTGTGACCAAGGGTTCGGTAACTGTGGTTGGTGGACCCATGAGGAATAGGGTGGAAGCAGATCTTAAAGAAAGGCAGGAATCGTAAACAGTTAACAACAGACCTCTCCTGCTCTTGGAGTTTCAGGCAACTGCGATTTTAAGAAGGAGCTCATTCAGCTCTCCACTGACTACTGAGTCATACTTGCTCTTATGAATGCTGACTGCCATGTCACCAACCAATGCCCTCATTCTCCTGCCAGAAATAAAGGCTGACCTCCGCCTACACATTCTTTAACTTCCTATCAGCAATTAAGGACTCTTGGCAGTATTTTCGCAACAACTTGAACAACGAGTCCAGACATCAGTGCGAAGTCCCAGGCAGACATCAATGCCTCAGATTCCGGCCCCGGCACAGACATTCAATGCCGCCTCGTTAGTAAGACTCTGCTAGGTCTTTACGACCTGCCACACAATGCACACACAAGCGAACCATTTCCTCCCTCTGCACAGGGACCCACTGTGTTATCTCAGGATACAGCCTATGCCTTGGTGGGGTGGGGGTGGGAATGGCTCAGAACATTGCAGTGATGGGAAGAACGGCCCCTAGGAAAGCAAAGAATTGCCTGGAGATGACTCAAGTTCTCACCAAGTACTGAAAATATCCCTGAGGCACTTTCCCTTCAAGGTAAACATAAACTTGGGGCATTTCTGACTGATAAGCAAATAAAAGGGAAAATGGGCACTGGTACAGAGGAGGCTGCCTGGAACACGGAGCGCCTGGCGGGCGCCAAATTAGGAACTGAGCTACCGGGTTCATCGACACTCTCACTTGGGGGATTCGAGGCTCATATTTGGATTCTGAAATAAGTGCTGTCATTATTACATAAGAGCTCTGATTGTTTCCCTTTCCCGTATTCCACACAAAAAGATGCCTGGCCATCTCTTCACAGGTGTTTACTGACAGCTGTGTGCACAGCACTGCGGGGGTCACCAGGAGGACACAGAGCATAAGCCTGGCTCCGGGAGATCTGGCCATGGGGGTGACAACATCACTGCCAAACCCTGACGGTGCTGGACCAGCCTTGTAGACTGGAGCGGTCAGGAGGGAGAAGGAATTTCTAGATGTTATTAGGAAGAGCTTCAAGAAGAGAGACATGGCAAGGGGGACAAAACAATCTGACAGTCTCAGTGGACAGAGAGAAATTGGTGGGGGCGGGCCTTCCAAAAGGGGGCAGTACCTGAAAAAAGGCCAAGGGGAAGGAAAACCCAAAGTGAGTTCAGGGAGCAAGGATGGAGAAGTGGAGATTGAGTAGTAGCTGGGGATAAGAATGTTGGGGCTGCCTTGGGCCAAGTATAGGAAATCTTCAAATATCAGGTATCATTGGGGGAGAAATTAGATTGGGGTGAGGGTGACTCTGTTTTAGACATGCTAAGTTTGAAGTGGAGTAGCATGTTTACATCACATGGAAATAGGGAACAGGACTGGAATTCAAGGCTGAGTCTGGGTTAGAGACAGAGATTAGGGAGTGAGGGTGATGCTGTTGTCTCCTGCTACCGGGAGAAGGTAAAGAAAGTTCAGATCTTGATGGCATGTCTATAGCCAGAGAGCTGGCAGAGGACCAGTGAGGGACACGAGGCACAGTGTCAAAGGCAGGGGAAGAGTGTGCGCTTGGAGAAGAGGGGGCGGGAGCTCCTGCTGCCAGAGGCGGCCAGGGCGGTAAGGATGGGAACAGGGAAAGACCGGACTGCTGGGCTGCAGATCTTGAGCACAACATAACGCTACCTTTCTATCGAACAGAATACCTTCAATTAACTTTTCAAAGGTTTGTAAAGTCAAGCCAAAGGACAAAAAAGTTAGGGGGAAAGAGGGGAAAGGTTTGTTAACAGAACAGTGGCAACTGAGCCACTGAAATAGTTCACATGGTTCTTCAAGGGAGAACATTGTAGCAGAACCGCATCCAACCCATTTCTCATAGGGGCTGTTCTGAGACACACAAACCCAAAAGCTATTTTTCTTAATTTTTGGACAGAATTTATCTATAAGTATATCTGTCTTAAGAAAAAAAAAACGCAACTAATGTTAACCACTTAGGTGATGATTATTCATAGCATAAAAAGTATTCTCCACCAAAAGGGATCCTTTTTATAAAATTTACTGTGGAATTATTTTAGCTTGCCTCTCTGCCTTTAAAATCTATTTTTGTTTACCAAAAAATGATATATTAATTTTTCAAAACAGTTGAAACAAATGTGAAAACAGCATATGCGTAAAGTCGATATATGTGTATGAATACGCACCACACATGGACGTGGTTCGTTGTTTACAGGTTCCTTTAAAGTTAGCTTCTTTGCAATGCTTAAACGTTACTGGGCTAAAGAGTAAGGATCATAAAATCTGAAAGTTTGTTAGTACTTTTGAGATATTACATTATTTTATAGTGGAGGAACTGGGCTCCAGAGAGGATAAGTGAATTATCCAAAGGCATAAATAGCCAGTGGCCGAACAGGAGTTGGACTGTTTGAACATTTCCTGAGCTTGGCTGACTCTCTGTCCTTACTTGTAAATAGTCTGTGTGTTTGTGGCTTTATCTGTGCGAGATATCTGTACGGCCTTCGGATAGCAAATGTAGCTGCCGACCCTGAGGTGGGCCGGCTAGCTCCGTACTTTACAGAGAAATCTGGGGGATTGAAAAAAAATTCAACAATATTTACTGAGCATCTTACAGGATAACAAAGATGGAGACATTGAACACAAAATGTTTGAAAAGGGTAGAGAAGGAGGGAAGTGCTATTTTATTTTTTCAGTAAAATAAAGCCATTGGGCAAGTAGGTAATGGTTGTTTCTTTTGAAAAGATATGACACTTTGTCCTCAGTAATAATTCATTCTTACAAAAACAAACCACACATCCCTGTTTTCGAGATACTCAGTTCAGCAAACATAAACTAGAATGGAAATGATACAGAAGGGATGGGGCAGTTCTCTCAATCACATGGCAATTTGAGGAAACATGAACCAAATAAAGCCCTAAAGTATGCCACATTCTTATGTCATTGCAGGGCTGAAAGTTGAGTGTCCATCTTTTTTCCCCAGTTCTTTAAAACCTGTGAGAAATCGTATGCGTAAGTCCTTAAAGTTTCTCAACACCTCTCAGGCAGCTTTTCTTTGGTGTTTCAGTTAGAAATGAGATCACTGATTTTGCCTCAAGCATTGACAGAAAAGGTTGGAGAACAGATTTTCTTTAAAAATGTACTTTGTTTATGTTAAGAATTAATACCAAACATTTTCAATTGGCAATAGTCCATATTAATTCCTTTTCATGTCCATTATATTAGCAGACTCTTTATAAGAATCAGCAGCTAATATCTTTCTGCTGCTTTCCCTGGCCTCTGTGGCAATAGAAATGAAAGTTATTTAAGGCATTTAACTGTGATGTGGAGTTGATGCTTTTAGAACCTGACCTTACATTCCTCCTCACCCCACCCCCACCCCCTACCCCGCCTCTGCCCCTGCCCCGGAAAAGGCTAAGGCTGAAATGCTCAAGCTCCGTGTCACTGGGCTTCACCAGGCTTATCAAGACTGTAAACACCATCAAAGCCTACCCCCTTATCACAGTCAATTTGTGTTGAGATACACATCCTTTTCTTCTGGTGGGGCTGTGAGTGCTTTGGACCACGTCCGGCAGCCTTCAGGAAGCCAGATGACCCTTTAGCCCAGAGAGCTGGAACTCCACACACCTCTGAAAGGAGAATCCTCTGCGTCTTGGCTGTAGGGTTCAAGTTGTAACGAACTCATGCTGATATTGACCTTTATCAGAATACCACGTCCCAACCTCTCAGTCCTTATTCCTTGTGCCACATGAGAGACACAGCCATCCTTTGATATTCCGGAGACTTTCCAAGGAGAATTATGAATCAGTCAGCAGTTGCTCCCTGTTTCTCATGGTGCGTGCGCATAATGACTTACAATAGAGGTCAGTTTTATGTATCAAGACATAAAGAGCTACTGTTTTTCTCTAGAAGAGCCCAATGTGGTTCTTTTTCTAAGTGGAAAAGATGAGTCTTCCTTCTGAAGGAGACTCAAGTTGTGGGCTCATCATGCAGGTCGCTTCTTCTTTGAACCCCCCCCCCCATGTAATTCATTGCATTCAGTCCTGGCTTTGTTTAGAGTGAGCGTGACTTACAAAGGGCTTAGAATGAATTAAAGATCAAAGAAATGGTCTTTTATAAAGAAACCTATGACATTTTGCAATACATGTTAACCACACATTTCCAAAGTGGTCAATTTTAATTTGTACATTCTTATGTTTACGAGACTCTGTAGAAAATCCCCGTCCACCACTACCCTCTCCCACCCTTATAGGGAATGTATTTAAATTCACATTTATTTTTGTACTGTAACCTCCCATAAACCCAATGTAATCTGCTCTCATTTGGCTCATATTAACCTATTTTTATTGTGTGAATGATTGTTCCGAAGATCATGACTTCTATAGCTTTTACTGAGGGGCAATGATAATGTAGTGCTGAACCAAGCAAGTTCTTAGGTACTGACCCTCACCAAGTGGACGTAGATTCTCTGACATGAAGTCAGAAATGAGTAATAGAAGAAAAGCTAGATAACTGAAGTGCAAATGTAATAAAGTCACAGATGGAACTTTAACGAGTACACCCAGAACTGAAACCCTTGTAGGAGTTTCATATTCTCCCTTTTATAAGTTCTCAGAATTAATATTTTGCGCTCTCTCATACAGAAGATCCTGAGCTAATCCCAACCAGAGGGGAGTGTGTTGTGGGAACACACAAGCAGTTTATTGATTTACACGATGACCATCATTTCAAAAGTCTTCGAATCCCCCGGTCCATACGGGCTCTCTGTTCCAGGACTAACCTGCTGACTGTGTCTGAGGAACCAGCAGGGTCTAGAAATCGCAGCCAGAAATCAGCACCGGTGTCGCCACTGACAGTGATGTGTCCGCCGTATTTAGTGTGGGGCTGGGTGTTGCGAGGCTGTTGCTGTTTAGTGTCGTGAGGATGCTGGCACGTCCCAGTCCCTGCCTTCAAAGTGCTTATGAGCAGCAGGACCAGAGGAGCTCCTGCTTCAGAGGGTGCAGCGTTGCAGCTCTTCATCATGTAGTGGCTTCTGTGTCACACAATAAAAAAGGTTAGAAAACATATAAAGCAATGGCATATTTACTCTGAAAGCACAAATGTTTTCCAGCTTCACGATCCCAAGAGTTTCTCCAGACAGTTATAAATACTCCATTTCTATTTGTACAAAGCAGGGGGAAAATTACTCCTTGCCATGCAGACATTGCTCCAGAGAGACACACTGGGAATTACCCATTTACAGAAAAGTTGTTTTCCAGAAGTTTACTTTCACATCCTTTATTTTGAGCTTGGGCTGCCGTTCCCCAGAGAAAATGCGATATGCAGTAACAATGACTAACAGTCTAATAAACCTTTTTTCTTTACTGAGCGCTTCGGAGAGAATGACGTAGCTGAGGTTTTGGAGCCAACCAGCCACCCTTCACCTCTAGCTTCTGCCCTTAGGCAGGTTACTTGACCTCACTAATCTATGAGGAATTTAGAAAATGGGGATAATACCACCCCCACCACCCCCCGGGGTTGTGTATGAGTCAGTCCAGTGGCAGGAAGATGATAAGTGCTGTCCCTCATCTGCCACCCCCACTACGGCTATGTGGGTGGAAGGGTGAGGAACAGCGGCTGAAACTGGCCGTCTTAGCTGGTCTGGCCACTCACCCATCACCTCCACTTCCCCGTGTCCGCATGTGCCACTGCTGTTGTCCTTGCCAGCTACTTTCGGGGGGACAGATGAAGAGGAAGATCCCCTGAAGTAAGTAGAACATCATCTCTATTTTTTAAAATCTTTGTTTGTAAAGTAACCAGGATGGATGGCTTGTTCTCTTCTGCCATGGAACGTCTGTTGAGTTCAAACTCTGCACCAGGCACTGTGCTCACTGACTCCTCACAATCACCCAGGGTTAGGAGCTGGCAGAGTTGTGTTCCAACCCGGTACCATCCACCTGCGAGTCTGGCCTTTTCCTCCTGGACCACACGCCTGCTCGCCTTCTCCAAGGCTGCTTTCATCTAGTGGCAGGAGAGATCGCTGAACTGGAGAGTAAACTGGGTTCACCCCGAATCTTGGCCTTATCTGACTCTCTGTAAAACCGTTTTCACTCAAAGCTGTACCCAGTCCACTGTGGTGGGGCAGGGGAGGGGTGGGGTCTTGATTTTCTGTGATGTAGGAGGAGAATCCATTGAGTTAGTATTGACACATTCCTGTCCTGAGCTGCCAAGATCTTTTCATGGTTGTCCCCTTTCACCTTAAAAAGAATGAAGTTTGAAGTCAGATATTCTTAAATAAATTCTTAAATATGTAAATACTTCAAACCTTCACTGATGATTCAGATCCTAAAGGGCCTGGTTGCTATGGCTGTAGGGATGAATGAGAGTTAAATCCTTAGGAGAGAAAGATGGCCACAGGTTTTTTAATCAGTCATTGTGAAGGTCAGGGCTGTTTTCTACTTCCTCTTTTTAAACTTTTTTGCAATTACAGTTGACATGTAATATTATATTATTCATTTCAGGTGTACAGCATTGTGGTTAGATATTTACGTACCAGCAACTTAGGAAATGACCCTCCCAATAAGTCTGGTACTAGGTCAGGGTTCTTTTGTGTTGACATGTCTGGTGTAGGGAAAGGAGCCAGGGACCGACTGGTCTAACCTTGCTTAGACAGGTAACTTGCTAGTGACTTAAAATTCCTTTCCCATTTGCAAACGGACCGTGACAGGTGCATGACAAAAAAGAATCTAGACATGTTATTTCCTTAAGTACTGAAAGCTCTAGAATTGAAGGAGGGGCAAGAGTGGGGCATTCCTTAGCCCTCTGAATTAGGGGTGTGGTGGGAGAGGGACAAAGGCTGGGCAGGGTTGGATGGAATAGGTGTGCAAAACCGAAGACTCTGCTGCTCAAAGTGTTGTGGCTGCCACTAGGCCGTCCAGAATTGTTAACCCAAATTTTCAACCTTCACACAGTATGTCCCAGAGGTTCAGTTCTGCTTCATTTTATTTCATTTTCAGAGAACAGGGGAGTAGGAAAAATGGGAAAACCAGAAAAGTGATGAATTGTTATAATAAGTAACTTTTAAGTGACTCCCAAAGGCCGCAGGTAATCTTCCCTTTCTGGTATCTTTCATTCCCTTTGCCTTTTTATCTTGGTGAAAATCAATTTTTACAAAAAAAAAAAAAAAACCTTAATGAGGACTGAGAAAATGACTTTAAAATTGTACATCTCATCATCTCAGAATCTAAGTGTCAGATCCATTTAATTCAAGGATTTTTTAAATGATTTGTACACAAATCAAGTCAGACACTTGAAGACTCCAAACAACTGTTTTGCACTCCCCTCCCCACCCCTCCAGTCCCCTGAATATTGCATTCCTCACCCAGTGCAAAATGGGAGCGGGTGGAAACCCTAGCGGAGTTCCTCATTGCAATATATACTAGTGGCCACAACACTAGGATGCCTATTCATTTCTTGTGAAACACTACATTAATAATTTCTTGAACTTATTACTAAAAGTAGCATCATGGCTGCTTTGAGCCCACTTGGGTTACCAAACTTGGTGGTTCTTTTCAATGCCCAAATGAGAAAGAAGTCCGGAGCCCATAGAGAAACCTAGGACCAGTGCAGTGGGGGGCTGGGCTTTCCTGCCCTCGCTTCTTTGAAGACTGGCTGCTCAGGAACCACTCCCTGCTCTGGGGTAGAAGACTCCTCACCCCAAGTACAGGCTACCATAGGATACGATGTTTGTAGCAGCCTCGCCAGAGCCATTTCACAGCTATTTGCTGACGCCAGACCAAGCTTAAAATACTGTCAAACACGGCCGAGACTCCGGCTGCTGCGGGCCAGGGGTTGGCCCAGAGTAGGTGCACTGTGGCTTTGAGGAGGAGCACACGGACCACTCCCAGCCCAGGTGCACAGGGCAGGTGAATGATGATGAACATTCCAGGAATAGCATGCATTTTGCCATGGCTAGGAAATAAAAAGGAGACAGTAAAGGCGGGGAGATCAGAAAGGGGCACTGGGGATTCGGGTGAGAGAGCTGGATGGTGTGTTTTACGGGTGGTGGGCCAGTTCTAAACACAGGAGTGCGGGAGCACATGTGCAGGACAGCCTACCCAAACCACACAGACAGCTGGGACTGGGGCATCCTGGGGCATCCTGGCGAATCCCGGCAGTAGCAGGGATGCTTTAAAATGCCAGGAGTCAGTTCCATAGGACCCCACGGAGTTCTTTGGTGTTCGAATCTTAGTTCTCTGTGCTTAATCTGTGCCTCAGTCTTCTCTTTATACTTTTCAATTGCCAAAAAAGTGTTCCTTGCTCTCTCTTCATGGATTTGAGTGTAATCACTTTACTGGCTAATTATGAAAGCAAATAGAAGACACAGGAAGGAATTTAGAACTTTTTTACTGTTATCACATCTAAATGTTTTTTACCTTACCAGCAGCTTCAATTCTTGTCATTGCTTTGAATTTATGAAAGTTTGATTTTGAAGATTAAATACCTGTGGATAAGGAAGATTTTGAGTTTTTTGTGTGTTTTAAAGGTTTAAAGTTGGGAGCATAGCTTTGCCTATTCAGGGAACTGGGCGGTTCATCTGCTTGTTATAGTGCCACCTACTGTTGAAGGTTCTTTTGACAGACAGCCTTTGGTCACTGCCTGCCCCGAATAAAGAAAGGAGAGCATCTTGGATGCACAATTCAGTTAAAAAGGAAAGCTTCTGAGTAAAATAGAGTAAGATTTCTAGTTAATTGCTAAAATTAAAAATTCCAAAATTAATGTAAAAATTTAATGCAAAAATTAAAATCCAATCTCTTCTCGATGGAAAAATACTTTGGGAACTAAAACTGCATTATTATAAATCAAAAATTAATTTAAAAATTTAATGCAAAAATTAAAACCCAATCTCTTCTCGATGGAAAAATACTTTGAGAATTAAAACTGCATTATTATAAATTAATTGTTATTGTTTGTTAAACACCTACATATTAAACATAGATACTATTTGCATGTGTTTTAGATATGGCACTAAATATAAGTATCAGTATTTATTAAGATTTGTATAAAAATCGGCATTTTAGGTTACAACTAAAATTCCAAGTATAGTAAATTTTGTCTATTGGGGCGGGGAGATGCAGAAATTAAAGTGGATCTTTCCTCCAAAATCAGCCTGTGGTGTTTACTGAAGGCAAAGTTGATTGACGGCACTGAAGTAAGCAAACTGGACTAACCTAAATCTGCCAAAAATAACTCAAATCAAGTGTTTTTTCTTTAACTGCCTCATTTTGACAGACTTCTTTTTCCAAGAATTGGCTACAAATGAGAAGACTCATGTCCAAGTTTTTCTTTTAATACTTCTGATTCCATGAAAATGAGAAATCACCACCACAGTTTGTGAACTGGTTTGAACCATCTTAGGGGAAAGATGATTGAGCTCACAGATCCTACAAAACTGACTCGGTGCTTTGTCCAGAATTAACTGCAGACAACAGCACACTCCGGGGCTCACACTTGTGCCTCATTCGCCAGGTACAGCGTGGAGCTAGCTGGCAGGCGTGGGAAGTCATGGTCACAGCCTAACCTCGCTGCACTAAATGAACGTTCCTTCTAGTTCCCTCTCTGAAGGTGTCGCTTTTCTCTCTCTGCAGGGACCCTCTGAAAATCCAGCAACTGCAGAACCAGATCCGCCTGGAGCAGGAGGCCAGCGCGCGGCACCCCACCACCGGTGCCCCGTGTAGCGCACCGCCCTCGCCACCCTTCCCGCCACCACCCGCTTTCCCGGAGCTCGCGGCCTGTGCATCGCCTGCGGCCCCAGAGCCAATGAGCACGCTCGCCTCCCGAGCCACCCCTACCATGCAGTCCTCCGGCTCCTTCAACTACGCTCGTCCCAAGCAGTTCATCGCAGCGCAGAACCTGGGCCCAGCGTCCAGCCACGGCACGCCGGCCTCCAGCCCCAGCTCCTCCAGCCTCCCGTCGCCCATGTCCCCAACTCCGAAGCATTTTGGTCGCTCAGCCGCAACCCCCTTCACGCAGCCCTTTGGCTCCGAAGCCGAGGCCCCATGGGGTTCATCCTCGCCATCACCACCGCCACCGCCGCCCCCAGTCTTCAGCCCCACCACGGCCTTCCCGGTGCCGGACGTGTTTCCACTGCCACCTCCGCCACCACCTCTGCCGAGCTCAGCCCCGGCCTCCCACTGCGCCTCCCCCGCGGCCCGCTTCGGCCATAGCCAGACGCCCGCAGCCTTCCTCAGCGCCTTACTGCCCTCGCAGCCGCCACCCGTTGCAGTCAACGCCCTGGGCCTGCCCAAGGGCGTCACCCCCGCGTGAGTGACAGCCTCACCCCCTCCCGACCTAAGGCCCCCTTGCCTCTTCTGCACGCCCTTCAAAGTGCACCTGCAGCCCAGGGGTACCACTGCAACATTTTCACATACTTCCCTTCATCCTCATTTCAAATTCTTATCACAGCAACTTTATCAAGCTGTTCTTGCATAGCTGCCTTACCATTATTACACTCAACACTTTTTCTTCTGCATTAAAGAATGCAAGATTTTCTCAGGAACTACCCAAAATCTAAGCAGTGCTCTTAATTTTGATGAGAGTGGCATCAGCTACCATTGACTGAGCAGAGTGCTAAGCAATTCACCGTTCTCTCATTTGACACATTTCTAAGAGACATGATTGCCTCACCTACAAGGAAAGAAAGATTCTAGTAGTTAAACAATTTGCCCAGGGACATAGAGCCACCGAAATGAGATTCGAATCCATGCACATCTGACTCCAATTCCATTTCAGATCAATGTTAAAATAGAAGGAGGGCTAGGGCTTGGTTATTCAGTATATACTTAATTTTTTAAAGAACTTATTTATTTTTAGAGATTGGAAGGGAGGGAGTCAAAAGGAAGGGAAACATCAATATGTGGTTGCCTCTTGACTGCCCCCTACTGGGGACTTGGCCCAAAACCCAGGCATGTGCTCTGACTGGGAATTGAACCGATGATCCTTTGGTTTGCAGGCCAGTGCTCACTCTCACTGAGCCACACCAGCGAGGGAAGACTTAATGCTTTTTATCTAAATGACCAGAATTAAGAAGCCTTTACATTTATGTAGTGATGGATTGGGGAGGGGGGGCATGTAAACGTCTTTATGTTGTTCACCCAAGTGAGTGCATGTTCAGTCTAGTGAGGAAATGATGGTGCCAGTTCTGTCCCCAGCAAACAGTGATCTCTTGGGAGGTGACATGGACCCTCTTTCTCTATTTTCATATTCTTTAGTACCTGCCTTGCCTTATATCACAATGATGATTCGCAGCCCTGCAAAATCTTTAAGTAGAAAATCTATGAGGATAAATAAGGTGCCATCTACAAAAGTACAATAATGCCTTCAAACACAATGCCCTACAGGTGTTCGGCATGCACCCATTGCAGAGTAAATTGTGGATAAGCTAACACACACTCGTCTGACTGAAGAGTTCCGAAATAAGTAAGTGCTGGCTAGCAGTGGTCAGGCCAGTTCCCGTATCTCAACTCTTCCTTTTTGAAACCCTGCTTCAGAGTTCGCTGGAATCCCAGTATTGTTCAGAGAGAAAAGATGGAAACCCTACTGAAGAATAAACATGAGAAAACCTTAGAATTCAGGTTATTTTCATTTACGTGGGAAAGTTTCCCATTCCGGGATGTACTAATGCCACCTTAGAATGAGTACTTGCAATGTTTGGCTTTAGGAGCTTCAGTTAGCGATGTATTTTTTTGTTAGGCACTTTCTAAATGTGGAGTACATGAATTCTAAGTTTGAAATCTGGCATCTTCTCAAATCTTTATTGGAGAAAGTTCAGTCAAATGGATACATAAATTAATGGAATAAAGGCGGGGTCTCTATAGTAATGATGTGATAATGAGCTTCTATTGAAAGTTGAGTCACACAAATGGCCTGAGAAAACTTTCTCTTTCGCCCCTACTTCTCTCAGTTTTTATTTGGCTGGTAGGAAATGAAGCCTTATGTTATTACAAAGATGCTAACCGTTGGCCTCAAAAAGCGGGAGTTTGTTGCATGACGCTTTATCCTCTCTTCCTATGGAGTGGTACCAAATCTTGCTTTCCAGAAAGGTAAATAATGTAATATTCCTCATATAGGATTTGGTCAAAGATTGGAATATCGAAGGCATTGGGTGGCCATGCCTTTTATCATCCTAAGTGAAAACAGTGGTTTATTCTGACCGTGGACTTTGAAATTCTCTGAAGATGATAAGCAGTTTTAAGAGATTATTTCAAGTCATACAAGCACTTGTTTGTTATCAGTGTCTACCACGGTTACTCATTGTATGGGGTCAAAATATTTTATAATTGTTGACACAAGAGTTCAGTTAGCTCCTGCCATTTCTTTAAAGTTCGTGGAGAAGTCCTGCTGACTCTGTGGCTGTACAAACTGTGCCCAGAGGCGATGAGGTGCTGTGACGCCGGAGAGAAGTGGCAACACCAGGCAGCGGACTTCCAGCTCTGTGCTGGCCTAATCAGCCATCGCTGTACGGTGACCCTTTGTCATCAAGAAATTTTCCTATTGCTGAATCTCACTATTGAATTCTTTCTCTGGGTTTGATACATGTGACTTCTAGAACATTTTTTCCTCTGGCATAACGTGGGATCCCTCGCTTGCATTCTGAATTAAACAAACAAAAAAGGTAGCTATTTATCCTTCATAACAATCCACATAATTTGCCACAGACTGAGTGTCCCTTTCAGGGCTGCCATGCGTAATTGGCATCCTTGAACTTGGAGGAACTGCCAAACTCTTGCCAAATGAATCTTTTAAATTACTTTCATTTATATTCCATTGGTTACTTGTGGTTAATGTGACAGCAAATTCAGTTTCACTTCTATGTTATTACTCTAATTGGATGGTTCTGCCGTATGTGTCAAGTTCCAGTAAACAGATTGATTATACGTGACTCCGTGAAGTACGAATACATTAGTTTTGGTGTTTTGGGGGAAGATTTTTTGCCTGCCTGTTTCGCCAAAATCTTAAGTGTAAATTTCAGGGATGTTTTCTTACTCATCAGTTGCATACTAGCTGTTTTAGTTCCTTTGCATGTTTAGCCTTGTCCCTGTTAACGGTTGATTATTTACTAACTTTCTAAATAGTCTGGAGATGAGTTCTGTTTCTCCAATGTCTCGGTAGCGAAGGTCAAGGCAGGGAACAAAGGCGGATGGATGCCAGTGATAAACCACAGTCAAGAAGACAGATGGCAGTGAGGAGCCTGGAAGCAGCAGCAGCATTCAGCTGATGGTTGGTTGCGGTTTGGAGAACTTCCGCACATGGAGTCCCTCTAGTGCCTGTCTTTCCGCAGACTGCTACATTCTTCCCCAAGGTCACTGGGGTCACTAGCAGAGAAAATACTGCCCTTCTCAAAGCTGCTGACAGACACAAATGTTAAGGTGTCTAAATCTTTCAGATGGAGGCAGTGAGGAGAACATGCCTTAGAAAGAAATCTGTTTGCACTTTTACAAAATTAATGTATTCTACTCCCCTCACAATTGCTGATGGTTTTACAGCTTCCATTGCTGTAACCCTGTTCTTCTACGCAGCACAGTAAATCAGCCCTAAGAGGTGGTGGGGATCCCGAGGATTTGGGAATGCCACCTGAAGGCAGCGCAGCACTTCTGTCTCTGCTGGTCCCTGTGTGGCTCGATCAAGCTCAGGGTGAATCAGGTCAGACCCATCCCCGACACCCAGATGGGCACTGGCTGGCACTGTATCTTTTGCCCACGTGGACATTCTTGGAATCTGTTCTCACAAGGGAGTGCCACGCAGCCAAAGTGCTACACATTGTGTAGTCTTCGTTGCCGCTCTTATGGAAGTAGGGCCTAGGTTTGAAACTTTAGCCCATGTTTGTCAAAAGTAAAAGGTCTGGATTAGTGCTTTTACTCTGTAGTCACTGAGCTCCCTGTAGATGTTACGTCACTGGCCCTCTCTTTCTCCCTGATTTATAAGGAACAGGTAGGCAGGAACACTGTCATCATTCAAGGGGAGAAGCACCAAGAGGCGCAGGCATTTCCCAGGGTTCTGGAATGAGCTTAAACAAGGAGGGCGTTTGTTAGAGCTAATGACTTGCCCGGTTGATCTCTGCTAAATCTGGTGTCTGATATTTCTTAATTAAAGAAGACTCTGCAGACCAACAAAACCAAACCGCATGAGTCTTAAGGAAAACTTATACACAGATGCAGATGTACTTCAGACAGGTTTCAAGTGAAGACAGTGGTTGGAGAGTAACAGAAAAGACAAAAGCTGCACTGGACTTCGCAGGCATCATCTCGTGGTTCCTGCCTCTCTCCAGTCCCGCAGGAACGGGCGGTGGGGCCTCCTCTTTCCTCACTAGAGGCAGCGGCCTGAGCGGGTGGGGGTTGTCCCAGGGCCTTGTCATTGAGCTCGTTAGGGTCTTAGAAGATTCCACACAAAGGTGCATCTAATCCTGGGCAAGTATTCCCAGGGAATTAGTGGGACAGGTCTCAGGGTCTGCTGTGACTAGTGACAATTCTGCTGAAATGTCTGCCCCTGGAGCAGCTCAGAAATAGACCCGCTCTGTCCTGGATGGCTCCGTGCTGAGTCACACAGGGTTAATGAATAGTGTGGCGCACGCAGGTGTGTGACTTTATTCTTTAGAGAACCCAAAAAGTAATGTGTAGAGAAGTTAATGTTAGTATAACGTGATCTATTTGCCTTAAGAATGAGCTAAAAGGTACTGACTGTACTCTAAGAGCTTTGGCCTTTGATATGCAAGAACTCAGTTTGTATACCTGGGGCTCTTCTATTGGTCTATCTTAATTCCTATGTTAAATTATTGAATAGGAGGAGGGATAACGAAATGCCAGCATGGTAGTGATTCTGCTCACTCCGGAATGGCACAGAACTTCATTACCAGTAGGTATCACTACCTACCAGAGGACTATTAGTAGTTTAAAAAATGTCCCTAGTTGCTAGATAGGGTCGTGGCCTCTCAAATCAAGGCTGTACTCTGGAGATGTGGGTTTCTGAAATTAACTGACTGAATCGGCCTACAACAGTGTATCAAGAGGAGGGTGTTCTTAAGATTACTTGGTAGCCAAGGGGAGAGGAAAAAAAAACCTGGGATTTTGTGATTGAGTCTGGAAGATTTTTGCCTTCCAGATGCTTGTGTATGCTTGAGATGTTTTTACCCTAAGCCACATGAGTATTATTTTTAAATGGCAAGTGACTTACTGCGGAAGCCAGAGTAAACAGATCAGTAATGTTGGCTGCGCAGTTGGGCTGAGAATGTCCACACTGAAGCACCTAGTGTGGGAGGCTTGTCCGAATTATCTACCGGGTGGGGTTTGCTTCTGAGAATGGGTTTTTGTGAAGAGGGCTGGTTTGGGTAAGTTTACTTTGAGTAAGCATTTCGTTTTTTAATTGTACACATCATCCTTTTTCGCCACTCTTTATCTCCCAACGAGCTGCTGCTCTTCATTTATCAAAAGTGGGTGCCATTTGGGGGAGTGGACCATAGCCATTTTACATTAAACTCCAACACAGAATCAGGTTTATAGGAAAAATGAACCCAGTTCCCAAAGCTTTGCCTCAAACACTTAACTACTTTTCTTGCCTGGTGCCTCTCCCTTCCAAATACTCCATTTTGGATTCTAGCCCTAATCTTTATATACTAACTTCTTAACCCTTTACTCAGTTTTTAACATAATTTCCTAAAATTAGTCCAAATGAGACACTGTCTGAAAGAAAAAGTTCCGTATTAGCAGCAGTATGAGAATTACTGTAACCCACACCTCTTTCCTCGGGGCTCGCGATGCCCAGGCGACCCTGCCAGGCTCATTCCGGCCGTGGGAGTTTGCACCGCCCAGCTCTCCGCAGGCCCTCACACAGCTGGCACCTCCTGTCACCCCTCAGCTGTAGGGTCAGCTCTGCAGACCCACGTAGTTAGTCTACGTAGTTAGTCATCTACGCACAGTCCTGTCCCTTCACAGCACTGCCCACCTCCTGATGTGTCCTTCCTTCCATCTGTCCTCTCCCCATCCCTCCCCACCACAGAATATAGTTTTTGTAAGTATGGTGACTTAGTTTTGTTCAACATTGCATTTCTAGAACAGAGTGGAGCATGGGAAAGTCAGTTAGTGAAGGTTATTTCCACATATTTGCAAACTCTGGTCAGAAGTTCTTGGCACCCTTTTTATTTCCTTTCCTTCTGTTCCCCTCAGCCAGTCTCGTCTCTGGGATTCACTTTCATGCCAGAGAGAGCCTATGAGCCTAGGTACTCTACACAGGACCGCGTGTCATCTTCCCAGTGATGCTACGAGGTGTGCTACTGACACCCACAGTGACAGAGGAGGAGACCGAGGCACATGGCTGTTAGGTAACCAGCCCAAGCCACACAGCATTTAAGTGATAAAAAAAGAGACCCTGCCCTCTCTGCCTTTAGTCATGCTGACTCTGAATCCCTGCTCTCCCCTCTCCACCGGTCTACATCCTCACCCCCTTTCCAGACATCGGCTACTCCTCTTTCAGGGCGCTGTCAGCAGTCATGGTAGCCAGCATCCTTCTCCACTTCCTTCTTCCTCCCACTGCACCTACAATCGCTACCACATAGTTCACTCCTTCATTTATTCTCCAACTTGATTGGTAACCTCTTGTGGTCGAGGGCCATCCTTTAGGACTTGGCTGTCTTCTCCACATCACCATGGGGGTATCCGTAGCACACCTCTCATTGCATCACTGGGAGAACCACATGAGGTCATGTGTAGATTACCTAGGCTCACAGACACGCCCCAGCATGGAAGTGAGTCCCAGAATAGTGTGAAGACTGCAGTGATGAAGCTAGATGCTCAATAAATATTTGTGAAATGACTATGAGACATTTAAAAATCTCCCAGTTGATTTTTATTTCAGTGTTAATTGGTCAGAATCAAGAAAATATGTGTACCTTAAATTCTATAAGTAGAAAATAATGTCTTAAAAAATAGGGGGAAGCAGGGATGAAGTAAATGGCCTTCTAATTCTGGTGATCTTCATAGGCTCAGGGAATTATCTTATTAAAAGAAATATAGAGTAATCAAGCACTGTGTCTGGATCAAAGAGTAGTTTTAATTGTGCTCTGAAATTATAAAATACCTGGGTGGCAGGAACCCAACGGGAAGTGAATGTCTTCTGTATGTAATGTCTGGTATGGGTGTCCTTAGGTCCCCTAGAGTAAAGAGTACTGTGAAATGCTTAAGCAACAGGACTTATTCAGTAGTAAATAGACGGGTGTTTACTTGATCGAGAGAACTTGTAGCTGTCTTTTAAAAACACAGTTCCCTGCCTCTTTGTTTATGTGGTCTGTTCTGCCCTTGGAAGTCGCTCATTTGCCCCTTCCGCTCCCACCTGTGCCGAGAACACAGCGCTCGGTGTGGCCTGCTGCAGGCGCACAGTGACGCCTCCTGTCCTGAGGCTGCTCATCATCACAGCTGTGCAACCGGCTCACGTTGTCAGAATCAGAGTAACACTGGGAACCCGAGTGTTCCCAATGAAGCGGGTGCACAATGAGCTAGCTGTCTTCAATACGGCCTTTCAGTGGCTTCCAAACCTAGCTCCTCTGGCTCTCAGATGCAAGGCTGTAGTCAAAAGCAGTGAAGAACTTTATTTCCAAAATCATGTTTCTTTTTTAACTTGTTCGGAGCCTGACTTGCTCCATGTGCTTTGATTTCACATGGCTCTGGCACAGAGTTTCCTGCCTGAGGAGGGAAGACAGAGAGAGGTCAGAAGTGGAGACAGACGTACATGCGCTCGCTCATTCCGTGGATGTGTTTGGGGGTCTGCTCTTTGACGAGCACTGTGATGAACCAAGGAGGCATGGCGAGAGGGAGACGGTGAAGCAGAACGCAGGATGACGGCGTATGCACGGGAAGGGCTGTGCAGCACACAAGCACGGTGCAACAGCCAACGGGGCAGGCTTGCTCAGGACCTCCTTCCCGGGGGGACAGGAAGGCAAAGCCTGAGAGCCAGCGACACCGTCCCAAAAAGAGGAGTAAGGGGGAGAGGCTCCGAGAATAGGAAAGTTGGCAAACGGTACACATTTTTGTTAAAGGGCTGCATGGTACTAAAAATTAAGGTTATAAATCCTAATTCCTGTGGCTCTTGCCAGTAATATGTCTCAGGTTCATTCCCCATCTCCCAATAACCAAGATCCACTCCCAGTGAGCAGGATACAACGGAAACTTCGACCAACCACTTTCACTGGTGCGTTACAAGCACAGGAGATCACAGTGTTTTATTTATTTATTTTTTAAAGCCAATGTCTGACATCATCCTATGTGAACTGCAGGAGCAAACAGCCAGAAAGGAAAAAACTGTAAAAGCTATTAGCTAGAATTTTCCCATTGTAGGTAACAGAAGACTCAACTACCAGGTTAAGTGCATGGAGTTTATTCTTACACAACACGTGTGGGGTCAGGCAGTTCCGAGGTAGCTTGTCAGTGTCCCCCAACAATCAGGGGCCCGTGGTCTTCTTCCCAGCTGCCATCTTTGGCATGTCGGGGGCTCCCCCTCGTGGTCACGAAGTGGATGCAGCAGATTCCGGCACTACGCTTTGGACACAGTGTAGCCAGTGAAGGGAGGACATCTCTCCCTACGTGTTTCTTTTTACAGATGGGGAAATTTTTTTCCCTTTTTATTGAATGTATCGGGGTGGCGCTGGTTAACAAAATCATACAGGTTTCAGGTGCACAATTTGACATCACATCATCTGTGCACTGAACACTGTGTCGAGACGGGGAGTTTTTAACTACAGCGCCGCACCCTCTCACTCCCCCCTCCATTTCCCCAATCTCATTGGCCAGGGCTCCATCACAGGCCTCCGGCTAAACTAATCATTGTCCAGGGCACTGAGACCACTCAAACTGAATTGGACTAATGGCCCCCCTGAGTTTGGAAACGAGTGGGGATCACCTTTCTAAGCACATGAAAGGATGACCACCCCAACAAATATCAGAGGGAATTCGGCAAGGAAACAAGGGGGAGTGGACAGGAGGAAGGAATGGCTCTTGGGACCAGGAGCCCAAGGTACAGGTGTTCCATTTCTCCTTAATCTTTACCCACAGCCTTGTGAGGGGGAAAGAAGTAGGAAGCAAATTGCTTACGGCACCAACGGAAGTGGATTGCACCCCATCAAGCATCCAGCACCAGTGCCAGCACCTGGCCCCACATGGCTCATATTGTCACTGATCTTGGAAAGAAAGCTTCTGGCATGTCACCTACCCTAAGAGCCCCCGGCTCTCTGGGAGGTTTAGGAGGCTTGGGATGCACCCAACGTAGCAGGACCTGCAGACCTTCCAGGGTCTGCTGGTATGAACAGACCTGGCCCTGTAACAATGGCCTTTCCTAACCAAGTTAGATTAGACGGCAAGGTAACAAACTTACTTTTTGCTTAGAGTAGGCTAAGCACTGTTGTTGAATAAACTGATTACAAAGGATCAAAGGGTTAAATTTATGGAAGTATGAAAGAAACATGTTCTCTTTCAAATCTTCTCAAGTCAGATGTAGTATATATTTTTATTCGTTCATACAAATGTTAAGCAACTAGCTAAAGTCACAAACCCAATACAAGGCAGGGCCAGATTTTAAACCTAGGACTGATGATTACAAGTCACGTATTTTCACTTTTCATGGCTGCCTGGGTAGGGCTACAATGCAGGCCTTCCCAATCCTTGGCCTTTAACCACTGAGGCACGTTCCCCTGAGGTGTTTACGCTTCCTCTGAAGACTGGATCCAATCAGTGTTACCTGAACAGTGAATCCAGCTTTCATGGTTCTTTCCGTGATTAGCTGGCACAGGTATCACATTAAAAAAAAAAAGAAAAAGAAAAAAAGACCAGGAAGAGACACGCTGACACATTGTACTCTCTCTGTTGTACTTGAATGTTTGACTTGGGTTTATATGTCTAACAACTGACTATACCGCCTTGTGCTTTTTGTCCTGCAGGGGATTTCCAAAGAAAGCCAACAGAACTGCTAGAATAGCCTCTGATGAGGAAATTCAAGGCACAAAGGATGCTGTCATTCAAGACCTGGAACGAAAACTTCGCTTCAAGGAGGACCTCCTGAACAACGGCCAGCCGGTACTGAGATATTTGGGGCCTGAACTTAGAATATTAGCTCCCCACATCAAAGAGCTCTTCCCTCACTTCGCTAAGCCTTAGGTTCTTACAATTTGTCTACAAAATTGATGTTGTTGCCCCTGAATCTCGACGTTTCTCTCGGTATTGTGGCTTGAATCTGGGGGAAAGGGAGAAAGTGAAATGGCTCCCTTCTGTTAGTCCCCAAACTCTTCTTGGAGACATAATAGCAAGTTGGAGATAAGGAAGGAGGAAAGGCTGACTTTAAGGTCTGGAGTGGAACAGATGAGGAGCTGTGATGTTAAGGATTCGTGGGAGGGAGGGGGGCTGGGAGGGAGGGCGGAGCTGTGCTCTGGAGTGACCTGTACCTACACCAAGGCGGTGAGTTGGAATTCAGGCACCAAAAGGAGATTTGGGTTCTATGACAGGTACTGCTGCTACACAACAAGTGGCTACACCAAGGAAGCCACTGCTGACATCTAGTTCTGTTCTACACGACAATCGCAGATACCAACCTGGTTATCTGAACGAGCGAGGGCTGTTCCCCAATCTTGCTGTAGTTTGTCAGAGCCAGGCACTGAGACTCAGGGAAGAAATGATTAGTCTTTGAAGGCTGCAGAACTGCAGAGTAGATAAAGAGATCTGGTGTACTGCATCAAAACAGAGAGCACTTTGAAGGTGGCTGAATTTAAACATGTAAGGCTAAATACACAATGTTTTATAAATCAATTCCAGTTTTATGGGGGTCCCCACTCGTGTGTATGTATTATTCTTTTTCTCCTTTGGACTTAAACATTTTCCCATCAGTTATTTCTCTGTTTGTTTAATTTTTTACTGACCCTTTTCTTTTCACATCAGCATGTTTTAAGGGGACAGGAAAAGCAAGTCTAGCGAGTGAGATTTCCCGGGCAAAGGAAAGGAGCCTTTCTGTGGCTTTACTATGGAATTAGCACCAGAAAAATTTTGTTTGGCTCTTAAGTACATGAGTCCTTCTCAGACACCTTTTTCAGGGGAGAAAGCTCTCTAATCTATTTTTCTGGGAACGTTAACGATCGAGCACTGGCAAATAAAAATGTGAGAAGAGACCACGTGTGGTTGGAAAGGCGGAGAACAGAGGAGGGTGCTGCAGGCGGGGGTGCACCGTTAGGGCACCCACCCTGAGCTCGGGAAGATGAACACTCTGACGCAGTCTTGTGGTAGTCGCCCCTTCCACATGTTCCAAAGGGAACATGTTTTCTCCCTGAAATGAGTGACTGCATGTGTGCCTGTCCATGCTCTGGAGGCTTTCTCTGGCTCTGTCAACGAAACCCTTTGAAAGATTAAAACAGGTACCGGGGGGGACTTTTTCAAGCCAGGTAAGGAAAGGCATCTCTCCAGGTCTTTGTTTCTTTTTTCCTTTTTGGTTGTTTGTTTAAATATTCCTCATGGACTAAAATTCTCTTGATTAAAGACAGACTTCTATAAGCTAATACGGCATACCATGTATGTTTATATATATTTTATATATGTAATATTTTTACTTATCTGTTGCATATCATCCATGTAATACCTGTTTCAGTGAATGACATTCACGGTAAGTTCCATAGATTTCCACACTGGAGAGTTTAAAAGGGCAATAGAAGTAAGATTTCCTTTTTCAGAAAATGGGACCCTCACACAAGTTTTTCCTAATGTTACATATTATTGTTACTTCTTGTTGGCTCCCAAAGACAGAGCTTATATATCCACGTGGCACAGTGTTAGAGACCAAATGGTGGAGCAAATTGGGCTGCTCCCGGTGAAAGTGCAGGCTGGTGAAGGACCAGACACCCAGTGGGTGTTTTTGCTTATACGGAACAGAGTGGAAATTACTCCAGTCCTCTCTCAGGGGCTGATACAGTTCTCTGTGAACAAACAGTAGGAGGGCTTTTAAGGGAGCAGGTATTAAACCTACTTTGGAAATTCACTGGTTTTTTAAAGAAACATGAGAAAATTAATTTAAATAGTAACATACTGGACTGAGACACTCGAGGCACCAAACACCTCCCTCCACCTCCTCTCCCCCTTCTTTATTAAATGAAATAATTTGAACTTGAGGACTGTTTGTCATTTGGCACTTGACTTGTTTCAATTCCTGGTTTCAGCTGGGACTGGGAACCAGCAATTACTGGAAATTGTAAATTCACCCAACATATTTTTCTGATTAGAGAGTTTCCAATAAATTTGTATCTATATTTAGAAGTTTGGAGGTTGATCTGAAGTAATTTCTGTACCCTTTTTTTAAGATTCTGCCTTACTAATTATTCTCTATTTTCGATCAAATAGTTGTTTTTAAAATGCCCCTGATGGAGCAAATAGTCTCTTAAATTTCATTTCAGACCTCTAATTCTAAGGCATGTTGGGACCAACATTCGGGAGTAGAAATCAGCCTCGTACACAGAACGAAAGTGCTGGCATTTCTTCGGTATAAGAATGGCCTAGCAAAAGTGGTTTGGGTCAGACCCAAAAGCGCTGGTCGCTTGATGGGCAAGCCGTCTTCCTCTGAGCAGAATCTCGGATGTTAGAATCAGAAAGTATCTTTCACACTTCTCTTGCTACTTCAGGCACGTGCAGGTGTTCTTTGTGGATCAGTGGGGCCCTGGTCCTCAAACTTGATTCGTTCTGGGAAACTTGCAGAAGCAATCTGTTCAAAAACCAAATCTCCTTTGTCACTTGAAAGATGTTGCTTATATCCTGCTGAAAGTTATCAGCATGAGGGGCTGTTGGGCAGAGAATCGAAACCTGAAATTTTGTTAGACAACCAAGACATTTTTTTCCATGAACTTGGTCAAGAACCAAATTGTTTGAGAACCAAGATGTTTGAGAACCAAGGTTTGACTGTATCTGCCTACCTTCAGGTTACACAGCAACTTAGGAAAATGCTCTTAGATGTGAGACCCTCCCAAAGCAGAGAGGACCATCACTGCCAGCTGGTCTAAACATCTGTGATTAGGATAATTTTATGACACACGTTTTCTATGTGGGTAATGCCTTGCTGCTTATTTTACTCATGTTAAATCTGTTACATCAGTTGGTGGTTCTCAAGGCCAGTTACTGGGCCATCAGGACCAGCAGGGGAGGGGAGAGCTGGGGCAGGGGCAGCGGAAGCGAGGGAAACAGACAGACTCCTTTGGTGCACAGGTCGTCTGAAGGTGTGGAAAGAGGTAGTTAGAGAAAACATCAAAGTTTGCTGGAGAGTTTTTACAGTTCTTTTTCGTAAGGCAATATATAACTGATTTTTCTCACTTTGTATTTTGTGTGATTTGCTTTGTTTAGAGGTTAACATACGAAGAAAGAATGGCTCGCCGATTACTAGGTGCTGACAGTGCGACTGTCTTTAGCATCCAGGAGCCGGAAGAGGAAGCAGCGCATCAGGTAGCACGTCCCTCTGGACTTCTCAGAGCAATGACAATTACCGTGTCTCCTCTCCCCGTGTTCTGTACGGATGGTAC
This sequence comes from Anoura caudifer, assembly GCA_004027475.1. Lineage (NCBI taxonomy): Eukaryota > Metazoa > Chordata > Mammalia > Chiroptera > Phyllostomidae > Anoura > Anoura caudifer. Next base: position 135,152 of record PVKU01003306.1, read on the forward strand.
AGGGCAGGTCGGAGAAAAGCATTATTTTACCAACATTTATTGAGCACATGCTGTGTGCCAGACATTGTGTTAAGTGATGGACAGAACTATTTCAGTCAGTAGTATCTGCTCTTTTTATCTTATTGATCAGTTTATTCTCCTTCCACGTATCTTTCTGTTTTTCCTGTCCTGTGCTTTCATGCAAAATAGTTCTGCGTGGGGTAATTTATTTTCCCTGAAACTGTTTGAGATAGCTAGTGACTACTTCCAGTTACATTTTTAATATCTAGTCAAAGTAAAATATGTATGTACAGAAAAAAACTCTCTCTTTATTTTCCTTCACTTATATAGTTATAAATCACTAACCAGCAGAAAACCTAAAATGCTATTTCTGTTCCCCTGCTACCGCCAACAAAAAGTCACTGCATGGATTTGATGTAAGCCATTTTTAATCTCCACGGCTTCTGTGTGGTTTCCAGATGTAGTCTCCATAGTAAAGAAAGTTTTTTAAAACAAATTTAAAAGATCAAGTGAACTTTTTCTCATGTCTGTTGAGCAATGGATCTGAAAGTTTTTCTGTGTTAAATATAGCTGCCACAGAAATCTCACTTAAAGAAAACTGGGAATCTTGCTAGATTCTCACTGTTTCTGTTACTAGTCTTCACTCCTTTTTTTCTACCATTACAGGAAACTGAGTCTCCTCATGCTTCCGTAGGGAGTCCTCTGGATGGTCAAAAGGTTAAGCTTTTCACCTTTCTCTTTCCAGTCTTTCACTATATCGATTTTCTTACATTTCCTTACTTATCTGTGTATCTATCTTTACTGCCGTATGTAAATTATAAATACTATGAGAGTATCTATTTTCATTTAATATCAGATGAACAAAATTACTGCAATGTGAATTTTCCTGTCATTTATTACAAACTTGAATTTGATTGTTACTAGTGGATACTTACTTGAACTTGAAATTGTGAAAAGTTTCTCACTGTTATACCTTTCTAGGAAAAAGTCGTAATTCTTAAACTGATTAAATTGATAGTAATTAGACAAAACAACTTGTGCATTTTTTGCAGTTTTATTCATAGTGGTATATTTCTTCTCGCAAGCCAACAAACTTGTTTAAAGGCTGAGTAACTTCTTTAAGAGGAAACCTAGGTGAAACAGTCTTATTTAATACTTTGTAACAGGCGGCCTTGACTTCACTGTATTGTACTTTGTAAACCAGCGACCGTAGCGTCCACCTTAATCACCGTAGGGTGATGATGAGGTCTCTGCTTCGCTTTTGCTTTTATAACCAACATTTTGATTGGACCGCGGATCCTACTTTTCTTTAAAATAGCATGGGAAATAGCTCCTAGTAGCTGCGGGGCTGAGGAGGAGTCCAGAGGCTCTGTGGCTGGTTTTGAGTGAAAACAAACAAACAAACAAACAAGCACAGGCCCATTTTTCCCATTATGTGTTTGATAAAGCGCTGTGTACTGCCACGGCAGCTCGCCACGCGTCCTGTTACCGCCCTTCTGGAGACAGGCACCACCCCCATGGAAGGAAATCAGTGTCCCATTGAGCTTTATTTTTACTAACAGTTTAGGCAAATAGAGCCATTGCCTTTTCTCTCTGCCTCCCCTCAAAAGAACAGAGAAATTCATCTTCATAGTTTTGGGGGGGTTGATGAAGATAATTTGAAATATCATATATACTTACTTCAAGATGTTTTCTGTTTCACATGGAGCAGAAGTGGGCTCAGACTTGCTTTTGGGCTAGGTGGGAAAAATCTCACTGTCTTCTAAGTGCTTTACTGGACAGGGGATTGAGACTCAGACACAGTGTCCCGCAAAGGACTGAGGTTGTTAACATGGTCTTGTCCTGTCTGACACAGGAATACAAAGTCTCCAGCTGTGAACAGAGACTTATCAGTGAAATCGAGTACAGGCTAGAAAGGTCTCCTGTGGATGAATCAGCTGATGAAGTTCAATATGGGGACGTGCCTGTGGAAAATGGAGTGGCACCGTTCTTCGAGACGAAGCTAAAACATTACAAGATCTTTGAGGGAATGCCTGTGACTTTCACATGCAAAGTGACTGGGAATCCAAAGCCAAAGGTGAGCTGAAAGCATGGCTTTTTAAGACTCATATTTTCTGAGGAAGAGTTTAGCTTCCAAAATACTGCATGTATATTATGATAAAGAAATACAGACTACCTTTCTAAATACCCATAATGTAAAATATTTGAAGGATTGTAAGTTCGGGGCCAACTTCATGAGGCACTGGAAATCAGTAAGGGTGAAACAGCGATATAGTTTGAGAGAATAGAATAGAATAGAATAGAAACAGAACAGAAACTGAGTAATTGACAAGGAGCTTTTCATACACCTACATCATTTACTCATGTGATGTCATCACTGTTATACCCAAATTGCAAATGACTAACCTAAGCTCAGCGAGGTTAACTAACTTTCCCAAGGCAGAGCTGGTGAGTGGCCAGGCTTGAACATGAACCCCTTGCTCTGCACCATACAGAAAGTATGCTTACCACTAATTATAAAAACTTCAGCTCTTTACTCTACAAAACCAAAGCTTCCTATAATTTCAAAGGGGGCGGGGGGAACACTGTTGAGAAAGGATAATCAGAGGGGCATCTGGTACTCGGGAGGACGAGGCTGACCTCGCTGGGCCTCTCCCTACAGGTATGTGGGTAAAGAGTTGCCCTCTCTTTAGAGGCAGACTAGAATAACCCAGTAGCCCAGCAAAGCGGTAACAGCATTACACTTTTCCCTAGAACTTGAGAGAAAAGAAGAAAAAAAAAAAAACCATGACAAAATGACACTTCATATTTACACTGTCACATGATATGGAGAGCCAAAAGCTGAGAAATTACTAGGAAACTGAGTCTAGGATGACTAAAATCTTTAAATTTCTGGTTGAAGGAATTTTTTAAGAAATAGAAAGTTTAAGAAAGAACATGACAATACCGAAGGGGAGGCAAATTTATGAAATAAGCATACCGAGATGAGAAATACACTCTGAAATTAGAAGCCCAGCAGCGGTAAGAAGGAGCTGACGTGGGACTCGGTGGACGGGGAGGAGGGAGCCTGACGGGGCAGCTCTGACGCTTCCGTTGCCGGCGCCCCGCGCGCGGTTCTGTCTTCTCAGTGAGGTCCCTTTGCCACCACTTTCTTTCCCCAAAACCAAATTCCAGCCCCGCAGTCAGAGAAACATAGGGGCGGAAAGCCTGAAGTTTTCAAACCCGTACCCACCCCCAGTAAAATGAGACTTAAATAAATTGTTGCTAGAGAAAACCCCTTTATTATATTCTTGACATAATTTGGATAATTGCTGTGTATTCACAAACATGATACCAAACAAATGCATTAAAAATAAACTTGCAGCTTATGAATGAATGTCTAAGAAATTATATCTTGAAGTTCTAAAATACTCACAGAAAGATCCCAGGTTATTTTTAAACCGTATTCAAGGCTTAGGATCACTGATGTAGTTAGAAGATTATTCAGTATATTCAGCTGAAGATGGGCTGTTGTTCATAACATAACTGCGTTTTCTAGTACAAGCTTAAATGTTTCACAGCTTCAAGAGTCTTAATTTTTTTATAGCTTTTCATTAGATTTTCTTCATCCTTCCTTCCTCTTCCTCCTTTCCTCATTGCCCTTCTTTTTCTCCCTCCCTGGCCCTCCAGTTTATTGAAGAATTGGTTTTTCTGCAGGATATATAAATTATATTAAGGTTATTCAACTATGGAACATTCATTATATTTTTTTAAATACATCCTTTTTTAGTTTATGTTAAAAAAATGTCTTATGCCCCTGGCATGCTTGTTCTGAGACATGAGAAGACTGAAAAGAATTCCTAACTCACTCTGCTTTCACTTCTTGTAACCCTCCCCTCCCTTCTTCCATTAGCTGTCTTAGTAAAATTTGGGAACGGTTTCTTAAATTTCACTTGAAAACTGCAGTCCAAGTATAATGGAGGTGAAACTGGTGAAAGGAAAGACCTGACCCGGAACAACAGCACGGGGGCGGAATGCGAAAGGAAGAAACCGTGTGCTGGTCACGGCTGCTTTGTTCCATCAGCGATCATGAAACCACTAGGAAGAGTATCCTGATTATGCAGTATCATGCTTTCCATAATTAGATTTTTTAGAACTGAAGGTTATTAGTCTAGTTGATTAATTTTTAGGCTCTAGAGATTAAAAATGGAATTTCTATAAATTTGGAGCTAACTGAAAGACTGAGGTTGGAAGAGCTACAGCAGGCAGGCCCTGCTTATTCATGCACTGACTCAGTGCAGGATGTTTCAGGCCTTTTCCTACGCTGGAAACAGATGTTTCAAAAAGATCTTTCAGATTCAAAGGCTTTGACAGGGAGTTTGAATACCAGCTGTAGTCTCAATTTGCGTATTGATTAATATTAAGGAATAATTCATTTTAAAAACTAAAGGCTCTAAAGCAGGTTTTTTTCTGTTAGGAATCAGGAATGCTTTTGGTTGCAAGGAACAAAACTGACAACAAAGAACGTGTTCTGGCTTAAAATGGGGTGATTTATTTTCTTCCCCAGCGCTAAGTCTGCATGTGGGTTGGTGCAGGCATTAATTCAGCATCTTAACCAGAGTAGGGCTGCTGGCACTGTGATTAATGACTGTGGCTCTATCTTTCAACTGTGTAGTTCAGAAACTAAATAAAAAATAGTAACTAAATCATGAGAGGTGTATTGACCAGTCAGGGTGTCCAACCTTTTGGTGTCTCCGGGACACACTGGAAGAAGAGTTGTGTTGAGCCACACATTGAATACATTGAGACATGTAATCACAAAAAAAATCTCATAGTGTTTTAAGTAAATGTACGATTTTGTGCTGGGCTGCATTCACAGCCATCCTGGGCTGCACGTGGCCCAAGCGCCACAGGTTGGACACCCCTGGGAAGGAAGGAAGATGTACAGAAGAGATCGTTTGACCATTAAAAAAAAATTTTACTTTATCAAGATTCATTTTTACTTTATTTTTCACATTTAATTTTTCTATCAACACATGTTTAAATATTATTTGAAAATGATTACATTTAAATACTATTGTGTTTCTTTAAAATACTGGGAAGAGCCGACAAACTGTCAGTGGCTGATCATATGCTTCTTGATCCAGAATTAAAGCAGCTGAGTCCCACCACCACCACCAACCCTTATCGCTGCCTCCCTCCGCACCACCCTGTCGTCTTTGTCTAACACAGTTCCGTGGGCTGATTAGAATTCAGAGTCTGTTTTTGTTCTCTAGATAATGTTTTTTACCTTCACTTTACAAGTGATAACATAATTCACTACATTTGAAAATAGAGGAGCAAAAAAATAATTACTGTCAAGTTCAATATAGATCCCTCTATATAACTAATATCTGAATGGAAAACCTACTTATATACATAGTTAAAAGTAAAAGGAGTATATATAATTTTTTAAAACTGAAATAGAATTAAATTTGCTTGTCACCTCTTTTCCACTCGAAAATCACTTCCCATTCAGATGTTCTGGTTAACGTTATCATGTAAAAACCCAGACCAGCTCTGCAGACTACGCAGGTGTTGTTTATCAGTTGCCCAGACAGAGGACTACCTCGCACAGCCCTAACTCTTCATCTGCTTCCTCTCGCAGATCTACTGGTTTAAAGATGGAAAGCAGATCTCTCCAAAGAGCGATCACTACAGCATTCAGAGAGACCTCGACGGGACCTGCTCCCTCCACACCGCGGCCTCCACCCTGGACGATGACGGGAACTACACGATCATGGCCGCAAACCCTCAGGTAAAGGAGGGCACGGGTCCTGCGTCAGCTCTGCATGCAGCTGACCCTTGACCAACGCAGGTTTGGATAGCACAGGTCCGCTTGTACGTGGGTTTTCATCAGTAAGTACTGTAAATGCATTTTCTCTTCCCTAGCTTACTATGTTGTAAGAATATAGGACACAATACAGGTGACATACAAAATATGTGCTGATTGACGATGTTATCAGTAAGGCTGTGGTTAACAGGAGGCTGCTAGTTTTGGGGGAGTCAAAGATTATATGCAGGTTTTCAACGGTGGCGGTCACGTTGTTCAAGGGTCAACTGGAGAGTGTTTACAGGCATTTATTTGAACAGAGGAACTGCTTATTTAAAAGGTGGAATCATAGCTCTTTGACTTTGGAACTATTTTCCCAATTTCTATCTCGATCCTGGTTTTTGGGGAGAGAAAACTCCTTTTTCTCAGGACTATCCGTGTAGCCCACCAGGAGGCTTTCTGTGTGAGTGATTCGGGTGCGTGTGTGCACTCTTTCCACAAGGATCCCTGAGGGCCTGATGTGCACAACTGTTATACAGGTGATGGGGCCGTAGGGAGGAAACAAAATAAGCCAGGAAACAAAGCAAACTAAACGTCACTAATATCACTTCACGGATTAATCAACTGACTACTCAGAATGTAACAGGCAGCCACCTGGGTATCATGGTCCCATTCCAGGACAGCAGATTCTTTTTCATTGAGTATCTGATGTATTTTAGGCACTATGCTGGGAACATGGGACACAAAAATGAGTAAGAAGTACTGTTGTGCCTTAGGAGCTCCATGTGTGACAGAATAATTTCACGAAGTCTGCAAGTCAGTGTGAAAACCACAGAGCCTTTACCAGAAAGTTACATTTCAATGTTTACTTGTGGTCCGGTGTGGTGTACCTGAGGGAACAAAAGTGGAACTTGCGATTTTTTCTTATTGTATTTTCCTTGACTGTTATTAACAAATTTCAATTTTTAGTTCTTTGCCTTTTTAAAAGTGAACTTAACAAAATCTAAAACATTGCTTCATGTTGGGTTCTTTAGTCCTCTTTCCCTGAAAGGCTGGGATATATTGTGGAGACACAATTAACTGTGCTCCTGAAACACTTGCCAGTACTGGGATCCTCCTACTGCTTTCGAGGCATTTCTCCCTGGCAAGTTTTTAAACTGTCACTGGAGTAAGCAATTTCATAGAAAAAACAAAGATGTAAACTCTGTCTGTGAGTCTGCTTCTAGTCTTCTTCAAATTAGAACTTTTCTTCATGTAAAGATTAGTGTAAGTCACAGGCAGCAAACACAAGGCCTGTGGGCCGGATCTGGCCTTCTACCTTGTTTTATCCGGCCCGGCACCAAGCGTTCACTTAATTGTTAAGGAGTAGTTACATTTATACAGTCCTAAAGTTACATTTGGGCCTTTTATACCGGAGAGGCTGATGTGGCCCCCGGTGAAAATGAGTCTGACACCCTGTTCTAAACGGGACGGTCTCACTGCTCAGGGCCCGTGTTAGTGTGCAGAGTTGAAGGCAGCAGCTCAGCCTCAAGGGTGAGTGGTCTCGGAGCACTTAAAACTATTAGGAACCATGATGGGTCACTGGGTAAAAGGGCTGCTGAGGATCCCCCTTGTCAACACCGAAGAGGAGGAAGGGACAAAAATTGGAAGAAGGAAGCGGCACAACAGGAGCAGTTCTGCTGCTCCCGACAAGCCAGCCGGCGTGGTAGTTCAGGGGCTAAGAGCGTGAACTTCAGCGTCAGGTGGACCTAGTTGGAGCTCCAGCTCTGCCACTCCTGACCTGTGTGACCTTTGGCAAGGCACTTAACCTCTCCGTTCCTGCTTCCTCTTCTATGAAATGAGAATAATGATATGGATTTAAACAATACATGGAAAGCACTCTGTTTACCTGACACACACTAAGCTTTCTATAAATGTTGATTATTGTCGCCATTTTAATTCGAAGACACTAATGACCCTGCCGTGAGGCAGCAGCCTGCAGCGCGGGCAGAAGCTGCAGAATCAGGATGTGAAGGGTCAGTTCCGTTGCTAAGTGTCCCGCTCCCACAGCACCGTGAGAGAGTGAGCAAGCAAGTCAGTTTGGGATGGAACTTCTACCAGCAGGCTGCCGGTGTGTGGTCCTCTGACCTCCTGGCTTTCCTTTTTTCCACCCCATGGGAAAGAGTGAGGCAGCAGATGTGGCTGCGCCACAACTGCCACAGCTGTGGGCTCAAGTGGCCTGAGCTGCAGCACAGGCCACGCCCACAGCACAGCTGGAGCAGCCACCCAAGAAGCTGGGAGGCTGCTGTCTGCGCCCAGCACACTCTGCGCCCAGAGAAGGCCCATGAGAGAGCAGTCACAAGCCAGCAGTCACGGCCCTCACCCCAGGCAGGGCCGCAGTGAATTCTGCGCCCCCTACCTAATCCCAGGCAGGATAAGCCCACAGTTAACCCTGTCTGGTTCTCTGACTCGATCACCCTTTGGAGAGAAGACGAAGAAGAAAGAAATGGACCAGTTTACCTAGGTAGCCACAGGCCCAACCCGTCTAACAATATCCCTTCTCACCTGCAATTAAGCAAAGTGTGATGTGACTGCTCTGAGGAAGTAAAAGATTCAAAGAACCCCAGAGGTCACAGTCAACCAGAGCAGCCCCTGAATTCCCGATACCTAGAATTCCCTCGTCTCTCCATGCTAATGGATGCACATTCTCATTGCAGAAGGTGGGGCTAACAATCTCCTTTTCTACCTAAATGACCAAAGGCAGGTATAGGAGGGGAAACTCAGGACAAGAATCTGAGGATATCCGGGAAGTGGACATTGAGACCTGAAATTGAAATTGGTATGAGAAATTTTTAAGTTTATAGCACTTAGTAGCAGTTAGTCACTGTTCCAATTTTCAGAGCATGTTGCCTGGTTGATTTAATTTCATGACTAAAACCCCTTTTCTATCTTAGAGTGTTCGATAGAAGGTATGTCCAAAAATGCCAGCTGTAAGTTTTGGAAGTCGTCATCCTGAATGTGGATTTGACTTCCCCGCCCATGAGAACAACGAAGTGCTATTTAAACCGTGACAAGTGGCAGACCGCCTCCCACCCAGTCCTTCGCCTTAGTGATCAGTTGTCGGTTTAGGGACACTGTAACAGAAATGCTTAACAGTACCATAGCTGCAACTTTATAATGTCCGTTATTGTATATGAAGATGTTTTGCTATTCTCGTGCTCCTTTTAAATGTTTTAACTCACAAATTATGACATAATAGGCACTGAAAAAATTTCAAAAGTAAAAACTAAATTTTTTAAGATATATTAATCCCAAAAGCATAACATGCAGTGAGCAGAAAACTGAAGATGATACCCTACTTTTTTGAGGCCCTGTGGTTTAAATCTTAAAATTTTTTCACATTTTAGAAGTACTTGGGTTTGAAAGGGAGACAACTACACTGTTTTCTTCTGGTATACAGTAGCTCACATGATATGAAATGTGCACAGGGAAGAGGAAAAGGCTGGAGGGGAAATGGGGCCAGCTGTGAAACACAGAGAGCAGAGCTTTCCCGAGCAGCGGGAAGGAACTGCAGAGAGCAGCTAAAGAGAAAGGGCGAGGACCGAAGGAGGAGGAGGAGGACACTGAAGTTCAGCGGAACATTGTACGGAATATTTTTCCACCTGGGTTAATCTTTAGGGAATAAGAAACACATTAGGCATTGCTGACTGCATCCACATCCTACCTGGGCCGCTGGACTGCGTGTCACGCTTGAGGTGTGCCGCTCAGGCAATCGCACGGCTCGGTGAGCGATGGTGCGGGGTTACACCCGCGTGACGCCAAAATGAGGGTCACAAAGACAACTTGCTCTGGACTGTGAGCCTGTCTTTAAGACAGAACTAAATCTAACACGAATATCTCACTTTGTTTTGGTCTGTTGCTAAGTTACTCTGTATTGCACTTAGATTTTGGAATTGTTTTGCAGTTTGGTGTTTCCTAAAATCGCAGTATGTGTACAAGTGGCAAGCTTTTAGACAGATCTGTGTGCCACAAGTTAAATTTCATAAACTAGGAAATATGTTATTTCTATATTATACGAATAATTGGCCTTGCATGGAGCATCAAATAATCTTTAAAAGCTGGATGCTTAATACAGAATCACTTTAAAAATTCAAACTTATTACTTGTACTATAGCTTTAAACTCTGTGGTTTGTTTAGAATAGGAAAGTAACAGACAGCTGACATAAATGTAGAAAGATAGTTTGTTGGTTGTGTTTTTTTCAGCATTATAAGGTTTCCTGGCTCATTTCAAGCTTCACTTTAAACATTCACTTCCATTATTAATTCACGTGTTAATAATAAAGCAGGAAGGTTAACAGCAAATGCAACTGCACTAATGTGCACCAGAGTCATTACAATTATTACTAATTGTAATAATTACTAGGGTTAACTGGCACATTAGCATGATTACAATTATTTAATGCTAATACCGTATGATCTTCCTCATAAGTAAAACATTCAGGCTAAAAAACCTGAACTTTCAATTGTGCACATTGGAGGCATCTTCAAAAGTGCTTCACTGAATTCTGGATTTTTTTTCAAATTAAAATGTCAAAATTATACATCTTGTTACTCTGGGTTCTTTTTAAATGTTCCTGGTCACGTGCTGATCGGTAACATAGAGGGCAGGCAGACGCAGGCTTGCAGTTGTTGTTTAAATGGGAAATAATACAATAATTGCTAAATAATAATACAAGAATAAACTGTTTCCTGTACTCACAACTGTACAGCTACTTTTACCCCACCCTGCAGTTAACCAATACTATGTTATCAAACTAATAACCCCGCCCCCTAAGGCCATACCTTTCCCCTTTATGTTCAGGAGTGAAGAATGATGTAGAAGATGACAAATGGTAACACATTCCTTTTTCTTAAATTTTGACAGCTAAGGAAATATCTGTGGCTGTATTTGTGTATATCGTTCTAAGTAGCAGTGAGAATCTTGAAAACACTATAGAAATGTGTAATGTTTAGAGTGGTATGCTGCCTGTTTGCTTTTTTTTTTTTTTTTTTTTTTGGAAGAGAAGAGAGGAAGCAGAGCTCACCAGTGCTGAGAGTAGTCAAATGGTCAGGATGGAAGGGGGCATCTCTCATCCGACACCTCCAGCGCAGCCTCCACACAAACACCTTGAATATGCTCTGTGCTTGGCGCCTTCCAGGCACCAATGGGAGGCAGGAGGTTGACTGCTCTCCACATACTCTGCCCCCTGTGCTAAGAGGGTTTTGTTTTGTTTTGCTCTTTTCCTTTGGAGTAAATTACATCCCAATAAAGGAGACAACCTAAGGAAGAGTGGGAGGGAAGGAGACCAAGAGAGGAAAAGAACTCCATTATATGGCCAAAAAATGGCATTTAACAAAACAGTTGTAAGGAATGCTTCATAACCACTGATTGTTTTTATTATAATTATATCTACAGTCAGTGTCTTAATAATTTGGCACTTGGAGCACTGACTATATGCAAAACACTATTTTGTTCCTAGCAACTCATTTAATCTTCACAAGGACCATGACGGATCAACTATACAGTTCTGTTTCACAGATAAGGAAACTGACTTAGGCAGTTAAGTTACCTGCCCAAAGTCACTCAACCATACAGGACAGACCTGGTTTGCAAACCAGACCGACTGCAGAGCTAGGGAGTGTCACTGGAAGGAGTGTGGGGCTCACCCCAGCACTAAGAGCACAGGGTGGGGCAAGGGGCACTCGTTAAAGGAGGTGTTTGAGAGGATCCAAGGAAAGGGGGTGAGAGCATACCTTCAGCAATGTACACCCACTCAGAAAATTTCACTGGAGTCCACCCAGCTGCTGGAGCCCCTGAGTCAACTTGGTGCGTGTGCACACATGCACAGCATCTCAGACCCGCAGGGACACAGCACCACATGTGGTGAATTTAACAGTGATGGTTTTTGCCATCAGGTACAATAGTCTCCCTTATCCACAGTTTCCACAATTTCAGTTACTGTGGTCCAAAAATATTAAAGGGGAAATTCCAGATTAAACAATTCATACACTTTAAATCATGCACTGCGTAGTGTGAGGCCCCACTCCGTCCCACCTGGGGGGTGAGTCGCCCCTAGGTCCAGCATACTCACTGCATGTACAGCAAGGTAAGATATTTTGGACCACATTTAATAACTTTTATTACAGTATATTATAACCATTCTGTTTTGTGATTAGTTACTGTGGTTAATCTTACTATTCCTAATTTATAAATTAAACTTTATCACAGGTATATAAGTATAAGAAAAAAACACAGTATGTATAGAGTTCGGTAATGTCCAAGGTTTGGGGCATCCACTGGGGGTCTCAGAATGTGTCCCTGTGGATAATGGGGGACGACAGTATGCCATTTGGTATTTCCAATTTTATTTAAGGTTATATTTTTTAATCTTTACAAGATTATCATGCACCAGACCCTAGTTTTTACAGAAGAAGAAACAAAGGCTTGAATAAATTCAATGATCTGACCAAATTTTTAGGAAGGTCAAGACCCAAATCCAGGTTAGAGGATTTTTTCTTTTTTAGCAACCAATATTGGCTTTCCCAAATTCAAAGTTAAAGATTTACTTTAACTTGCAACTTCTTCTAACTACATAAATGATTCAATATTAACTTCCCTTATGGATCCTCTGGGCTTTAAACCCCATGGGATAAAAATCTATCCAAATTAAAATTAATTTTTGAAGTAGCAAAGCAAATAGTAAGGAAGCCACATCCCATGTGTCAGTCCAGCTGAAGGTACTTGTGTAAAGCAAAACACACGCTGTCTTGTCCTCCAGCCCCACAAAGGATCGTGGCCCTTCCATGCTCGCTTGTTAAAATATCTATGACAACGTGTCAGTGGGTAGTTTACAGTGGGTGTCTTCTAAGCAAGTCACATCTAGATTTTTTATAACAGATACAGATTTGGAAGGGTTAGATGAAATCAATTTTCATATTTCAAGCTAGCTTAGGGAATCAGAAGGGTTTGCCAAGAACTCAGCATATGAGAAGTTATATGATGTGGCCTGAACTTCAGCTACAATTAATCTAAATTAGAAATAATTCCCCTTCATAATGTTACACTTCATGCAGTGTTTTAACTGTGACCTTGATAGCAAATATTGTGAATGCTAGAGGAATTTACAGAGAACACCTCTTGCTGCTGCTACCTGTCTATACTGATAGAAGTCAGCATAAATTTTACTTGGACGGTAAATGCACATGGGGGCTGCTCTTCATTCTTGGGCTGGAACTCCGTCCAGTCAATAAGTCTGCTTCTCATTTTTTCTTCCTTCCTATTCCCTTTTGGCCATTGTCAGAATGTATAAGTACATCCACTCATTCTCCTGGGAGATGAGAGGAGAAAGTACAGGAGAAAATCATCTAATTTGCTACTCTGCCCGTAACAGTGAGGGAAAAAAAATCAGGAGACGGGGCTAAAACAAAAAGCCCACGTAACAATGTGTGATTTATTCATGTCATCTGGGTCTTGTAAATATTACTTTTGTCCAACCATATGGCAGCATTTAGCAAATTTTCAAATAGCAAATTTCAGAGATAAAATAGAGCTTTGCATTAGATAGGCCCTTATCACAGGACCAATATATTTTAGGAACTTAACTGCTTCTGGTCTTTAAATCTCAAATATGTTCATTTCATGCAGACGCGGTGCCCTGTGTTCATCATGCTCTGCATACTTACTTCGTGATGCTCATTTTATCATGCTGGCATCCGTACATGGTTTTGGGGAGGGGTGTCACTAGCCTTTAATAAATATATTACTGAAAGGATCTGACAGAAAACTAAAATCATCCAGTTTGATTTTGAAATTAGCTACAACCAGCAGCTACCCGACCATGCAAATGGAGTCATCACAAGGCAGCGGTGTCCTGCTGCTGTACTTTGCAGCTCAGCCCCATGTGTTGGGGAGGCTTGGCAGGTTACAACGGACCCCAGGAAGGCTGTCATTTAACTACCATCCCAGATAGACCAGGAAAGCTTATTCAACTCAGAGAAAGTATACTCTGGGGGGCTGGTGTCATTGCGAACATGGCACATTGACTTGTCAATAATGTCTTATGGAGAACAGAATAAACAGACAGTGCTTAACAACCAGTTACTTTGCACAGCAAATAATCCCTCTTCCTGGTGTCTCTGACAGGGTCGCGTCAGCTGTACTGGACGGCTGATGGTACAGGCTGTCAACCAAAGAGGTCGCAGTCCCCGCTCTCCCTCAGGCCATCCTCATGTCAGAAGGTATTTCAGTTGTTCCTTTCCATGAGTGTTACCATTGTCAATAATTTCAACACAACTAAAATCGTGGTGACCATAAAAGTCAACTTAGTTTGAAAACAACGTGGACACAACCTTACAGTGTACGCACAGCGTACGACTCCTTGATTAGGTTCCTTGATTACGCTCCTTTGCAATTTAGAATGGGGAAGGGACCAAACATTTACTAAAGTGTGCTAAGGCTTCTCAAGTACACCAACACTGGCTTGTTAAATAGGGCCCAATTTATACATGAAGAAAGCAAGACTCAGCACCTTTCAATGGTGGGCACATTAATGAAAATGCTAGTAAATGCTGCACAAATGTTCAACACCAAGAGCTATATGGATTGACCATGATAAACTACTGCCACAAGGTTTCCCAAAATCGTCTAGCTTGCTTATGTTCATTTTTCAGTTACTTAGTTCAACGCAGTTTATTTTAGAACATAATCTTACAAGATTTTTCATGTTTTAAATGCTCTACAAATATCTGCTAACAACAGAGTGTGCTTTTTCACTCCTAGTAGCCCTGAGTTTATGCAAGGATGCTGATGGAATAATAAGAGGCAGGGATGGGGAAAGGATATTACTTCTTAGTAACATATCTGCACTTAAAAAAGAATATAGTTAAGTCAGTCAGCCTGTCATCTTGGGTGCCTATTTAGATATTTTCCAGACAGAGCATGTTCAAGTAGTCCTGACTATAGAGGCTACAGATGCAAACATCTTTGCTGAAGAGAACAAATACTAAGTTAGACTCACAGAAGGTACCCAGGAAGATCTGAGTAACACCAAACAAATGGCGTGTCTACACCGCCTCCGGTGACCGGACCCACAGAGCCCTTTGTTCAATACTTGCAAGATAATTCTGACACCTAAGCACATGCAAATTTAATTCTAACTTGTTTGTGCTAATATCTGTTCACTGGATCCTAGGCCAGGATCAATGCCTGTAACACACAGTAAGCATATCCATTCTCTTGAATTATTTTATTCAGCTTTTTTATGGTCTTCGATATATTGAAGCTTTCCTATTTGCCAATGTCTCCTAGAAAAGCAGTTAGTTCAAAAACTAGATCTGTACTTGTGGAAGAAGAAATTATATAAAAAACCCAATAGCCATTAGCCTATTATACCAGTCTTTCATTTGTTCCGGTCTTACTTTTTCTAGTTGTGTTTTTAAACTTATCTTATAATGATTACAGGCAGAATTTGCATTCAACATCTTGCTCTTTTCTTAAGTCTTTCCTGCCATTACTTTAAACTGTATTACTCTTAAAGGTGTCTCTAGCAATAAACCTAAAAAATAAGAGACATACACAAAATCTGGGAGATCTGCATGATTTTATTTGAAAGCAAAAAGTAAGTGTCTTTAGGTACATGGATAACCAATGTGAAAGAAAACCCGCCTTAATATGCAATTTGTTTTCCTGGTTAACATGAAAAGGAATTTTGATTAGAAAGGTATTGAAATTTTATAAAATAATAAGAACTTTTAACTTCTGGTACATTTAAAATCACAGGGGAAAGACAGTAATTTCTGTTGAAAAAAATTTAGTAATGAAGTAATGAGCAACAGTTGCTGAAATTTCTTGTACAGCTTTAAAATATTTACTTAAGAAAAAATAGGTTAATACAGACTACCCCATTATCTCCCATTTCCCCTTTCATGATTTATACTAGCTTTAAGGATTAGGAGATAGGAGAGCAGAACTGTTTAAGATCTGCAATTAGCAGACTGTTACATTTATGGTAAACTTCCAAAAGAGACAAGATTTTGCTTTGCTAACCTTGTTTATATGTAAACCTCAGGGGTAGAAATCGGGCTAAGGTATTACATTATTACCCCACGTATCATTAAAAAAAACAGATGACTAGGAGCCTGAAAATCACAACGGTCCGTCTCTCTGCCTTGTTCTAAGGCCTCGCTCTAGATCGAGGGACAGTGGGGATGAAAACGAACCAATCCAGGAGCGGTTCTTCAGACCGCACTTTTTGCAGGCTCCTGGAGATCTGACTGTGCAAGAAGGAAAACTCTGCAGAATGGATTGCAAAGTAAGAGTTTGTTACTTTCTGTAAATCTGTTGTCTCCCTTCTCCTCTCATTGCCATTTCTCTTTAGTTTCTTTGGGGGAAATTATGTGAAGTATACATCTTTAAAATGTGTTCCAGCTTAAGAGAAAAACAATTGGTGAAACATAAGGGATGTTTATATATGGTTTTGAACCATTCTTTTCCTTTACTTGTAAATGCTTGTAAATGCTTATTAAATATGTTCGTTACTTAGAACCCTATATACCATACTCCAGAAAGTCACTGGAAGGTTTTACCTTTTTTTTTTTTTCATTTTGTTGAAGTAATAAATGTATTAATTAATCCTATGTCCTAATCATTGATTAGTTGGGCTTCACTATTTATTCATACAAATTTTTATACCCATATATCGACTCAGACTTTTGTTCCTCCCATTCCCTTATTTCTAGAAGAGGTGAGAGCGACAGCCTTCTTTCACCCATTTTACAGCAGGGCTTCTTAACTCTGGGTATTCAGAGTTCATGGTATCTGTGAACTCTGAAACTGAATACAAAATGTATGCAATATAGCTGTCATAAATTTGTCAAAACAGCTTAAGGCCAAAACTGTTTAAAAACTACTGCTCTTAAACTTTATTTTTCCCCCCATTTATTGGTCTTAAAATTTAGCTCTTCAGTATGAACAAAGTTTTAAAAAATTATTTGGGCTCCCTCTGCTGGTTCTCTTTGGGACTGCAAAACATAATGAGGTGTTCAGAGGATTTGGGCATTGTTTTTACAAAAAGTAAATCTGGGCTGGTAGAAATGTATAAAAAGAACAAAAGGTTCTATTTAAATTATGACATGATTATAATGACCCTAAATTCCTGAAGTCAGGCTTCCTTTCCTTACCAAGCCAAGAAGGCTGGGGTTGGTAAAGGGGTAGCAGAGCCGGGCATTTTCCCTTTGCCTTAACGTGAACAACGTGGTGCACGGGGGCCCCGCAAACTGGTGGGCGGAGAGGGCACAGTGTTTTGGGCATCTCTCCTACTAAACAGGCTGTGGCCTCCGCAGTACATGGTCCTGCTTGTCTGGGTCCTGACCTAGCACAGTGAGAAAGGGCAGTGCCACTTCATTTCTAAGCTTGGGAAAGGCCTGGACCCTGACCGCAAGTATCCACTCCCTCTCCCTCCATTCCACTTCCAGTGGCCTCTCCACAGGTAAAGCAGTGTATATGGAGAGCTGGAGCTAGCAGGTGGGCAGATGGGAGAACGGGAGAGACTGACCCTTTTCTGAAGCCAAGCTGCAAACTTCTGCTGTTACCTTCCGAAATCTTTGTCTTTTAACCAGTAATTTAAATTTATATAAGTTTTCCTTTAAATTCTCTACACTTTTGTGACATGTGTGGAGAGGCATCTTTTAGGTATGTAATATAAATGAATATTATGCAGCAGGAATGGAATTTATGAGTTCTCTGGCTGATTTTGGCAGAGCTGGGTCTTCAAAACAATTGTTTTACAGTCCAGCTGACATCTTTTTGTAGGTTATTTCCCACTAGTAAATGTGGGGTGGAGTAAAAAGGCCTTCCTTAATGGCGCTTTTTTCCCCATTCAAAATCAAAAGCAAAGCATTGTAAAGAGTTGACAGATGGCAACCATCCCTACCCTTCACAGCACAATTGTTATTAGCAATTAACTGTGCTTTTGTCTGATCTCTGAGCAACACAACAGTCACGGTCTCAACATTTTATGATGCTTCCATTGTGATGCAAATTTGTTGATATGGCTTTCTGGGTAATTGTTAGTTTCAAGAATTATCAAATAATAGTAATAGCCCAACTTGCTGAGGGATGCATTTACTCATGTCTCCATAGCTATGGCAACTCTTTGATGAGAAGCTTCATAGAGTGCAAATGCCAGCTGAGCATCTGTTATGGTTATTATGGTTGGACGTCTTTTTTTCAAAGAGCTCAGGGCCCTATGTGGAGATCATCCCAGTAATCTTTATAACCCTTGGTGAGCTAAGATGCTGATAAGTTTTTTTTAATCCCCATTTCTCAAGGTTACGCTATAAGAAATGTTTAAAAGTGAGCCCACAAGTGCTTAGGAAACCACTGAAAGGTTTTAAGCAAAAGAGTAACCAGAGCTGATACTAAAAGCTGTCTTCTGTACTGCCGAGGGAGGAGTTTATGCTGGTTTCCTAGGTATTAATCTCTTTGTTTCAGGTCAGTGGGTTGCCAACCCCAGATCTAACCTGGCAACTAGACGGAAAACCCATCCGCCCCGACAGTGCTCACAAGATGCTCGTGCGTGAGAATGGGGTGCACTCTCTGATCATTGAGCCTGTCACCTCGCGCGACGCCGGCATCTACACATGCACAGCCACCAACCGAGCAGGGCAGAACTCGTTCAGCCTGGAGCTTGTGGTTGCAGGTAGGCTCAGCTGTGAACCCTTTACTCTCCACGAGGGAGCATCAGATTTAGAAATGTAAAGTAATTCTGCATTATTAACCAATATGGTAAATAAATCAAACTGCTGAAAAAATAGATTGAATCACCCAAACAGCCAATTAGGATGCGTTCAAAGGCTTAGCAAACCAGAACATTAGTTTTTTGTCAGTGTAGCCTTAGTATCTCTCCTTCCTTTCTCCCACTAGCCTGGTGAAGAGAGGAGGGCCTCGGCTTTTCGGGGTCGTTCTCCTGGTGGGTGTTGGCCCTCAGCGGGACGTAAGGAAAGAGCACTGGCAGTGTGGGCTCCACACGCCACACCTGACGCCTAAGAGTTTGCTTACGCGTAGTTCTACAACTAGAGCCGGCTTTTAAAGTAAGGCAATGTGCTCTGATTTCAAAACCCAAAACGGTATACATGTCATCACCCCCCATGTCATAGTCAAATTACACTCAGATCTTCTTTTTAGTTGATGATTGTACTGTTAAACTTTGTAAAAGTGGTCTGAGATGAAGTCTTAACCTTAGATAAGGACAACGTACTTATGGAAAAGTCTGCACCATCCTTAGGAGTTGAGCATAACTGAAGATTCTGATATCTGTTCTCTCAAAAAAAAAAAGAAACAATGAAGTGTTTGTCATACGTCTACTTGCAAAGCACCTCCTATACAGCACCCCAGTCTTCCCAACAACCCTATGAAATAATTACAGCAAATTTTATTCCTAAGTGCGATCTGTTCCCACTTCCCCAAAATAGCCTAGGCCAAGTAATCATGTAAAGTCCAATTTAAAAAAACAGTCCTCTACATAACTTAATGTCTTAGATCAGGGGTGTCAAACACATTCTCTCCAGGGGCCACATCAGCCCCGCAGTTGCCTTCAAAGGGCCGAATATAATTTCAACTCCTTAACAGTTAAGGAGTGGCTACATTTATACAGTCCTAAAATTTTGGGGGCTCTTTGAAGGCAACTGCAAGGCTGATGTGGCCCCCGGTGAAAATGAGTTTGACACCCCTGCCTCAGACTATAGGCTTGGGGATTGGAAAATTTCAGGTAGAATATTTATCTTCTTCACCTGTCTCTCCCATGGCTGCTTTGCTTTGATATATCTGTCATTCCAGAGGACAGGAAGTGGTAGAGAAATACATTCATCTTCAAATTCATTATGGGTAGCTCAGAAGAAAATAACTAAACCTTCTCTGAAATTGTTTCTACCTCAGAACAAAGAAAACAATTTCCCATTGGATGGTGATATTAGAGTGCTATTAACAATCAGTTCTGAATTTTTCAGGCTAATGAAATTATCCTTTTTTATGGGTTTCTTCCTTGGAGGTAATAAAATTGTCTTTTTATAGCCTTTCAAAGAATACAAATCGGAACCTGTAATTTACAGGTAACTGTTCAAAGTTGCCAATTTTAGATGGATATGCCTCTCCCTTTGTTTCTCCTTTTTTAAATCCTACGGTACTTGAGCAAGGACTTCCAATGTTCAGAATCCTAATAGACTCCTCTCCCTGCTACCTGAAATGTTTGCTAAGTGGATCAAATTCCTAGAAACACTTGTTCTCCTCAGCACCACTAGGTGGCAGTGGTTGGTAAAGGCTGTGCCTGCACAGTGAGAAGCCATCCCAGATGCTAGCGGTGACTTAGGAGTCTCACACAGCCTGCCAGGCATTCTGTGGAGCAGATGGCCAGTGGACTGTGTGGGCCTGTCAGACCTGAATTAATTGAGGAAACAAATGAGTGGAATGAAGCGTAGTAACCTTTCTTGGTAAAAGAATGATTTGGAGGGAGGCCTACCATCGCACCACCTGAAGTGAAAAATGGTATAAAATAAAACATCTATTTAAGCAATATTTCAAGAAGCTTCTGAATTCTTTGTAGTGCTCCCTTTGTCTATCACTGATAGACCATCCATCTCATGTTTTCTTAGCTAAAGAAGCACACAAGCCCCCCGTGTTTATTGAGAAGCTGCAAAACACAGGAGTTGCAGATGGGTACCCAGTGCGAATGGAATGCCGTGTTTTAGGGGTACCACCACCTCAGATATTTTGGAAGAAAGAAAATGAATCGCTGACACACAGCACTGACAGAGTAAGGTGAGACTACACAATGACTTAACCTAATCCTACACACACACAGTGTATAGCATGTAAATCTCTGTAAGAGTGATGCTGTTGATGACTTCAAAGACAGAAATCACTCTTTACCCTCATGTATGATTAAGCTTTTAGAAGAGCAGCTATAATGGTATGGGATGAAGCATATTCTAAATAATATCATGGTGATTTTTTTTTGTCTTTGTATCTGAAAGAAAAGATGAATTCACTTGCTACGATGATGACAGAGAAACTACGCAGTGGTTTTATAAAGGCAGATGCTTAACTAGAAATTAACTGCACAGATTTATTCAACCTCTTGACGTCTGCCCTTCTCTCCCATTAACTTTAATGGGGCTGGCGGCCTCTCCAGAATCAGTATGACCCTATTATCGGCTACTCGCACAATTGTGTTTTTAATGATCTAATTAAAAATGATGCTTCTTGTCCAAAGCCACTTTTTAAACATTTAGAACCCTAATGACTTTCTCCTTTCCTCCAGCATGCACCAGGATAATCATGGCTACATCTGCCTGCTAATTCAGGGAGCCACAAAGGAAGATGCCGGATGGTACACAGTGTCCGCCAAGAATGAGGCCGGGATCGTGTCCTGCACTGCCAGACTGGACGTTTACAGTGAGTGCCACTTCCTCTGACTGGGCACTGGTTCATCAAATTGGGAAAAATGAGACATCTCAACAGCAAATCACACTACTGTTATTTAATCTTATAAACAACTCTAGTGGGGATTTTTGGCCAAATTTCATGTTGCTCTTTCTCTTTCTATTTATAGCTTCTCAACATTAATAAGTGAACTACACCAGGAGAATAATCAAGTATCATTAGCAAACTGTGCATGTTGATTTCACTGATGTGGGCCAGTCAGCTGTGGCTTCCTTACCCAAGCATTAGGCATTAACAGTAGGCAAAGGCTTAACCACGTGTTTTGCAAATGACTGCCTTTTTTTAACTTTTTTTTTACATTATAATCCTATCACAGTGTCTTATTGCACTCTAAACATGTGTACCATCGATTTGGTAATGCATACTTTTGTGGATTAATAATGCTTTTCTAGTTAATATATCTTAAGCAGCTGAACAATAGGTTTGTGATTATTTGTGTATTCGTGTACATGCATCCCAAATTTAAAGAAAATCATTTTTATTAAGTTTACAAGCTAGTACAATAGCAATATGTGATCTATTGACATAAAGAAAACCACCAGAAAAAAAATTAAGAACTTAATTCTTCTCGAATAAGAAACAACTTTGTGAGGTATCTCAGAAAATGAGTGACCCCAAACTTCCCTACTCCCCCATTCCTTGCTGTCAATCAGCATTAAAAGGTCCCTCCAGAACACCAGCCTATTCTCCCTCTTGTGGCATTCATCCATTATGAACTCAGACTGTTTCCAAGGATTTCCTGTGCTGAAGCACATACGTGCTTTCGAATAAAGATTAACTATACTTTGTCTTTATTATCTAGCTATTATAGTCCCACTACCCTATGGAGAAAATAAATCTGCAACATATGAGTAAAATGCAAAGCCATCCTTAAATTTTAGGGCTTCTACCATGGATGTGTTCACACTTTCGTAAACAACAAGTGCCTGGTGTGTGTCAAAAGGCATTCTGTATTTACTTGAAACACCTGAGGGCTGTCCAATAATCTTGGTTAAAACATCCTTTTTTTTTTCCCTCTCTTTCATAGCCCAGTGGCATCAGCAGCCACAGAGCACCAAGCCAAAAAAAGTACGCCCCTCAGCCAGTCGCTATGCAGCACTTTCGGACCAGGGACTAGACATCAGAGCAGCGTTCCAGCCTGAAGCCAACCCATCTCACCTGACACTGAACTCTGGCCTGGTAGAAAGTGAGGACCTGTAATCCTACATCCTTGTTAAAGCTCTAACACTGAAACGGCCTTGCCTTGACCAACATATTCCTTTGTCACACTATGTAAAAGGCAAAAGCATACATTTGACTGCAAGAAATAAAAAAAAAATTAAAAAAATATTTTTCTTACTTGATATACCAAACTTAGAGCTGAAGTAGGAGATGCTAATAGAAATGTACACATTGCACCGAAATCACATTCATCAACCAATTTAAAACTTTTGAACTGCTGTGATTAAAGTGGTCTGAAATGCCAAAATGCTAAAGGAAACCGATGTTCAAAGGTAAACACAATCTGTATTATCAAAAGTGCCTTTAAACACTAGCATTAGGTGCTACGCAGCATGATAGTGTGTAATACTTAACATGAGGCAGTTGTACCACAAATAACACAAAAATGATTCTTAAGTGGCAGTGTATTCAGACAGCTATAGTGAACCAAGTGCAATATGTAAGGATGAAAAAGGAAGAGGAAAATAAATCCAAAGTAAAAAGGAAATCCAAGTAAATGCCTTGCCGTTGCAAATGGCTTTATATTAAATCATAAGGAATTGCTTGCCTTAAATTTTAATAATATCAAGAGTTCTCTAACAAGGGTAACACCTTAGTTCTTAACATTTTTTTATGTGTTGTATTTTCATGCTACCTTGGTAGAAAGCTTATTTACCATATTCAAAGGCTAATTTAAATATAAATAATATAAAGTATTCTGAATAGAGCAGAAATATATTCCAGTCCATTCCAGGAAAGGCATCCAACGACCAAGGCATACAGAATCAGGAGGAAACGGGGGTTTGGAAGGGGTAGAGAAGAATGAAGGAAGATGTTACCAGCATACTTACCGCATTGTATTCATTTAGATAAAAGTAGAGGGTGGGAGACATATGAAAGGCCAGGCTTTTCTTTAGTTTTCTTGAAAATTAACACTGTGATTCACAAGTCAGGGAATCTAGGGTCAGCTGGAAGTTGGAGCACGTGTGCTGTGGAAATTCTAGTGTGTCTGGAGCTTGTGTCATAGCTGAAGACTTTAGATGTTCGGAGCAAGTGGAAAGTGGCCTGAGACCGCGAGGCTGGCGAAGCGAGGCGCTGCCGGCAGCACGCAGTCTCCTCGAGGGAAGCGCGGACTTAGGAGAGGCAGAAACAGGTCTGCGCCGTGATGTATTTTTTTTCCAATGGCACCAAGATACAGTGAATGGAAAATACCAGTTCACGTCCCTGCTGCCATGAACCTTACTTTAAGAAGGTGCTGTGTTCTGAGTAGTGTATAAAGGTATCTCAGTAAAGACTGATCTTTAAACGCATATGATTCTGCATCAGCTAGACTGAGTTGATTCTGACCAGACTTGATGGTTTTAAGTCGGAACCAATAAACTTTAAAAAGGAGAAAAAAACAATTTGGCTTAATATTATAAAACATAAGGCTTCAATGGTACTTTGCTATGAAAAGAAAATACTGTATTCCTTATGCAAAACACATATATCTTTCATTATTTATAATAAAAATGTTGAACTCTTCTTAGCTCAGTTATTCATTCAGTATGTAGTATTTTTAAAGTAATTTTATACCTGTGTACCACCCCCTATATTTCATATTACTGCTTCACATGTACAGCTTTCTACTTCCTTGTAAGAACACCGACCAACCAGGTTTTAAATGATTAATAGGCTTGAGCACTGGGAGGCAGATGTTCTGTGCAAAGCGGTATAAGTTTCTTTGACCACAGTTCTATGCATTACTAATGTGGAATTTAAGATACCATACAAAGTCCCTCGTGGACCTATCTATATTGTAGTATTATGACTTACGTCATATCTTACTTGCCAAACTTTTCTGAATGAAACTTTTGTGCTAATTTGCTGGGTTTGGGATTAAGTAGCATTATTTTGCCACATTTATGTTGTATTTATAAAAAAAAGTACTATCATACTACTTTGGATTGTTGTGCTGGTGTAATGTGGATTTAACATCAATAAATATTTAACAAATAACAGTTGCAAGTTTGTGAAGCAAAATATTCAGTTGTTTTAGTTTCCTAACACTGCAGTAATAAATTAGTACAAACAGAGGCTTACAACAATACCTATTTCTTAGCTCATGGATCTGTAAGTCAGAAGAAGGTCAGGTGTGATACAGTTAGATTCTCCGCTCAAGGTCTTACAAGGCTAAAATCAATGTGTCCACTAAACTGTTCTCATCTGGAGGCCACACGCAGCCCAAGCCACCTTCAAACTCAGTGATGAGCATCCCTCCCCATGACAAATCCTTCTCACTCTGTGAATCTCCGGTCACTAGGGTCTGGATGTCCCTTTTCAGACATCACCTGATTAGGTCAAGCCCACTCAGATTATCTGTCTGAACTCACTGGATTTGGGACCTAATTACACTTGCAAAATCACTTCAAAGCAATTTGTATTTGAAAGAAGGTGTGTGCACAGCAGGAGGTGGGAAAACCTTACAATTCCGACAAGCACATCAGTTTATTATATGTATGCATGTTAGTAACACTGGTGCATGTGACAGCCCAGTAAAAGTATGCTATGACCACAAACTATATCCCATCCCTTAGAAATTAAATGTACAGCATTCTGGCTCAAGATGGCAACACAGGAGAATCTTCAACATATCAAATCTACAACTATCTACAGAACAATTTCCTTTGAAGAACCCCAAATCTAGCTGAATGACTCACACTGGTCAGACGAGGAAAAAATGCACACTGAAACAGGCAGGAGAGGCTGAGACACAGCCTGCCCTCAGCAAAGCAGCCCACAATTGGGAGGGAACTCATAACCCCAGGTTTCTCCCTCAGGAGTAAAGGGGTCTGAACTACACATCAAGCATGCAACTTTTAAGACCTGCAAATGAAAGAAGCACCCCCAAAACATCTCACTTCAAAATCCAGTGGGACTTGCATCCAAGAGACCTGCAAGGCTATCACAATCTGAAAAAGTTTTAAAGGGTTTGCAGGCCCTGGCTCACCCACTCAGGGCCCAGAGCAGAGACAGCTGACCGAACACTGCCCAGTCTTTCTGTGAAAGAGGCCCGTCTGATTATCTTAAAGGGCAGCCTGAACAGTGGGCATCTAATTTAACACACCTGGGGACCTCACTACAGGTGCAGCCTAAGGGGCAGGCTTCTAATGAAACACATCTGAAAGCCAAAGGTAATCATCTCTAGAGACCTCAAACAGCAGGAATTATCTTCACGATCTCCCTCTGCCTTGCTCAGGGGTCACTGATATTCCAGAAAAAGCTTGTGCACCCATCTGAAGCAGCCACCCAGAAGACACCGCTTGATTGCCTGGCTCCGGTGTCCAGCAGGGCTTACGTTTGTGGGTCCCATAGGACTGTAATGGAAAAACAGTTCTTAATCAACTATCCCTGCCCCAGGGCATGCCATACAGTCAGCAGACTAAAAAATAATCTGCAGTCTTTCTATGAAAGAGGAAAATTAGCTTGTCTTCATAGCTGTGGCCTAAGGGTCAGGCTTTTAATTCAACACACATCTAGGGGCTGACTACAGTCCTCTCCAGAAATGGGTAGGCCAGCAGGCACCAGCTTGGCCCTCTCACTCTGCACAGCCCCAGGGCACCCCCGTCTCCATGAAAGGAGCTTATGTACATACCTGGCACCCCAGTTTTTGTGGCTGCTGCCCAGAGGACAAATATCCCTTGATGGCCTGACTCTGGTGGCCAGTGGGCTTATGTTCCCAGGTTCAACTAGACAACAGCAAACAAAGAGCTCTTAACTAGCTATAACCCCAAGGCTCAACATGGAGGGAGAAGACAGAAATGCCCTTCTCTACTTTAAAAACTGCTGCCTGAGAGTCTGGCTTCCAATCAGCCTGAGTCTAGGTGCTGACTGAGGTCCCGTGGACAGGTATTGGCACACTCTCAAATACTGAGAACCACTCTGACCAAAGCCGGCTATCTGGACAATCACAAAGGCTTGAGAGACAACCAACAGCCTGGACAGGACTGAACAAGAAGGTCATCTCCTACACAAGGCCACTCTTACAGACTGGGAGAGGTGACTATATTACCTTAGAGAAACACACGGAGTATACAGGAAAATGAAGAAACAAAGGAATCCATTCCAAATAAAAGAATATAAAAATTAAGAAAAAGGAAATGAAATGGAGATAAGTGATTTAACTGATAAAGAATTAAAAATAATGGTCATAAAGATGCTCACAGAGCTTGGAGGAAAATGCATAAGCAAAGTGAGAATTTCAATGAAGAGACATTACAAAATAAAAGTCACAGAGCTGAAGAATTAACCGATGAAGCAGGAGGAGGAAGAGGAAACTCACAGACAGGGCAGAAAACTAATCCAATTAAAAAAACAAAAAGAAAAAAATGAGAGAGTAAGGATAGCTTAAGGGACTCCTGGGGCACCAAGTGAGCCAACATTCATTATTGGGGTCCCAAACAGTGGAGAGAGAGAAAAAGAGGCAGAAAACATATTTGAAGAAATAATGGATGAAAATTTCCCTATCCTGGGCAAGAAAACAGACACCCAGATGCAAGAAGCCCAGAGAATTCCAAAACAGATGAACGCAGAGACTCACACCAAGACACATTAAAATGTCAAAAGTTAAAGACTGAAAATCACTTACAAGGCCAATGTGAAGGATAAAAGATAAAAGGAGTCAAAATAAGTACAATAATTAGCTAAGGAATAGACAAAATAAAAAGTTGTAAATTACGACATAGAAAACATAAAATAAGCAGGGGAGAGTAAAAACTGTAGAGTGTTATAATATATACAAACTTAAGTCCCTATCAAGTTAAAAATAGATGTAAGTTTGCTTACATATGCCTCATGGTAACCACACACACAAAAACCTATAGTAGATACATAAAAGACAAAGAAAAAGAAATCTAAGCCTCCACTAGATAACCATCAACTCACAAAGGAAAAGAACAAGAAAAGAACAAATTACAAATTACAAAACAGGAAGTAATGAACAAAATAGCAGTAAATACACATCAATAATTAAAGATAAATGGACTAAATTCTCTAAAGACAGAGAATGGCTAAAAAAAATTTTTTTAAGACCCATCTATATGCTGTCCACAAGAGAATCAATTGAAATGTAAGGACACAAAAACTAAAAGTGAAAGAATGGAAAAAATATTGCATGCAAATGGAAACTGAAAGAATGAAATAGCTATACTTATATCAGACAAAATAAACTTTAAGACAAAGACTGTAACAAAACATTATATGATTATAAAAAAGTCAATCCAACAAGAAAATGTAACATTTG
Source organism: Anoura caudifer (assembly GCA_004027475.1). Taxonomy (NCBI): domain Eukaryota; kingdom Metazoa; phylum Chordata; class Mammalia; order Chiroptera; family Phyllostomidae; genus Anoura; species Anoura caudifer. Next base: position 162,939 of record PVKU01003306.1, read on the forward strand.
TAAATACTTATGCTCATAAATATATAGAGTAATAGTGACAGACCTGTGACAGAAATACACAGCAATACAATAATAGAAGGGAACATTAATGCTCCACAATGAATAGATCATCCAGACAGTAAATTAATAAAGAAACATTGTCCTTAAACTACAGGTTAGACCAAATGGACTTAACAGATATTCAGTAAACATTCCACCCAAAAGCAACAGAACATACATTCTTCTTAAGCACACATAAAACATTTGCCTGGATAGTTCACAATGTTCGGCCACTGCACAAATGTAAAAAAGAATAAAATCATTTAAGCAACTGTCTAATCACAATGATATGAAACTAGGAATCAATTATAAGAAAACTGAGGAAAATCAAAATACATGGAGATTACCATATTTCTGCCATGTATAATGCAAAGCCATGTTTTACCCGATTCCCATGTTTAATATGCATCCTTTTTTTTCCCTCGAAAATTTGGACAAAAATGTGTGCATTATACACAGTAAAATCCAGTAAACATGCTATGAACAACCAATGTGTCAAATAAGAAATGAAAAAAGAAATCACCACATACCTTGAAACAAATGAAAATCCAAACACAACATACCAGAATTTACTGGAGGCTGCAAAAGCAGTTCTAACAGGGAAGTTGATAGTGATAAATGACTACATCCAGGAAGAAGAAAAATCTCAAACAACCTAACCTTACTCCTCAAGGAACTAATAAAAGAAAAACAAAGACCAAAGTTAGTTCAAAGAAGAAAATAACAAAGAGCAGAGAAAAAATTAATGAAATAGAAATTTTGAAGACCATGGAAAAAAGATCAGCAAAACCAAGCGCTGTACTTTAAAAATAAAAAATAAAAAATAAAAATAAAGAAACCTTTAGCTGAACTGACAGAGAGAGAGGGAAGGAGGGAAGGAGAGAGTAAGAAAGAGAGAGAACCCAAATAAATAAGGTCAGAAGTGAAAGGGATGTTACAACTGAAAAACAAATACAAAGGACTATAAGACTACTATGAACAATTATACATCAATAAATTGGACAATCTAAAAAAATGGATAAATTCCTAGAAAAAAATACAACCTATCAAGACTGAATCATGTGGAAAATCCGATCAATTGCTAGTAAAAAGATTGCATCGATAATCAAAAACAGCTAAACAAAAGTCCAGGAGCAGATGGCTTCACAGGTGACATCTACCAAATACTTAAAAAATTAATACCAATCCTTTTCTATCTTTTTCAAAGAACAGGAGGGAACACTTCCAAACTCATTTTACAAGGCCAGCAATATCCTGATACACAAACCAGACAAAAACACCACAAGAAAAAAATTACAAGCCAACTTTCCTGATGAACATAGATGCAAAAATCCTCAACAAAACATCAGCAAACCAAATTCAACAGTACACTAAGAGGATCATACACCATGGTCCAGTGGAACTTATTCCAGGAATGCAAGGATGGTTCAACACCTGCAGATCAATGGAATATACCATGTTAACAAAATATGGATAAAAATCCTATCATCTTAACAGATGCAGAAAAAACCTTGACAAAATTCAACATCCATTTATGATAAAAACAACTCTCAACGGAGCAAGTATAGAGGGAACGTACCTCAATATAATGAAGACCATATACAACAAGCCCACAGCTAACATCATACTCATCAGCAAAGTCTGAAAACTTTTCCTCTAAGATCAGGGACAAGACAAAGATGCCCATTCTCATGACTTTTATTCATCATAGTGCTGGACATCTTGGTGAGAGCAATTAGACAAAAAAATCAAATAAAATGCACTGACATTATAAAGGACAAAGTGAAATTGTCACTATTTGTGGATGATATGATATTATACATAAAACCTTAAAGACTTCACCACAAACTATTAGGACTCATAAACAAATTCAGTGATGTTTCAAGGTACAAAAATCAATATACAAAAATCAGTTGTGATTCTTTACACTAATAAAATATCAGAAAAATTAAGAAAACAGTACCACTTACAATTACATTAAAAAGAATACCTAAAAATAAGTGCAACCAAGGAGGTAAAAGATCTATACACTGAAACCTGTAAGACAATGATGAAAGAAACTGAAGAAGACACAAATAGAAAGATATTCCATGCTAATGGACTGGAAGAATTAACATTGTGAAAATGCCCATACTACCCAAAGCAATCTACAAATTCAATGCAAGTCCTTTCAAAATTTCAATGGCATTTTTCACAAAAAGAGTGCAAACAGTGATAAAATGTGAATGGAATCACAACACTCTAAACAGCCGAAACAATCCTGCAAAAAAAGAACCAAGAAAAAAGCATCTCACTTCCTGACTTCAAACTAGGTTACAAGGCTACAGTACTGCTGGTGGGAAGGTAAATCGATGCAGCCTCTATAAAACAACAGTATGGAGGTTTCTCAAATCATTAAAAATAGAACATATGACCCAGCAATTCCACTTCTGGGTATTTGTCCAAAGAAAATAAAAGTACTACCTTGAAAAGGTCTTTGCACCCTCCTGTTCACTGCCGCATTATTTACAATAGCCAAGACATGGAAGCACCCGAGGGTTCACTGACGAATGGATGAAGAACGTGTGTGTGTGTGTGTGTGTGTGTGTGTGTATACGTGTGTGTATGCTGAATGGGGGGTGTGTGTGTATGTATGTATGTATGTATGTCTATGGAATATTATTTAGCCATAAAAGAAGAAAACCCTGTCATCTGTGATAACATGGATGGACCTTGAAGTCAGTGCACCAAGTAAAATGAGACAGAAATATGGTATTTTTCTTCATTCATGCTCACTGATCTGGTCTGTCTGTTAAAATTTCACTTAACTAAAGAGTTTGTCTACTTCACTGGAAATAACTCCACGTTAAATACTAGTCATTCTTCCACTAAATTCCTTTTTTTGGGAAGTTTCAAGGGCACGGTTAGTTCTTAGAGCTGTAGCTTTCCAAGTGTGACCCCGAGACCACTGGAAATTCAAATTCTTGAACCCTATGCCTTAACTAATGAGTCAGACTCAGGGTGGGGTCCAGCAATGTGAGATTTAACAAGCCCTTCCCACTGACACACTAAAAAGCCTAAGAAGGACTGTTTTAGCAGGATCAGGAATCCTAATTCCCTCCCTGCTCCGTTGATCCTAAGAGCTGTATATATTTGTTGTATTCTCAAAAAAACTCCAAGAATCTCTGTAAAGTTAATAAATAAATAATCTTTCATCAGAAGACGCAGTGGTATTTGCACATGGTTCTTTATGGCACCAGATGAGAATAACAGGCTGGTGATATGTTCTTTGCCAATGAGACTGTCTTCAAGAGGCCTCAAGAACTTTGCCTTAATTTACTGAATCAGTGGTTACTTGCTTCAGCAGAGGCAGCCACACGATCTGTTCAGGCTCTCAAGGATGCGAGATGACATCACCAGAATCATTGCCAATATAAGAGAGAGAGGATTATCTGATCAGATAAGTAAGCCCTCCCTAAGAATGTGCATTCACCACATGAAAATAATGTACTATCAGAAAATATAAATAAGTGACAGAGAAACCATTTAAATGGCACTGCTGGGATTTCCAATTAAACATGTTACCTCAAACACACATTTTTAGCTCCACTATGTTCCCACACACCAATAAAACCCCTCAAAGTACGTTTGTTTTTGCCTTTTAGGCATAATGCCAGAGGGACAAAGAGAAAGAAGAGACAAATGCAAGAACATTTTGATAGCTAGAAAGTAGATGGAAGTTGGACACTAATTTACAGCAGATCCAAAAAGGCTGAATTTGGTCCCAATGGGGAAAAGTGAAAAACAACCCAATTTCTATGGCACACCACCTAAAAGAGTCCAGAATTAAGAGGATTTAGTGCTTTTGGAAGTCAAAGTGACAGCAGAGCTCAAAACAGCAGGGCTGGCTGGAAACATGCTTTGAAAAGAAATGGGCTCCGAAACTCCTACACAGGAGACTGGATGGAAAAACACAAGTTCCTAGACTGATCTGAGCGAGATGAGGCATCAGTGATGAGAGAATGCTTCCAGCACTAGGAGGACTCCACAATGTGCCGGAAGCATTCCTATCAGGAATAGGGATAACATTTACTAAGCACCTACTATGTGCCAGGCACTAATTCTGGGACATTAATGCTATTTTATTTAATCCTTACAATTCTAAGAATTGTTAGTCTCTATTACAGATGAGAAAACAGGCTCAAAGAATGGGTGTAATTGGCCAAAATCACAGCCAATTAGTTACAGATTTGGAACTTGGAACCAGGATTTTCTGGCCCCAAAAGCCGTATCTTCCCACTAACCTCACTGTAAAAGATGTGGAACGCTCTGTTGGGACCAGGGCTTAAACATTTACGAAAGGACACTAATAATTCGTGACATAATAACCTTTCAGAAGGCAAATTTAGACTAAGAGGTCACTCACTTTCGACAGACACACATAAACACGATCCCTATCACACTCCTGGCAGGTGTGGGAGGTATTAATTTCAAACACACCCACACAAACACAGACAAATAGTTAGCAGCTAAAACAACTTAAAGATAAGGCATAGGTTACTATCACTGTCAGGGAGGAAGGAACTGTCCCTCAATGACAAAGTCTGAGCACCACACCAGCACCATTCGCTGGAGGCCCTCATCACCCAAAAACTTTCAGAGAAATAAGCTAATACTAAACATTTCTATTTAGATTAAACTAAAAGTAGTTCTATTTACTGTTTTACTAATTTAGAGGCTTCTATTTACAAGACCAAATAATTAGTTTGTTTGTGTGGTAAATGTCATACTCGATGACACACGACCGGCTACCACAGGACCATCAAACCGACAGTGTGCCCGCCAGTGCAGACAGAAGGGAACCCCGTCCTCCAGATGCTGTGCCCTGAGCTGTATTCTCACCCCGAATTTAAAAATCTACCCCTACTGTTATCATTCTCCTTTTCTCTTTTATCAACTTTGAGGTGGAACTTAGACTTTTAAAGTGTATAATTTGATTAATTTTTCAGACATATATACCCATGAAGCCATACTGCAATCAAGACACGAATTATTTTCATCACCCCCAAAAGCCTCCCAACACCCCTCTGAATTCTCTCCCTCCACCACCCAGGGCCCAGGCAACTACACATATGTTTTCTGCCACTTTAGATCCGTTTGCACTTTCTAAAATTTTATGTAACTACAGGCACATAGTATGAACTCAGATTTTGAGTCTGGCTTCTTCCACTACGCTTACTTTGAAATTCACCTAAGTGTATCAGTCATTAGTTCTTTGGATTGATGAGTCGTATTACATTGTATAGATAGGCTACTTTTTGTTGATCCATTCTCTTATTAATGTGTATGTGACTGCTTACAATTTTAGCTATTACAAATAAGGCAGCTGTGAAAAACATTGTACAGATTTTTGTGTGGGCATATGTTTGTGATCATACTGGGAAAATAGGAGTCAATGGCTTAGTTGCATGACAGATATATATTTAACTTTTAAAGATACCACTAAACAGTTTTTCAAAGAGTTTTTAACATTTGCATTCTCACCAGCAGCATATGCGATTTTGATTGCTCCATGTCCTCAACAATTGGTCTCAGCTTCTTTTCCAATGTAGCCATTCTAATAGGAATATAATTGTATCGCATTGTGGTTTTAATTTGGATTTTCCTGATCACTAAAGCTACTGAGCATCTTTTCATGTTTTTATGGTTATTCATTTATCTCCTCTTGTGAAATTAAATCACAATCCTCTTGTCTAATCAAATCTTTTGGCCATTTTATTTGTCTTATTACTTAGTTGTAACAGCTTGTTTTATTTACATATATAGTCTGGATACAAGTCCTTTTTCATATATGTATAAATAATATCAAATAGTTTCTTCTACTCTGATACTTGCCTTTCCATTTTCCTGTGTCTTCCTAAAAGCAAAAATTCTTGATTTTAATAAAACCCAACTTACCAATTATTTTTCTGTATATTTTTTGCCTTTTGTGCCCTAAGTAATCTTTGCTTAACTCAAGGTCACAATGTTTTTACCTATACTTTCTTCTAGAAGTTTCTTAGTTTTTACACTTACACATTTCAAATTAAATTTCATGTATGGTATGAAGCAGGAATCAAGGTTCACTTTTCTATCACTGACTACACAGCTGTTCTAGCATCTCTTGCTGAAGGCCCTCCCTTTCTTCAGTGAATTGCCTTGGCAATCAACTGATCATCCTTGAGTGGGTTTCCTCTTCAGCTCCACTGATCCGTGTGTCTACCCTTTCACCAATACCATGCTGTATTGATTACTGTAGCATTACAGCTAGTCTTGAGAGCAGGTAGTAATTTCTCCAATTTTGTTCATTTCATATAAAACCAATGTGACTAATCTAGGCTACACTTCCATATAAATATTAAATCAGCCTATTAATTTTACACTTTAAAGATACCTGCTTAAATTTTTATTGGGATTGTACTGAATCTACATATGGATCAATTTAAGAAAACTAACATCTTAATAATACGGAGTCTTTCAATCCAAAAACAGTAAATTTCTGTATTCATTTAGGGCTTTCATTTCTCTCAGCCATCAATATTTTATAGTTTTCAACATAGAGATACTTCGTTAAATTTATTTCTAAATATTTTGTATCTTTTGACATTGTTGTAAATGGAAATTTTCCCAGTTTTCCTATTGTTTACTGGCATACCAAAACTTTCCCTTTCTTTTCTGTACTATGTGCTTGATGGAAGAAGGGAATTTCTAAAATAGAATCATTATTTCATAAACATATTACAGCATACGATGTCAAAGTTCAACTGGTTTGGTATGGTTTGGTTTTGTTAATGCAGTAAACGTTTCTCCAGTGTCCACTATGTTGCCAAGATGCGAAACAAGGACATGCCAAATCAACCAAGCGGGCGTATTTTCGTGGAAATGGCCTCTGAGCCAGCACAACACACCACTCTGACCATCAGTCCATTTTAACTCACTCCCCTGGCTTGTGCTCCATGATTAGCCAACCGCAAGACCAGAATGCAGGCTAGTGTGGGAAACAAGGGCCTGGGCGTACATCAAGTCCTCTCAAAGTCGCTTCAACTTCAACTTTACTGTAGCCCTTTCCTAGAGTTTTGTTTGTTGTCTTTCATAACTTTTAACACAGGTAATTTGAATATTTTCTTTTACTTGCCAGAAAAACCTTCATTGAAATTAATATTTGTGGAGCTTTTGTTAATCTTTGATTTACTCTTTTGTCAAGGAAATCGGTAACTTTAAACATTGGAAAGATTCCCAATTCTCATCTAATAAAATCATCACCCACCCAACTCAGTTTTGTCAAAATCAACTTCCTTATGTCACAGTGCCAGACATATAGGGCAAGGCAATGGAAAACAAAAAAAGAAGACCCTTAGTCTAAATACACAATCCAATGGAGATAGGGAAGGACAAAACTAATACAAGATATTTTCCTCACAGCAAACTGGGGGACCTTTTCTCTTACATCAACTTTTTACTGCAAGCAGTGCTAAAAATGTCTAGAATAATACCTAATGCTCTTCATATCATAGCAACCCAGCCACCATTGCAACCACGGAGACCACTATTATCAAGAAAATGGATATCACCCATAACTCCCCAAACTGAAGCATAAACATTAATATAAGAAATAATTCTAATGGGTGGGGGGAGTGAGGAAGATTTATCGGAGGCAATAGAAAAGCAGCCTTGAAAAGTAAGATTTCAATAAGCAGGAAAAATTGTCTTTCAAGAAATGTAAGGGCTCCAAGGCTTAAGAAACATATTGATTTAATAAGCCAATAAATATTTACTGTGCCACTGAGTCAAACACTGTGTTAAGTAAGCACTACAGTAACAGTGCACCAGACACTCAAACTTGTATTTCGCTGTTCAGAACGTAGTCACATGACCACTTAGCTGCAAGGCAGTTTGGGAAATGTAGTTCTTATTGTAGAAGTCCATGTGTCAAACTAAAAATAGAGGACTCTACTATTACAAAAGAAGGAAATAGACTTCAAAAAACCAGAAATCTCTGCTATCTAGGAAATATATCATCTAAGACAAAAAAAAGCCAAGAGAAATTTCTAGGATGGTGGTAAAAGAAAGCCTTAGTTTGTAAACTGTGCTGAACACTAACAAGCATTCAGCCCAGAATGAAGCAGGTGGAACGTGGGAGGGGTGGGGGGATGGACAACCAGGAAAGGTATGTCAAACAAAAACTGACAGACCATGCACTGGGAGTTTTACAGTTCTGTTAGAAAGTTAAGGGATAGAATCTTGAGGAATACATTTTAAACCAACCAAATATAAAAGAAACAATTATTAACTCCAGAAAATCTAAAAATGGGAATGGGAGAAAACATAAATTATTGAATACATCATGCCTCAACTGTTGTAGCTAGTCTTCAAGGGTGGCTTTCAACACTACCTGTTCATTATACTACCTTCCTCCAGTGACTCACTCTCTCACTGTCCATAAAGACAAATTTAAAACTCCTCTACTCCCGGGCCTGAGAACCGTTCCTCTGAAACATAACCATCAGGAAGCATCCGGGCCTCTGCCTCCTGGTCTGTGCAGGAACAGAATGGAATGCCCACTTCAGTGACGGCAGCTATTAAATAGAGCTGATCTAATCACATTTACACTGATCAATGCTTCATAACTTTTCACTTCTCTGACTCTATGGACCATCGCTGGGCCCCCTCCCTCACTCTCCCTTTAAAAAACTCGATCATCTTAGCACCCCTATTGTCAGTAGTTCCTAAATAAAACCTGTTTTCACTTCTTTAAAAATTTAAAAAAAAAGAAATCCCTCCTCTACTCTCCTCAAATCCTAAAGCCCCTCCACCTAGAAAGTAATTCCTCAGATCCTACAGAGAAAATAAAAGTCACCATTTGAGGTTGATAGTCATGAATTTAGCATAAAACCAACCTGCCCTTCTATATGACTGTCTAACACAGCCTTTACCTTTTCTGGTACATTCACAGAGACGGCCAAAACTCAATCATGTGTATTTATGGTTTTGCACCAGAGAGATGTGATGAAAATACACAGGGGTAAGGGAGTGTAGGGTATTGACAAAGAGTGCTATAGAACTAACATGGTGTCACTAACAGAGTGAATCCCGTTTTGCAGACTGTCCAGGCAATCAAGGTCCCTTTGAACTATATTGTGAAAGAAGGCAGAAGTGATACAGTCCTAGGGCATGAGCATAAATGTGTAATTTTGCCCATTCCCAGGAAATATGAATTGTTTCTGATCCTCCTTCCTGACAGCCACTGAAAGAAGGCACTCTCCATGTCAACAGCTGCAGATGAAGGGCCACAGGCTGTGCTGATCTATTCCAGTACAGATACTGTATCTGAAAGAGCAGCTGTGGTCAGGAAACTGCTTGGTTAAATGCATGTAACAGTTTACCAGCACCTACCAGAGTTTATCAGTCCTTTGCAGGGGCAATCTCAGCTAAATGGAAATAAGATAGGAATAACCACCCCTAAGCCATTAGGTCTTTAAGACTGACACTAATCTCTACCATTCTATTAGGACACAATACTGCTTCTGATTTACTGTATGTATAGAATTTTCTGTAATTTCCACTTGTCCTTTTCTATCATAATGGCTCTTTCTCCATCCATGTCCATGAAGTCAATGAACCAATGGTTCTGCTAATTACCAAGCATACCCATGCAGATTATGCATTCAGGAGCCAGGAAAATAACCACAGAGTGAGCATTCCCTGCTGTGAGAAAGACTTGGGCCAGGACACCGTTTATCACCTGGCCTCTAGGTGCCCCATTTTCACATGGGAGCCATTACGGTTTCTTGGGTCCCCTGGTCCCACTAATCCTTGAAAAATCTGGTTAGATCCCCTTCTCCAATATACTATTACTTGAGCAAATGATCTTACCTTACTTTAAGAAAGAATAAGAAATTGCTCTGTGTATATGTGCTAAATTATTGCTGAGGTCTTCCAGGAAACATAACTTCTCCTTCAGTTGATGAACTCTGGGTCCCAGAGCAAGTCCAGGACTGGGAACTGAGTAGGGGATTATGATTTTCCATCTTGGTAGACAGAATGCCTGCCCTCTCCGAGGATGTGCACTCCTTAATCCCTGGATCCTATGAGTTTCACTTCACATAGCTAATGGGATTTTGCAGATATAATTACGTTATGAACCTTAAAATAGGAAACGTGTCCTGGGTTATCAGAGTGAACCAAATCTAATCACAGGAGCCCTTAAAAGCAGACAATTTTTTTTTCTGGAATGATTCAAAGCATGAGAAGGACTCAGCTTCTATGCTGCACATGGACACATGAAAAAGCAATATAGGCAGCTTCTAGAAGCAAAGACTGGGACACATCTGACCCTCAGGAAGGAAAAAAGCAATCAGTCCTATGAGCTTGGAAGTGAATTCATTCCCAGGACCTCCAGAAACAAACACAGACAACCCTGCCAACACCTTGACCTTGGCCTCGTGAGACTAAACAGAGGAACTGACTGAGCCACGCTACACCAAGTCAACCTACAGGACTCAGATAAAAATAGGTGGGGGTTGTGTTTTAAAGATTTTTAAAATTTATTTTTAAAGAGAGGGGAAGGGAGGAAGAAAAAGAGGGAGAAAAACATCAATGTGTGGTTGCCTCTCACACGCCCCCTACTGGGGATCTCGCCCACAGCCCAGCATGTGCCCTGACATGGAATTGAACCAGTGACCCTTTGGTTCACAGGCTGGCACTCAAACCACTGCTCCACACCAGCCAATAGGTATTGTTTTAATATGCTAAGTTTGTGGTGACTGTAACAGAAGCCATAGGGCTAAGTAACACTGTCTTGAGCCCATATACTCTTGATATTTTTTTGATTATATGATTGATCCTTGAACTACAAGGGTTTAAACTGTGCAAGTGCACTTACCAGCATATTTTTTTCAATAACTACACAGTCATCCCTCCATATACCCAGGTTTCACATTCACAGATTCAACCAACCACAGGATGAAAACAGTATTTTTGATTTGTGGATTGGCTGTCTATACTGTTCTACATCATTTTACATAAGGGACCAGGGCATCCTCCTGACTGTATACACTGTTCTACACTGATGTACAACAGTGCATACAAACAGAAGACTGTATACACTGTTCTACACCATTTTACATAAGGGACTTGGGTATCCTTCTCAAACTATTACAAAAATTTCAAGAGAAGAAAAGAGTCCCAAGCTCATTTTACAAAGCCAGCTTTCCTAATTTCAAAACCAGATAAAGACACTACAAAAAGGAAAATTACAAGCCAATATCCCTAATGAACATGAATGCAAAAATCCTAAACAAAATATTAGCAAACCAAATTCAGCAATACATTAAAAAGATCATATACCAGGAACAGTGTAATTTATTACTGGGATACAAGGATGGTTCAACATCTGCAAGTTAATTAACATGATACACCACATAAACAAGATGAAGGATAAAAATCATATCATAGTATCAAGAGATGCAAAAAAAGCCACTGAAAATATCCAGCAACCATTTATGATTTAAAAAACCTCTTGGCAAAGTGGGACTAGAGGGAACATACCTCAATATAACAAAGGCCATATGTAACAAACCCACAGATAACATCACACTCTACAAGGAAAAACTAAAAGTATTTCCCTTAAGATCAGAAACAAGACAGGGATGTCTTCTTTCACCAGTCTTGTTTAACATAGTACTGGAAGTCCTAGCCACAGCAATCAGACAAGAAAAAAAAAAGTATCCAAATTGAAAGGAAAGAGGTTAAATTGTCATTATTTGCAGATGACATGATACTGTATATACAGAACCAAAAGATTCCACCAAAAACTACTAGAACTGATAAATGAATTCAACAAACTAGGAGGATACAAAGTAAATATTCAGAAATTGGTTTCATAATACATCAAAAATAAACTTTCAGGAAAAAAACTAAGAAACAATCCCATTTACAATTGAATTAAAAAATAAAATACATAGGAATAAATTTAACCAAGGTGGTTAAAAGACCTGTACTCAGGAAATTATAAGACAGTGAAGAAAGTAATTGAAGAAGATACAAAAAAAAAAAAAAATGGAAGCATATACCATGCTCAGAAATAGGAAGAATTAACATAATCAAAATGTCCATATAGCCCAAAGTAATCTATAGATTCAACACAATTCCTATCAAAATACCAATTGTATTTATTAGAGAATGAGAACAAATAATCAAAAATGTATGTGGAAACACAAAAGACTCCAAATAGCCAATACAATCTTAAGAAGTACAAAGTTGGAGGTATCACAATACCTGATATCAAACTATTAACACAAAGCTATACTAATCAAAATAGCATGGTACTGGCATAAAAATAAACATATAGCCCAGAAATAAACCCATACGTATCTGATCAATTAATATATATATGACAAAGGAGGAAAAAACATACAATGGGGTAAAAACACTCTATTCAATAAATGGTGTTGGGAAAACAACAGATACCACCTTTTTACACCATATACAAGAATAAACTCAAAATAGATTAAATACTTAAATGTAAGACTTGAAACCAAAAACTCCTAGAAGAAAACGCAGGCAGTAAAATCTCTGACATTTCTCTTACTAATATTTTTTTTTCTGATATATCTTCTCAGGCAAGGAAAAAAAAATAGGACTACAAAACAAATACATAAACGGGACTACATCAAACTAAAAACTTTTTGCACAGCAAAGAAAACTATCAACAAAACAAAAAAGGCAACCTAGTGATGGAAGAAGATATTCGCCAGTGATATATCTGATATGGGATTAATATCCAAAATTTATAAAGAACTTCTACAACACCAAAACAAAAAACCCAATTAAAAAATAGGCTAGGACCTGAACATACTTCTCCAAAGAAGACACAGAGATGGCCAATAAATTATAAAAAGATGCTCAATGTCACTAATCATCAGAGAAATGCAAATTAAAACCACAATGGGAGATCACCTCATGCCTGTCAGAAGGGCTACCACCAATAAGTCAACGAACAACAAGTGCTGGCAAGGATGTGGATAAAAGAGAACCCTAATGCACTGTTGGTGGGAAGGCAGCACGGTGTGGTCACTGTTGAAAGCAGACAGCACTGTCCAACCTGCGGCCTGGACGTCGCATGTGGCCCAGGATGGCTGTGAATGCAGCCCAACACAAATCATACATTTACTTAAAACATTATGAGATTTTTTTATGATTATGTGTCTCAATGTATTTAATGTGTGGCCCAAGACAACTCTTCTTCTTCTAGTGTGGTGCAGAGACACCAAACGGTTGGATACTCCTGGTATAGAAGATCCTCAGAAAATTAAAAATGTAAATGCCATATGACTCAGTGATTCCACTTCTGGGTATATATCCAAAGAAACCGAAACACTACTTCAAAAGACTATATGCACCTTATGTTCACTGCAGCATTATTTACAATAGCCAAGATATGAAAACAACCCTAGTTTCCATCAACAGATAAATGAATAAAGAAGCTGTGGTTCCTATACACAACAGAGTATTACTCAGCCATACAACAGAATGAAATCCTACTATCTGTGACAGCATGGATGGACCTGGAGGGTACTACACTAAGTTGGAGAAAGACAAATACCATATGATTTCCCTTATATGTGGTATCTAAAGTGCAAAATAAACAAAATAGGAATAGACACACAGGCACACAGATCGGACTGAATGTTGCCAGGGGGAAGAGGACTGAGAGGCTGGATGAAAAAGTGAAGGAAATAAGAAATACAAATTGGTCATCACAAAACAGTCACAGGATGTAAAGTACAGGATAGGGAATATAGTCAATAATATTGTAATAACTATTACAATGCCAAGTGGCTCCTTGAAATATTGGGGGGAATAACAATGTAAAGTATATAATTGTCTAATCACTATGCTGCCATACACCTGAAACTAATACAAAATAATATTGAATGTAAACTGTAATTTTGATTTTCAAAAAATAAATAAATAAGAAAAATCTCAAACAACCTAACCCTATACCTCAAAGAACTAAAAAAGAACAAATGAAGCCCGAAGTTAGTTGAAAAGAGAAATTACAAACATCAGAGCAGAAATAAATGAAAAAGAGATTTAAAGACCATAAAAAAGATCAATGAAAAAATTTGTTCTTTAAAAAAGATAAACAAAATTGAGATTTCTTTCACTAGACTCAGAGAGAGAGATACAGAAAGATAGAGAAAAGAGGAGAGGACTCAAATAAACAAAATAAGAAAAAGTTACAACTGATATAACAGAAATACAATGGATCATAAAATAATACCATGAAAAAATATACACAATCAATTGAACCTAGAAGATACAAATTCTTAGAATCAAACAACTTTCCTAGATTAAAACATAAACAGAAAATCTGAATAGATAGATCACTAGTGAGAAAGTTGAGACAGTAATCAAAAACCAACCAGTTATCAAAAGTCCAGCACCAGACAGCTTCACTGGTAAATTCTACCAAACATTTAAAATTTACATATCCTTCTCAAACTCCTCCAAGAAATTAAACAGGAAAGAGTGCTTCCTAACTCATTTTACAAGGCCAACATTCCCCTGATACCAAAACCAGGCAAGGACAACACACACAAATAAAAAAACTACAGGCCTATATCTCTGATGAACACAGATGCAAAAATTTTCCAGAAAAATTAACAATACAATAATGCATTAAAAGAATCATATGCCATGATCAGGTGGGATTTATACCAGGGATGTAAGGATGATTCAACATCCACAAATCAATCAATGTGATATACTTACTGCATTAACAAAATGAAGAATAAAAACTGTACAATCATCTCAATAAATGCAGAAAAGCATGTGACAAGATATAATATTCACTTATGATTTTAAAACTCTCAATAAAATGGATATATAAGGAAAACACCTCAACACAATATGGCCATATATGACAAACTCACAGTATACATTATACTTGATGGTTAAGAAATAAAAGCTTTTCCTCAAAGATCAAAAATAAGATATGGATTCATTCTCTTCCCATTTTTATTCAACATACTGCTGAAAGTCCTAGTCAGAGGCATTAAACAAAAAATAAAAATAAAAAAGAAATAAAAAGCATCCAAATTGGAAACAAATATGTAAAACTATCACATTTGCAGATGACATGATTTTATATGTAGAAAATTCTAACGACCCCGCCAAAACACTATTAGATATAATACATGAAGCCAGTAAAGTTGCAGGAAACAAAAATCAATAAGCAAATAGCTGTTGTATTTCCATATACAAAAAACTAGCAGAAACAAACATTTACAATCACAACAAAAAAGAAAAAATACTTAAAAATAAACTTAACAAAGGAGGTGAAACCTGTACACTGAACACTGCAAGACTGGTGAAAGAAACTGAAGACAAAAACAACCAGAAAGTTATTCTATCCTCATAAATTAGAAGAATTAACATTCTTAACATGTTCATATTACCTAAAGCAACCTATAGATTCAAAGCAATCCCCATCAAAATCCCAACAGCAATTTTCACAGAAATAAAACAACTCCTAAAATTTCTATGGAACTACAAAAGACCGTGAACAGCCAAAGCAAACCTGAAAGATGGTGGGGGCAGTGGGAAGAACAAAGCTGCAAGTATTACACTCCCCAATTTCAAACTATACTACAAAGCTACAGTAATCAAACAGTATGGTATTGACAGAAACACAGACATGAAACCAAGAGCAAAGAATTAAGAGCCCAAAGTAAACCCACACACATGAACACCTAATTCACAACAAAGAAGCCAAAAACATACAATAGAAGAAAAATGGTGTGGGCAACTGTCAGCCACATGCAAAAGGATAAATAAACAGACCACTTTCTTATACAATAAATAGAAAAAACCCTTGAATGCAAGACCTGACATCACAGAACTCCTTTGAAAAAAACATAGGCAGTAATCAACCTGAGTCAGTTTTGGCAATGATTTTTTAAATTTAACACCAAAAGCAACAGCAACAAAAGCAAAAATAAACATGTGGGAATACATCAGACTAAATACCTTCTACACAGCAAAGGAAAACAGTAACAAAATGAAAAGACAGCCTACAAAATGGAAGAAAATAGCTGCAAACCATGTATTTAAGAAGAGGTTAATGTCCAAATATATTAAAAAACTCAATATCAGAAATATGATAAAAAAATTTACAGGGCATAAGAATAAGGGTTTGTCTAAAGAGGACACAAGATGGCCAACAGGTACACAAAAAGGTGCTCACCATTACTAATCATCAGGAAAATGCAAGTCAAAACTATAATGGGCTTATCACCTGATACCCATCAGAACAATTTATATCAAACAGGCAAGACATAACAAGTGTTGCCGAGGATGTAACGAAAAGACAACCCTTGCCCAGTGTCAGTGGAAATGTACAATAAACTGGTATGGTCACTGTGAAAACAGTATGAAAGTTCCTCAAAAATATTTAAAAAGGAACAACTATTAAGATCCAGCAATTCCACTTCTGGATATTTATCTGAAAAAACAACTCAAAAAGATATATGCACCCCCTTGTTGAATGCAGCATTATTTACAATAGCCAAGGCATGGAAACAAATGTCCATATGTCATCAACAAATGGATAAAGAAAATGTGTGAGATATATAGATATAGAGATAGGTAGGTAGGTAGGTAGGTAGACACGTATTTATTTTCAGCCGCAAAAAAAGAAATTTTGACATTTGTGACATGGATAGAGCTTGAGGGCACTGTATTAAGTGAAACAAGTCAGGCATAGAAAGGCAAATTCCATATAACCTCACACACATGTGAAATCTTTAAAAAACAAAAACCAAAACCACTGAGCTCATAGGTACAGAGAACAGGCTGCTGTTTCCCAGAGGCAAGGACTAGGTGGTAGACAAAATGGGTGATGGGGGTCGAAAGGTACAAATTTTCAATTATAAATATTTGTATAATTCCTGAGGATGCAATGTACTGCTCAGTGACTATAGTTTTAAAAATGTATTCTATTTCTGAAAATTGCTAAGAGTTATCTTAAAAGTTTCATCACAAAAAAAATTTCTAACTATATATGATGATGGATATTATGTAGACTTACCCAATATATACAAATAGCGTGTGATGGTGAACACCTGAAAGTCATATAATGTACCGTGTATCCCATTATATCTCTAAAAAACACAAAGTACTTAGGGATAGAATTGACAAATGTGTGAAAGATGTGTATGCTGAAAACTACAAAAACTTGCTTAAAGAACACACTAAATAAAGACAGAGGTATTTACCCTGCAGAGCTTATAATGTTGTTAGAAGTGAAATTAATATAAAACAAAATTAAAAACCACTAAATACTTTTAGTATGCTTTTCAAGTTAGGGTAATGGTATAATTTCTCAACTTGCACATATTTCCATTTTAAAGGCCTAGAAAAATGTTTCAGCCACATAAAGCAACACTCTTCCATATCCAGAACAGTCCTCTCTCTTTATTCTACGTAGCAGAAACATAAATTCCATGATCACGTTTGCACCAATTATTGCCCCCAAAACTAATTTGTAATACATGATTCTATCTCCACAAACTGTCTCATAAACTGAATATGAATAAAAGTATCAAAAGGAGCACAAATTGTAAAATCTTCCATGAAAGAGTTACATTTATTGCCTTTCAGCACAAACCATTTTCTAAAAAGTGCTAAACACAGGTTGGATTATGAGTTCCTAGGAGTCACATCACAGCTACAGATGACACTTCTTGTTAAGAATTCACTGAAGTTCTTGAACCTCTGAACACAGTTACAGCTGGCAACTTAATTGCAGCAAGTATTAAATTACAAATTCTACCAGGTTAGGGAAGAGGGTGGGAAATTCACCTGGAGTCAGACAGTAAAAGCTTATTTTATCAATTTCAAGATTTCTCCCCATATTACACCAGCAGCTTGATAGGGGATGGAGGAAAGGGTGGAAGACTTAAAAGGGTGAAATTTTTAAAGTGTAAATATACACGCAGTTTAAACCTCTCTGTCACCTACATCTTAGTGTCACCAGTTCCATGAAGTGCATTGCTTTCTTCCTAATCACCTGTCCAATCAGCCTCACTGGTAATTTCAGAATGTCAGGTGCCCAGAGGAGGAATTCATGCCTGAGAGGATGTCAAAATGAGGAAGTGCAGGCAGCCCAAGGCCTGCAGGTGAGACAGCACCAGAAAAATGGCCTGCTCTGTCTGCACAAACCCTCTGAGCTTAGATGCACCAGCGACCACGTTTGAAACATCTTTAATGTTGCATTTCCTGTATGTGCCTAGAATTATTAATGCATGGTAGATTCTGCAAATTACCATGCTTGCATTTAGTAGACAATTTGATTAATAACACTAATTTTATTCACACTTAATTGACTTTCTCAAATTTTCAATAGACTTCTGTAAGAAAAGATGACTATTTCAAAGATAAACTCTAAAGTAATTTTTAAGGAACCAGCAATCTTAATTTCAAACAGATATGCTCTTATTACTTTTTTTAAACATTTTATTTACTTTTAGAGAGAGGAGAAGGCAGGGAGGAAGAGAGAGAAACATAGGATTGCCTCTCACATGCCTCGAACTAGGGACCTGACCAGCAACCGAGGCATGTCCCCTGACTGGGAATCGAACCTGTGACTTTTTAGTGTACAGGTCGGCACTCAAATCACTGAGCCACAACAGCCAGGGCTGCTTTTATTACTTTTTATGTTTGTTTTATTTTTATTACTTTGTGTTTATTTCTATATCTTATTCAAGCTTTTGCACTTTCAAAGTAAAATTAAATCTGTTTATATAAAGTAATGTTCAGCCTCAATAAAAGGGTAAAAAATTACTTTTTAAAATGCAGTAAATATTTTAAACATTTTTAATTAATAAAAATCAACATGAATCCACTGACACTAAAATGTCACACTGTTCCCCACAAAACAATTCAATGCAAAATAGATGTTGCCTGATAGTTGGCATTCTGTTTGTGAGTTTACCTCTATTCTCAGGCAAATATTTTAAGACTAATGCTTTGTTCCTTGTAAAGACATACAATCCATTATTACTGCATATTTATCATTTATGATTGTTCAAAAGTAATTGTATTTATTATCTAAAATTTTAGGGTAAGAATCATATTCAAAATACTCTTCAGTGTTAAAATGTCATTACTTTTTATACTAGTTTGCTATACTGTTTTGTGTATTAAAAAAACAACACTTCCACTTCCTAAGTTGATGAGATCATCAATTTAGCAGATATTATAAGCCTACGATAAGGGTTAATGTTCATCATCACCGAGAATGTCTACAAAATGGATCAACTGTACCACACATGTTTGTAGACTATTTTGCCCAGCTGCTCAATCAGGGGTACTGTCACTGGGGAAAAAACAGACTCTAAATTCCTATCCGTATCAAATCAATACTATTGTTGTCATCCTGCATAATAAACTGAACATCCAGGGCACAGGAAAAAGAATACAATGTTTAACTTTAGCAGGGCTACTGAAGAACTGCAAACAAATGCTCTGTAAATACTCTTATTTTTGGCAATGGCCCACAAGTTTAACTTCTAAAGAATTCTGCCTGACAAAATAATTCATAAAAATTAAACTATAATTTTTTCCACTTTTGAGACAAAATACAGATAAAATAGTACCTGTTTATATCACCTGAAACTGTCTATATACTGAAACTGCTATAAGTTACATAGCATTTAGAAAACATAACTGGTCAAACATTGTTCTTTTCAGATACACTCACATAAAGATGAAAATCAACATTTCCAGCATGAACAGGTTTTATTAGCAAAAGTCACCCATGTAGATATGACTGACTAACCAATAAAGTGTGCCCTTGATTCTAAACATTATAATTTAGTGATCTGTAGATTATATTATGAGCTGCAGCCCCCCATCCACTACCAGAACATGGCCCGTAATGTACGGCGATTCTAAAAGAAACACAACTGCGTGTGCCACGTCAATAGGTTCTCCAAATCTCCCAAGAGGAATATTTTTCTTTAAATGTTCTTCTTTCAAGTCTTTCGTCATATCTGTATGAACAAATCCTAAAAAAGAAATGTTTGTTTAGTAGAAGAGGGCAAACACTAAAATATTTGCTCAATTTCAAATAAAAATAAATTTGCTCCAGAAAATTTAAAATTCCTAATGAACCTTGTTTACAAAATAGAGTTTTTCTGGCAACTGAGTAACCAAGAATACATTTTTATTCAGTTTAACTCAATGAACATTTATTGAACACTGAAATATGTGATTCCCAAATATCTGGCCCAACTCATAGCACAATGTAAGTGGGCACATATCAACATGAACAAACATTATATTCCTTGGGGAACCTATAACTTATGGAGGACAGAGTTGCTTGCACCAACTCTGTCCTTAGTTATAACATAAGGAAGTCTAGAGAAACTCCTTCTAGAGGTATACACACAAAGCGCACCTGACCTGGCCATTTTCCCTGTGTGGGGCGGAGGCGGGGAAGGCTGTGTGGAGGGAAGGCAGGCATCGCACAGGGGGTCACATGAACTGCTCCGGCACTATGACAATAATCGGTTCCATCTGCTATGACTAGGACAGCTGATGACTAGAGAGATCAGTATTTCTGATATTCACATCAGAAAGAAATCTTAGGGTCAGACCCAATTCTGATACAAGTACACACAGAAAATTAAAACTTTAACGTGACTGGTGTATGCACTAAAGCTTGCAGAGAACATATTCTGAAGTTTAATATCCTTGGATACATTTCTTTTCAATGAAGCCTCAGAAAGAAAAATTAGAAAGAAAAATTCCCCTCGCCTTTTAAGAAAGTAGAATGAATTAAAATTATGAATATAATATTTAAAAGCTGGTTACTTCTCAAAAAGTTCATGACACAACTACACTTTATTCTCAGGTCATTCTGAATTCTAGCAAAATTCGCATAATATATGCCCTACTTACTCTCAAACTCTAAGCAAAAAAAATATATAATGTATTTTAAACTTAAGGAAAAAATCTCAATAAACTATATTAAAATGGCTTACTGAGTGACACTGCAACTATGATTGACAAATCCTAGTCTCAACGTTCAGCTGGCTCTGGTGACTTCCTCAAGGGCAGTGTTTTGTGGTAAAAACGACAACAATAGATCAGAACACATTATACTAGATTCTGTTCCCTACTCTACTAATGCTATCAAAGAAAGTTATAAGACAAAAGTTATATACCATCTAAAACGATATAACTGTTTGTATATCATGAAATGTGTGAAGCAGATCGAAAATGACAGATTACTGAGATTTCTTTTAGCTCTACAAAACTATGACTGGAAAATAAAAACACCATGCCTCATTAAGTTGTCTTCATGGCTTCCTTACTTGAAGTTTAGGAAGGTGAGATTCTCTTAAACGGACCCTCAGTTATTACATGGGAAGCTGTATGGAGCTTAGAATATTCAATCCAAGATGTTACTCTGGGTTTTCTTCCTGTTGC
>PVKU01003307.1:0-184276 GCA_004027475.1 Anoura caudifer
TGTATGTGGGGGCGGGGTCTGAGAGGGAACAATGGCGCTTGCTCTGCTCTCTCTCGGATTCCAGTTCCTTCCACCACTTCCCCTTCACCTGGATTATCTGCATGCAAATGTGGGACCACCTGGTCCCATGTTTGCCTTGTGCGACCTCACTGGGTCTGCACAGTTGCCACCCCATGCCCAGGGTCCACTAGCCGCCACCTGTGCGCCTGGGGTCTGCAAACCACCACCTGCACACCTGGGATCTGCCAGCCACTGCTGCCTGCATGCCCAAGTCACACCTCCACTTTTTCCTGCTGTGACTCTGCCCCTCTTACTGGTCTGGACGAATGGTTGTTGGACTTCCGTACAGTTCAATTTTCTACCGGTTCTGGTTGTTTTCTTGTTTCTAAATCTTTGTTGTCCTTAATTTTGGTTGTGAGAGGAGGCACAGTATGTCCACCTACGCCTCCATCTTGGCTGGAAGTCAACATTAAAATTTTTAATGGGACAAAGATTTAAACAGACACTTCAGAAGATATTCAAGTGGACAGTAAGCATATGGAAAGTTGCTCAAAGCATTACTTATTAGAGAAATGCAAATTAAAACCACAATGAGTTATCACTACATACCTATTACAATAGCTAAAACTTAAAAGACTGACAACACCAAATGTTGGCAAGAATGTGAAGCCAATAAAACTCTCTTTTATTGCTACTGGGAATATAAAATGGTATAACTATTTGTACAACTGGCAGTACCTAGTAAGGTAAAACACACACCTACCCTGTGAACCAGAAACTCCAAACCTAGTCATATACCACACCCCATAAATGCATATGTTCACAAAATGTTTTATACACAAATGTTCATAGCTGCTTCATTCATAACAGCCAAACCATTTCCCTTTTTGAAAAACAACCCAAATAAAGATCAAGATGAAAGTAGATAAAGGTAAGCTGTGATTTGTTTACACAATGAAATACAACTTAGTAATAAAAAATAACAGACTATCGATACCATGCAATAACCTGAGTGACTCTTTTCTTTTTAAAGATTTTTTAAATTTTATTTTAAGAGAGAGGGAAAGGGAAGGAGAAAGAGAGGGAGCAAAACATCAATGTGTGGTTGCCTCTCTCACACCCCCTACTGGGGACCTGGCCCACAACCCAAGCATGTGCCTTGACTAGGAATTGAACCAGGTGACCCTTTGGTTCACAGCCCAGCATTCAAACCATTGAGTCACACCCGCCAGGGCAACCTGAGTGACTCTTGAAAGAAATAAGAAATTAGTCTGGCAGAGTACACCAAGAACACACTAAGGAGAGTATAGAATGCTGAGCCCAAAGGCAGTGTGTTAACCAATGTGTAAGCTCTAAGAGTCTTTGAATAACAGAATGACATTTATTGACTCATTCAAAAAATACCAAGAAACTATGTGTCTGGAACTGTTCTAGGGACTGCACTACACAAAACAAAACCCCTTGTCCTCACTGAGCTTTTATTCCAATGGGGGGAAGACAGGCAATAAATAAAACAAGTAACATATAATATTTTAGAAACTAATAGGGGCTATAAAAAACAAAGGAAGGGCCATGGGTTGTGGGTTGTATGTTTAAATTGGATGTAGATTAGGTGTTCTTGTGAAGAGGCCATCTGAGGCAAGGCTTGAAAGACTATGGTCAGAGCTGTGCCGTTAGCATCAACAATTCTAATGGCCCAACCAGTGAACATATCACTCCCCACAGGCAACACATTATTGCCTGGGCTTCAGTCAACTGCTTCACCATAAGCACTGGCTCTAGTGAAGGAAATCTTGCATGTAGTGGCAAGTTAGAGAAGCCAAAAGACCTTTTAAGCTTTCTATAAAATCACAAGTGACAGAATGAAGGTCCCCACCCACACATATTTCTGGTCTTTAAATAGCCCAGCACCAGCTATTCTAGATTCCATTAATTTTCAAATCAGCTCTCAGTAAGGGATCTGATAAATTCCTTTGTAAAGGGACTGATTGAGCTCCTGTGTAACTACCTTTACTCCAGACACAATCACATAGCATTTATGATGTTTTTAGCCAAGGGGGGAAAATCTCTAGAGAAACTCAAGCCTCAGTGAACAAGCGACTAAGCTATGTTTTGGATCAGGACATCTCATGAGAAGTTCATCAACTCATACCACAAACGCAGAAACCAAGCTTCTTGTCAAGTCCAACTATAATCACTGCCCGTCACTACGTTTATGCGTGTGCACACATAGATGCCTGCTTGCTCACCCACCTCTGAGAGGCATGTTTAACTGATATTCCATAATAATGGTGCTTTATTTGTTGACTTACACTTAGAACTTTGCTGTGTCCTCCAGTGACTCTAATGGATCCCAAAGCCTGACCTTAATCCCACTACACTTAAGTTACAAATGGAGAAAAACACTGAACTATCATAAACTCTCTTAGGAATGCAACTGCAAAGAAGACCTTGGGGATTCATTAAAAGTTCACTTTTCTCTAGGAGCCTTAGAGAATTCTTGTCTGCATGACGCAACACCAGGAAAACTTCCTCTGAATTGATGTCACTTCAGAGACCACTGCCATGAAAACTGGATTTCAAACACTTTTCACCCAGGGTTTCTCCACGATCAAGTTCACTGATGACTTGCTTTAAGATAAGCAGGAAGCAGTAGAGAAAGAGATATTTTTGACCATGTTCATTATGGTACAAAACCTGAATCTCTGCTTAATGATTGCTTTAGTTATTTGTAGCTCATATCTAATATATATTTATATTTTATCATGTGAACGTAAGTGCATGTTCGATACTTAAACATGTGTACAGTGTCTTTACATATATGTCTCCGAGTCCCTCAAATGGCACTAGTATAGCCTGCAGTGAGTTGTTCATCACTGTCCACCAGAGAAACACAAGAACACACATTATTCCAGGAAGAAGAGGCATGGAGCCTGGCTGGACAAAAAAGGTGGCAGTGGAGAGATCTTTATTTAAAGTGGTTTTAAACCTAAGAAAGTGGATAAATTAAGGTGATTAAGAAAGAGTCAGATGGGATAGTATTCTTTTTAATATTGGTCTGCACATAGTCCCCTCAACAGAGAACTCTCAACGCCCTCCACCTTGATCTATTTGTTCTGCCTTCCCTCTCCCTCCTTACAAAACTTCTGCCTGTTTTTCACCAGCATCTGTTTCACAAAGTTTGGCTTTTGCTGCAGCAGGCAGCTGGACCTGCGTTCAGGAACAGTTGTTGACACAAACATCTCACATTCCTTTGTCAGGTCTGATAATTAATTTGGCTTGAAGTTCCCAAGTATTTGTCCCTGGCCCAGCTTAATGGAGTTCAATCATAGAAATGCATAGCTTAGTACTGGAAGGCACAAGGAGACCACCATCCAGATTTCTGGAGTTCTTTCTGTATACTTCTCTAAGTGTTCCAGCTACTTCCAACTCCAGAAACTCTGGACTGCTTCTTCTCAACTGACCAAAATGCTATGCTGTGCTTGCATATGCATTCCTTGGGACATGATCTAGAGAGTATGTCCAGACAAAAAAGGTCAGGGTGAATACAGGGTTCATCTCATTTTTCCTCTCTTATAATTCAGCAACACCTATTGTCAAATGTCTGAAAACAATTATTTTATATATTTTGTCCAGTCTTTTAATTGCTTATTTGGGATGGCTTATGCCAGAGAACACAATTCAGTTCACAGCATATGCCCACAAATAAATGAATACTATTACATTATTTGAAAATGAGCCAAAAGACTTTTTGAAAATGATATAAGGCCCTGGCTGGAAAGCTCAATTGGTTAGAAAATTGTCCCTGATATGCCGAGGTTGAGGGCGCCATCTCCCATCACAGCACATGCAAAAATTAACTAGTGAATGCATCAATAAGCAGAACAACAAACTGATGTTTCTCTCTTACTCTCTTCCTGCCTCTTTTCTCTCTATTTAAAATCAATTTTAAATAATGATACAAGTTATGAAAGAAAAATCAGAATTAAAAAACTCATATAGGTAATAGAACTAAGTAAATTATTAGAAATAAAGGAAAAGTAATTTAGGAAATTAAGACTGAATTAGAAGTTAGAGAAGAACAAATAAACACCTCAGATAACACCTTAGGGGAAAACATGAGGAGAAAAAGAGGGGTAAACTGTTGTTTTAAAAAACTAAAGAGGATTTATAGGAAAGTAACAAATGTAGATACAAGGCAAAGAAGATCTAATTCACCTAAACCAGGAGCCCTAAAGCAGAAAACAAAAGCAAGGGACAGAACCAACAACAAAATGTATAATTTAAGAAAGTTTTTCTAATATTAAAAAAAGATTCAAAGTGACATGTTGAAAAGAAACATCATACCTAAGGAAATGGCCTAAGAATAAATATCAAAATATATCCTAGTAAAATTACTGGTCCTTCTTATTTCAAATTTAAAAAAGATCCTTTGAGAACCATGTAGCCCACATCTCCTAGTTCCTCTTCAAAAGGACTTAGAAACAACAATCCAGAAGCACAAGCCTCTTTGGTACCCAGTTTTTGGCCCTGAAGCATCATTTTACCACTGAAAGAAAGCGTGTTTCTTGAGGAAACGGCTGTTTCCTGGTCTGAAGAATGAAGTGTGCGATAGGAGCTCAGAACACCTCATCGGATCAGAACAAGGGAGGTAGTAGAGAATAACAGCACTGTTTCTCAGAGAAAAACTGAAGAGAATTCTACAGGCCAAAGAAAAAAATTGTGAGCAACCAAAGATAATAATTGCAATGGACTGAAACACATAAAATATGTTTAAGTTAGTGAGAGTATAAAGTATTGGCAAAGCTGGGGAAATCTGAATAAGATCAGTGAATTGTATTTGGCAATATGCACTCTCCTGAGTAGGTTGTCATACAATTTTGCAAAATGTTATCACCGGGGGAAACTGTATAAAGGACACAAAGGATCCTTATATATTATTTCTTACAACTGCATGTGAATCTGTAATTAGCTCAAAATAGCTTTAAAAATCTTCATTAGCAAAATTTTGTGGATTATATATTACACAATATATTCTTGAAAAGTACATTTTCTTATGAACATATTTCACTTATGAATGAGAATATATGTATGAAGAGTTCTTATAAGTCTATCTTCTCATGCCCCTCAACCTCCTGCTATTCTATTGTGTCAGTGTGCAGGTATGGTGGCAGGTTGACAATTTAATGTACCTTATGATTTCACATCCCTTTGCTAAAATTGTATGATTGGTGTTAGTAAAATATTTGAATTAGCTTAAAGACCCTTCAAAATTAACATTTTAAGCCAAGTTGATTATGCCTAATGATGAATAAGCATATGGTAGTAATTGGTGATGATGTTGATGGTAATAACTGAGGTGGTTTTGGTGGTGGTGGTGATGATGATGATGATAATGGTGATAGTGATGATGGTAAGGGTGATGATGGGGATGACTGGGTTGCTGTTCATGAATTATTTGCATGCTGGCATTAGATTCTAAGTTTTCCAACCTGCAAGATGACTCTCTCAGTAAAAGGAAAATTGCTATACCTGGGAGACAAAACTTGATTCAGAGCAGAGGTGTAAACCAACACTTTATTTAATTGCTCCTGTAGCAAGGGCTCCAGTCTCTGCAGTGACTTCATCCCACGAGAGCTTCTGCCCATGAACATATGAAAAGACACCCAGGTCTCCCGATCTCAGTGACCCCCCTTTTCATGGCTGTGATAGCGCCTTTGAGTAAATGTAGAACTAGAAATAAATCTGTATGTCCTCTCATTTTCTGATATTTACTGATTGTTGAAACCAAGGACATCCTTTAAAACTTCCAGGAGACTGTCCATTTTGCCTCAGCACAGGTATTTACAGATTTAAAGCAATTTTACGAAAATAATATTTCTTTCATGAACTCCCATTTTTAATGCAGGACATTTCCAACCATATGTTCACCTTCATCTCTAAGTGTTTTTTCTTTGTGCATTGTATTCTCAACAGTAGTCATGAGCCTCTGATGATGGTCTGGTGAAACTGGAGGTAATAATTTATATCCAGTGTGGGGGGTCACATCTCCCTGTTTATGTCATTAGATGACTGTGGGAGTGAAAATTAAATCAATGCTATCTAGGATTTTCCCATTTGCACTGTGCTAGGTGAATGGTATTGACTCTGCACTGCTTTCTAAACCACTCTGAATTCCGGTAATGGTATACTCAAAGCGGATTTTCTGTCCTTCTAATTGTCTTTAGAGGTGGAAATTAGGTAGAAGGTAATTGTGAGAATTTTTAATCTACTGTTATCTAGAGGAAATTTATTTTCTCCTTTGTAATAAATGGAAATAATAGTCAAATAATCCTAGCTATCTCTGGTAGTAGTTATTACAAAATTAAACTCTTAAATACCCCATTGCCTGTAAGTTAACAAAAAAGGTCATGATGCAATGCAGATTTTTCTTCTCTTTAACCACATTCTAAGGATTTAAAGACTCTTACACCTAAGAAAATGAAAAACAGTGCCAAAGTTATTATTATAGGATCCAAATTAGACAAAGGATTTTAAATTGCTACCTTAAAAAACAGGTTAAAATGTTTTAAAACTATTTGTACACTTATACACATGTAAATACATACACACATTGAAAAATGTAGAAGGCAGTCGTTGCCAGTGTTGATCTCCAAGGAGCAGGAAAATGGTATTTTATTTTTGCTTATTTGTATTTCCTTTCCTTCTTCTTTTTAACTTTTTATTTTTTTACTTTTCTTTTTAATTTTTATACCCATTTTCTTTCTTATTTATTTATTCATTTATTAATTTTCCTTATTTGTATTTCTCATTTTCTACAGTACAGATATACTACCTTGCTAATCTTCTTCAGTGTACCTAAAATTGCCAGTAAACTCTTTCCTCTAACTCTGAAAATTCAATAACTTAAGTTTAGTGAATGATAACATATTTCTACACAAAGAGAAGCTACAGCAAAACAACAGAGCTTAAGAGGAACAAAACGAACTGGTAGTCAGAAGTTCTCGGTTTGGGGCCCAGTTCTGCCTCCTGCTCAATGCATGATAGGATAATATATTTAACTTTAGATCTTCAGTTTCCTAGAGAATGGAAAGATAATAGAGATTACCCTTATTTCCTACACCATGCACAACCTAAGACATCAGGTGGAAAGCACACTGAACAGCGTTCCTTAGAGCTGGAGGTGTGTGGATACACAAGGCTGCACACGTGGGCCGAGGGGAGAAGCCAAGGACCATGGGAGCAGTCTGAGTCCCAAGTCCCAGTAATTTCGAGTCTGGTGCTTCAGTTTTCTCAACATGAAAAAGGGAATAAAAAGCCTCCTCTAAACACGTTTCTCCTCATGCCCAAAAATTGTAGCAGGGGTTAATAACATGGACCTTTTGAAGAGCACTATCAAAACGTTAGTGATTACATAAGGAAGCATGAAAATACTGAGGGTTTATGGTTTTTACCTTAGGAAATTCACCTCCGAGACAGTTTGTCTTTAACTATCATACCCAGCAACGAAGATCTGTGCTTCCTAGGTTCATGTCTATAATTTGAGTACTATGCCAGTAGGTGGATAATGGGGTCATGGTTTATTCAATATTATGGCCTGAGAATAATGATAATAATAATAGTGATAATAATGATAATGGCTGTTGGGCACTTAATCTGAAGTATACTATGTGCCTGGGCCCACGTTGCAACACAGATCAATGAAATCAACCACTGTTGGTAGAACCCACACATCATTCCTTACTTTTAAAGGCTCCAGGCAGGTAGTTATACCATACAGTCAACGTTGAGAACCACTGTTTCATGGCCTCAAGTTCAGTGAAAAACAAAGGAACAATTCTAACAACCTAATGACAACTCACACTTTTAGAGCAGCTGAGTGCCTGAAAAAATTTTCTGATCATTGACCAATATTAGTTTTACAACCACTTTTGGAATTGATATCACTAATTTCTTTATCCTCCTGATACAAAAATTGATTTGTACTCAGTGATACAGATTTAACTACAATATCATCCTGACACCACATCGATTTGAGATGGGCATTCATATATTCATATGCAGTAAATATTTAGGAATTGCATAGATTACAGCTAAATTTCATTTTTTAAGCAAAGTACATCTCCAGCTACAAAATATGAAATATATTGCTTATTACCTAGGAAAGAGGGTCTCGATCTTTAGCATGCATTGGCATTGCCTGGAAAGAATGGTGAGCCCAGACTGAGTGCCCTATCCCCAGAGTTTCTGACTTGGTAGGTCTGGGGTGAGGCCTGAGAGTTTGCCTCTCCAATGTACAGGTGATGCTGATGCAGCTGGTCTGGGGCCTACTCCTTAAGAAGAAATGCTCTAGGATATTTGAGAAACATGCAAGTGTTAAAAGACCCAGATCTTGGCCCCGTTTCCCTCCTATCTCCTTAAACTTTGGAACACCCAGAATCTAGTCTTTCTCTCAGAGACAGCAGGAGGAGGAAAGGATGCATCCAGAAAGAACCCAGAATCTTTCAGCTGGTTCCAAATGTGCAAAACTAGCTTCACCAAGCAGTCCCAGATGCATCCTCTCACAGAGTTCTCTCTTCCCCCCCACAGGGCTCCCAAACAAAGGAGAATGGCTGCAGAAAATCACTCGACAGTGGTGGAGTTCATTCTCGAGGGATTAACAAAGCGACCAGAGCTCCAGCTCCCCCTCTTTCTCCTCTTCCTTGGGATCTACTCGGTCACCATGATAGGGAACCTGGGCATGATGACATTAATTGGTCTGAATGCTCAGCTTCACACCCCCATGTACTTCTTCCTCAGCAATCTATCACTTGTGGATCTCTGCTACTCTTCTGTTATTACCCCGAAAATGCTGGTGAACTTCTTGTCAGAAAAAAACATCATCTCCTATGCAGGGTGCATGTCACAGCTCTACTTCTTCCTTGTGTTCGTCATTGCTGAGTGTTACATGCTGACAGTGATGGCCTATGACCGCTATGTTGCCATCTGCAGGCCTTTGCTTTACAACATTATCATGTCTCATCACGTCTGCTCCCTGTTGGTGGCTGTGGTTTACATCATGGGGCTTGTTGGCTCAACAATAGAGACTGGCCTCATGATACAACTGCCCTATTGTGAGGTCCTCATCAGTCATTACTTCTGTGACATCCTCCCCCTCATGAAGCTCTCCTGCTCTAGCACTTATGATGTTGAGGTGACAGTCTTCTTTCTGGCTGGATTCAACATCATAGTCACCTGCTTAACAGTCCTTGTTTCCTACGCCTTCATCTTCTCCAGCATCCTCCAAATCAGCACTGCAGAAGGAAGGTCCAAAGCCTTTAGCACCTGCAGCTCCCACCTTGCAGCTGTGGGGATGTTCTATGGATCTACTGCATTCATGTACTTAAAACCCTCCACAGCCAGTTCCCTGGCCCAGGAAAACGTGGCCTCTGTGTTCTACACCACAGTGATCCCCATGCTGAACCCCCTCATCTACAGTTTAAGGAATAGGGAGGTAAAGGCTGCCATCCAGAAAACACTGAGAAGAAAAATGTTTTGATGAAAAAGCTATTATTCTTCCTTGT
Source organism: Anoura caudifer (assembly GCA_004027475.1). NCBI lineage: Eukaryota > Metazoa > Chordata > Mammalia > Chiroptera > Phyllostomidae > Anoura > Anoura caudifer. The sequence continues at coordinate 9,564 of PVKU01003307.1, forward strand.
TTTGAAAAGTAATTATTATAAATACCCACAAAAAGCCCTCTGAATGCCCAACCAACAATGAGGAGCAATCACTTTTCTGCAAGGTTGGGTGAACACCTCCTTCGCTTCTTCCCTCTTCCTTTCACCCATCTCACTACTCTCATTGCTTTTTGAAGCCGGCTGATTTCAAGTCCACATTTTCATTCATTTGGGGCCCATTTTCTCTATCCTGAGCCTTTTGTATTGAATTTTGAGAGTCATCATTGTTTTATCATCTTTAGATAGAAAATATTACTCAACACAATTTTCTCTCTCTCTCTCTCTCACATTTAGGAGTACACAAAACAAAGAGAGGTGAATTTGAAAGCTACCAAGACCTGATACAGAGCCCATTTCTCATCTCAACTCTTACTCTCCTTTCTAGTTATTCCTGCACAAGAATTTCTACCTGATCTCTTTATGTAATTTTCTTAGTAACAATAATACTAGCTGTTATCATGGTTTTTGGTGCTTATTCTGAGTCTACAACTCTTCTCAATGCTTTATATGTATTATTTTCATTATACTTCACAATAGTGAGATATTTTTGTTATCCCACTTCGCAGATATGAAAACATGGTTTAGTCACATAGCTGGTAAACAAAGACACTGGGATTTACACCAAAGTCTAAGTGACTCTAGAGCCTACACTACTGGCTCTCAATCATTATCCCCTTCGCTATAGGTGAGTACTCCCTTTGAACATCCAATTGAGTCTGCCTAATTATGTTCTTCTAATTTCAAATGCCTCCTGAAAATGCAAGGTCTGTCCAACCATTGGAAAAAGTCCAACCATTGTTAATAAAATGAGAATGATTTATGTGACATGGATGTAACCTGGCAGTCAAGAAGATTGGACTGGAATGCACATGTGTGAAAAATGATGACTTCACCATACTAGTTAGTGGGGGCAGCAGATGCCATTGAGTGAGTATGTGTATGTACTGTGTGGCCATCACATTCAAAATGACTGAACAAGAAGATCAACAAATCTGCATCAAATTTTGCATTAAGCTTGAACATTCTTCTGTGGATACTATTCCGATGATTTGGAAGGCCGCAGCTATGGACAACTGGTGATTGGCAGCTTCATCACAACATATTCGCTCACTCATTGTATTGTGCAGAGTTTTTTGGAGAAACATCAAATCAGCCAGATGACTCAGCCCCTCTACAGCCCAGATTTGGAGCCTTGCAACTTCTGTCATTTCCCAAAATTAAAATCACCTTTGAAAGGGAAGGTATTTCAGGCCATCAATGAGACTGAAGAAAATACCACAAGGCAGCTGATGGCGATTGGGAGAAATGTGTGAGGTCCCAAGGTGCCTACCTTGAAGGGGACTGAGGTGTCATTGTCCTATGTACAATGTTTCTTGTATCTTCTTCAATAAATTCTCTTTTTCATATTACATGGCTGGATACATTCTGGAAAGACCTCCTATTTTCCCAGACTCCCACTTTTACCATCTGCCCTACCCTCTCCCATTCATGAGAAACTTCTTCAAGATGACTAAGGAAAGCTTACACCAGAGTGACCAACTCAATCTGCTTTTAGAACTGAAAGTCCCACCACATCCTGGGAAACCCTCCATCCCAAACAAAAACAGACTGCTTGTTCTTCCTACATTACACATGCTGCAGAATCTCTTGCCATACTCAAATAACTGATAGACCTACTGCCAAGCTCACTCAGCAAATCCAGTGGCCGCAGGGACAAACTTTCTCCCCTTGTTTATAATGACATCAAGGATGCTTGCTTTAAAATTAGCAGCCTGATATAGTGCAAAGCATTTGTGGACAGCCCCTTGTCATTTCTAGCTATTTTTGGTATGATATTGTATCAATCAGTGGTTTATTATGAGAAAGAGAACTAGCTTTCTCAAGCAGAAAAAGATTGCATACAAGAAATAACTTGCTTAGTTTTTTGAATGACTGAAGAAGGGGTGAGGGGCCCCCAAACTGACTCCACAATAGATATGACGCAGAGGTCAGGAAGTTCCTGCTGCCACTGTGACCCCTGCCACCATGAAAAAATGCCTGTCACACTCACAGGACTGGTAAGTAAACAACTGCACCCTAGTTTGAGTATCACATGGAAACTTACTGGCAATGAAAATTTGGGGGCCCTGCTCCACACCTACAGAATTACCGGGTGGGGCCCTCCAATGATTCTGATATGTACTGAAGTGTGGGAGCAACTCACATTCTTCCCAACCCTCCCATTTTCTCAATCTCACACAAGTGCATGTAAATACTGGAAACTGATTCACATCCAGGGCTCAACCTACAAGGGAAACTGGGGTGTGGAACTTTAGCTTTTTGACCTGGCTACAAGGACGGTAGAAGGGATATTGAAAGAGCTGTTATTGCCAAATGGCTATTCTATCTTTTTTTACTGACCTCTTTCCAGCAGTAATTGAGTCCTCTACCACTATAGATCCCCTCTAACTAGAAGAAAATATCGGAAAATATCTTTGTTATCTCAGGATGAGAAACCAGAAAGCCAAATAAATTGGTGAATATGATAACATTCAAAATTCAGATTTTTGTTCACTATCTCTGGACACCAGAGATAGACTTAATAGAAATACAACAGAATGGAAAAAGACATCTCACTGGCATTTATTAGAAACTTCAATATCAACAAAAAATATAATGGGCAGACTATGTAGAACAAACAATTTACAGAATAGAAACCTTGAAGTGCCACTCAGTATACGAGGAGATGCTTAAACCTATTGCTATCAGAGAAGTACAAAACAAAACAAGATCTATCTTTATATTCACCATGGGGTAAATAAATAGATAACGTGTAGTGGAGACTTTGCAGCAGTTAGAAGCAAAGGATTAGCCACAGGCAACATAGCTTACAATCTTAGAGCCATAGTGATGTGAGAAAAGTTAGATAATGAACGTAAAACAATGTTATTCACGTATATTAAAGTTACATACACACAAACCAGGAAAAAAGCATATCTAGAAAAAAATAACTAATAAAATACTCATTAGGCAGGTTACAATGGTTACCTAGAGAGCTCATATGGAAGTAGGGAGAAAAAGAGAAGCAGAATCAAAAATTGCTTTTCCTAGACCCACCCCAAGGTGCGTATGATGTAGAGCAAGAGAAGCCCAACACAAAAGCGCATACGCACACGACTCCACCTGCACAGAGTGCAATGAGACAAAATGCATCTGTGCTGTTAGACGTCAGGATAACATTACCCTTTGGGGAGTGATAGTTATGAGAAAAGAGCACAAAGAGGGCTTCTGGGGTGTTAGTAACTTTCTGTTTCCTGATCATATGAAAACTGACTGAACGTCCACTTATGTGTCTATGAAAGTATGTGTTTTATACTTCATTCAGTAAGAATGTAAACTATTTTTAAAATCAAAAGAAAATACATGGATACAAACCAATAATAAACATTTGGCAAAAACACACATAATGAAAAGATACAGAAATGGAGCGTGGAGAGGCTAAAGTGAAAGGAAATAAAGGATCCCTGCTCTTGCCCCCATGCTGGGTCACTCCAGTCAGTGCTCGCAGGGAAGCCGTGAATCAGAGCTGGCTCCTACCCTGGGGACGGGGCAGGGGGCGGCGGGGGTGGGGGTGGGGGTAACAGGCCCAGGCCAAACGTTTGTGGGCCCAGGAAAAAGAGTTCAAATAGGGGCCCACATACCATTTATCTAAAATATTAAATGCTATATATAAAGCTAGCAAACTGTTAAATAAAATATGTTCTCTCTGCCTACCTACACACACCCCTTCATGATGATCAAGGTTGCCAGGTTTAAATTTAGAATTCTCAGACTCTGAAGGCCCCTTCCCAACCCAGCAAAGTGCCCATGTTGCAAGAAGCCTCATAATTGCATGTGTGGGCATCCCAGCACTTCTTAATTCCACCCAAACCCCACAGGGAGCCATTCCTCAGTCCCAGGGGTGCGCACCAGTGACCAGATTTGCCCACTTGAGGATGCACCCAAGGACAAGGCCTGCATGGGCCTTGGAAACAGGCCGGTGCCTCCTGGGCATGGAACTACAGCACCCCAGGTGCCAGGAGCAGTCCAGAGCAGACACATAGGCTCTGAGTGGGTACATACCTATGGCCCCATGGACTCTTTGCCTTGTGGAAGGCCACAGCCAGAAGGGATCAGCGTGAAGGCCAAGGTCAGGGCCTCTCAGGGCAGATGCCCTATGCTCCAGTGCTTTCCCACTGATCCAACCCTACCAAATGGAAATAAGTTGACATTTGCCCTACACTTCACAGTTTACAAAATACCTTCACATAGAATACTCTTAATCAATCCTCTCAATCTTGTAAGATTACAATATGATGCCATTTGATAGATGAGAATACTGAGCCAAAGTGACTCCTGAAGTCACAAAATTAAAAAAAAAAAAATGAGTACTGTCAGGTCTCCAGCAGAAGACCTTTCCTTCCCAATGTCAAAGGTCATGTTCTTTCCACTATTCAACACTGCCACCTGTCCCTCAGTTTTCTAAAGAACAAAAGGGGGCTTAAAAATTATAACTATATGGAACTTATAAATATGAGGCAGGGAGGGGACTTTAACACCAAATACAGAGTCCTTTCTGAGAAAGAGCCTGAGCCCAAAGCAAATCTCATCATTGGTACAAAGAATACTATGTAGGAGTAGCAGTCCTAGCCGAGACTTAGGGTCCACATCCCCACCCCAAACCACAAAATGGGGACCTTCAACACAATTAAGCAATCTCCACCCAAATTCTGCACCAATTACATGGCAGGGGGTGGGGGAGCCTGGCCACACAGTCCGCTTTCTCTCCACCACCCTACCAAAAATACTTTATTAATAAGAGGGCAGCGTAAAGCCACGGGCCTCCATCTGCTCAAGGACAGTCCAGAGAGCAGCCTGGCACCAACCACAGCTGACACCCGACCCTCCTCTAGTGAGGACCCACTAAGCTATGCCTCCCTCTAATTACCAGGTGTCTAGCCCAGGGCCTGGCCAGTTATTTAGAGAACCAGTGCCTGTTCCTGGCACAGATGTCTATGAGGCTGGAGTTGCGGGCACTATCTGTTCAAAACCAGATGCTTGAAGCTGTCATCTCCTCACTCTACTATCCTGGGACCCCTCCTGCTGCCTGTGCACCTGAAAACTCAGCAGCATCATGTCACTTGCACACACAGCTGCAGAATACATGCTGTCAGATGCCCTGCTGCCTGACCGCAGGGGCCCCCGTCTCAAAGGACTGCGCCTAGAACTGCCCCTGGATCGAATGGTCAAGTTCGTAGCCGTGGGCTTCCCCCTGTTGCTGATGTCCCTGGCGTTTGCCCAGGAGTTCTCCTCCGGTAAGTGGCTTCCAAGACCCAGTGTATAGGAGACTCTACCCTGTTTCCCTCTTTACATCACGGGTTCTGAAATGAGGCAGCTCCCACATCTATGACTGGCCTGGGCATTACCCAAAAGGCTGACTATGTATGAGTTTAGAGTACCAGCAAAGGCACCAAAATTTTTTGAAAGTCATTTCCAAAATTTTGCAAAAAAAAAGATTTAGTTTAACTTTCAGTATTCGTGCATTTTATGTCATTACACTAATTAAACTTTTGATTTTATATGGATGAAGGAGATTGGGGGCCCCAAAATCTTTTCAGGACCCAGGACTTCTAAAGGTCTTGGTCATCCAGGCTTCCAGTAAGTCTCTTGCCTTCTTGGAGCCTTCTTCCTGCTCCCCGCCTCCCAGGTTACTGACTTAAGAACATACGTTAAGTGCCCAACAGAGCTTAGAACATCACAGGTGAGTAAGTCCATTCCTTCCTCTCCACACACTAACATTAACACACACATGTATGTAGGGGAAAGACTGACTCAGCAAATCTGCCCCCTCTGCTAAAGAGAATTGGAATTTCTGGCTTTCTTTCCCAACTGTCAGTAGCTTACTGCACTTCCCAAAGAAGTGTGCCAACTTCCTACTGCCTCTCCCTTTACCCAAGATGAGGAGAAGAAATGGTTCCCATTTCTGCCTCTTTCTAGAGAATGATGGGAAAACCAAAAACAAGAGATTCTCCCTCTAAGCCCACTTTCCTTGTAGCACTTTTTGTCCACCCTTTCTCTTTAGGCTCAGGAATCCAGGCAATTAATCCTCTAAATTTTAGAACCAAAAGGTGTCAGCTCTCTCACCATGAAACTGAAAGCCTTCTGGTGCCAAACTGCAAGAGTGCAGGGAGCCTCTTCCCCTCCCCCGCCACACCCCTACCTCCCACCCTGTGAGCCCCTGCTGCCTGCCTGTCTGGGAGTCCAGGGGGAGCTCAGAGAGAAAAAAAACTGGCAGGCACTAAAGGGAAGTCAGTACATGAGCAGGCCTGAGTCAAAGAGCAGAGCGCTGTCCTGTCATGCCCATCCAACAGTGACACGGGCTTGCCAGACCCGGAAACTTGGTAATGGGAAGAAGAAAGTGCCTACCAGGTGTACAAATTGGCAGAGCTGTGGAGTCGGCTTCTGGAAAGCTTTTAGCTGAATGTCCCCTGGATTCCAAGGGTTTCCTCAAAGGTATATTCCTGTTCCAGGGTCTCCCATCAGCTGCTTCTCTCCCAGTAACTTCAGCGTTCAGCAGGCGGCCTATGTGGACAGTTCCTGTTGGGACTCACTGGTTCACCATGAACAGGGTGAGCCTGGACACTACAAGCCGAAATCCCTCTGGCCTCATAAGGTAAAGTGGGCTCGGACTCAATCAGGCCAGCTTCATGACTGAGTGGGGTGGGCCTGGACTGCATCAGTATACACATTTTCTCTCTTCCTCTTCGCCACCCCTCCCCTTTCACATGTTGGCTGCTAATGTTCATGTTTCAGGCATTCTTCAAATGCCTGGTGATCTTCTGTTTCCCAGTGTTGTCTGATTGGAGGTTTTGTGCTGATGGATGAAGCTTGCTGACCAGCAGCTTTCAGTTTAAGGAGAGCCTTTGGGCCATTTCATTGGGAAAACTTCAAATGTCAGCATCTGCAATTCATTCTCTCGGGCTGGTTAGTCTTCCCAAGGAGAATGACTCAATCCCTAATTTGTGTGGCGGGGGCAGGGTGGAGTGGATGTCAGGCTGAGCTGCCAACCCTGTGGGAACTCAGATGTGGTATCAGCATTCAGTATTCATTTAACTTCTGCCAGGTTCTCAGTGTGGTCCCCCCGCCCTCAATGGACCCAAGTGCAGAATCTCCCTGGTTTAATGTTTCTGAGGAGTAAACCATGGCCTTCTGCCAGGGGAGGGACAGGGCAGTCACTGAGTGCATCCTGTTACAGAAAGGATCTGCAAGACTGGATTTTCAATATTCCCATGTTCAGCCCCACTTTCAGAGGCACCTGGTGTCTTAACTCCTGAGTCTTTCTGGTTCTGTGGTGCAAAAGAGCTTGCTCGTTCACTCCTGCCTCAACTCCCCATCCACCCACGGGCTGCCGTGTTTGGTCACGCAACTGCTTTTCAGTTTTCAGCATTTTGTTGCTCTTGTGTCCTCTCCTGTTTTCTTTGTCCTCACAGGATTATGTCTTTTTGATCTCTTTATGGTCGTTTGGGAGCAGAAGTCATTTATACGTCCAGTTCGCAATGTTTAGTCAGAAGTCACTCATAACATTTTGTTGTTATGACAAGTTTGCAAGGTCTCAAAACACTGCAGTTCTCAGACCCAGACAAAACCAGAAAATTAATGTGAGGAGGCCACGAAGTCTCTGTCACTGGAAGTGGTTGAGCAGGATGTGGAGGGCAACAGGTTCAGGGCAGTACAGAGGGAATTCGCGTCAGAAAAGAGTTAAATCTCTAGGGGTGAAGAGTTTGTTTTTAAGAAATGTCATTTTTTAAACAGGCACCAAAAGGTTCTAATTTTCTCTTATGGTCTAACGTACCTTTCCCAATACATCTCTCTTGTTCAGTTCTGAAACTCTCTCTCTTACACACACACACCATGTCCCTCTATCTAGATGCAACCAAATATGCATCCTCCCTCTTATTCTTCAAACTCTCCCCCAAAACCAAAGCTCCCTGGTTCAGAGAAGCTGTGGCCAAACAGTCATAAGGGAATAAGCTCCAAAACCAGACTGCAGGGTCCCAATTCTCATTCACTTACCTTCTAGATGTGAAACTTGTACAAGTTACTTAATATTTTCGCACTTCAGTTTCTTTGTAAAACAGAGACACTAATAGTACCTACCTGATAGCACCCCTGTGAAAATGAAGTGAAACTATGCATGTTAAGCACCTAACACAAATGTAGCTTTAAAAGCCTTTATAGGTAGTTTTTACTGTGGGCAGAATAGTGGTCCCAACCTGGTAGGTATGATTAACATGATGAGGAAACAAGGAAAAGTCCCTTATCTCAAGTAGTTCATGAGAGGGCACAGAAAAGGAAATAGGATTTGACCTCTTCTCTGGAGAGTCTAAATGCAAGTCAGCAATGATGGGGCCTTCTGCTGGACTTAGCTAATGGTCTCCAGATGTTTGGTGATAAGAACCTGAAACAGTCAAGAGAAAGAAAAGTAGAAGACTGAGAATAAAGACACCCTCCCCTGGGAACTGTGACCATGTTGGCCTTGATTTCTGGTTAGCTACCTCAGCTGACATGCATGGGGAACAGGGGGCCCCCTCGCTCTCTCTACACACCCACCCCCCTGCTCCATCCCCCATCCCTCTCTTACCTCCTTCCTTCCTTCCTTTCCCTCTCCCTTCCATATGCCCTTTCTGCTTCTTGCCTCTTTCCTTCCTGGGAACCTACACAGACCCCAGATCAGAAAAGTGGAGCTGGGGAGTGTGGCGATCCACTCTTCCTTCTTTCCTGGGCCTCACGGCATTCAGCCAGGTCAATACAGAGCCTAACAACCTGGGCCTGTGGCAGCTCTTTCCCCTTCTGAGGAAGAAGCCCCATAGTCAGAGCTCTCTCCATAAGGCCCCAACACCCTGGGCCTCCCTCCTCAGCTCACTCTCACCCTGCAGGCCCTCCCCTACTCCCTGCTGGCCCTGGCCATGGTCATGTACCTGCCAGTTCTGTTGTGGCAGTATGCCGCTGTGCCGGCCCTCAGCTCAGACCTGCTGTTCATCATCAGCGAACTGGACAAATCCTACAACCGTTCCATCCGCCTGGTGCAGCACATGCTGAAGATACAGCACGAGAGCTCAGACCCCGATGATTTCTGGGATGATCTGGAAAAGTGAGTTGTCTCTTCCACTCCTTTCTGAAGAACTCTATCAAACATCAACATGATTTCCTTGCAGAGTAATGTTTAAACTACCCTTTACCAGGGGTGTCCAACCTGCGGCCCATGGGCCGCACACAGCCCAGGATGGCTGTGAATGCAGCCCAACACAAAATTGCAAATTTACTTAAAACATTATGAGTTTTTTTGTGATTATGTGTCACAATGTATTTAATGTGCGGCCAGGACAGCTCTTCTTCTTCCAATATGGCCAAGACGCCAAAAGGTTGGACACCCCTGAGTACCCACCTTCTCCGAGGTGCAAACTGACACACCCTCTCATCCACTTGCTATGACTGGCATACAGGGAGAAGAAAAGGGGCTCTGCCTCTAGTTTACAGGCGAACAGTCTCCAAGGGATTAAATGCTCCAAACCACTACTTTCATATGCCACCCCCCTGCTCAGAAACCTCCAACTGCTCCCCTCATGCATATAGAAGAATATCCATGATCTTCCAAGTGTTTTTCCAAGGCCCTCTACACACACTGTCACCAACCACTTTCTCAAACTTCTAACTACCAAGTGACAGAAATTTTCCACTCTACCTCGGGAGCCTCCTTCTTTTCTCCTGACAAGTCAGTCGGCCGCCATTCATGAGCACCAGGCACTGGTCTGGGTGCTTTAGAGATACGTCTGTGTGTGCACAGGGGGCAGAGGTGGGGAGACAAAACTACACCTGCCCATGTGGGGCTTACACTCCACTGAGAGAAAACAGACATGAATACTCACAACACATGCGTAAATTATATGGCAGAAAATAAATGGTTTGAAGAAAAAAAGTCAAGCAGGGTAAGGGTGGGTGATCAGGAAAGCTGGACGGCTGTGGGGCAGTGCAGTTTTAAATAGAATGGCCAGGGTGGGCCCCACCAACAGGACAGTGGAGCTAAGATTTGAAACCATATTCTGCCTCGTGTTTGTGCACATACTCCTTCTGAACTCTATCTTTTGAAGGCGAACTCTGCAACAATGTTTTCTGTAAAGGTTTCTGGGCACTCAGCCCATACTGTTATCCTCCTTCTCCTCATTTACAGCTACCACGGGTTGTATCATCATTTTAACAAACCAAGTGCTATTTTTACTTTATGTCTGTATATTGTATCTGCCCCTTCACCACAAGCCAGACTGTAAACGTCTTCAGAACAGAGACTGGCTTATGTGTACCTGAACACCACAGTTCTCAACCAGTACTTGTTAGCACATTTATTTTTACAAAATAACTGGATTGGCCTAAATGTCATACAGAGTATACAAACCATGAACCAGAATATGCTTATTTAGACTCCCTGTCCAGTGCTAATTCAATAAGCCTTACTGCTTCCTAAGAGGTTTCTTCTTCTGCTTAGAGGTTTATTCTGCCTTGCTGGGCAGAAATAAACCAGTGTGACAACTGATTGTTCATTGATCATTCACTGGGTTTACTGCATTGCACTCCTTGCTTGGAGAATTAAGATATACTTACTTGTGTCCTTTTGGGGAGAGGGGTGGTTACACTCAGAGAAGGGGGATTTTCAGTTGAGAATGCCACGCTGGATAGGCAGATTCTGTGACTTTCCCACATGGCCCCATTAGGATATGGTTCTAAATGGTCCCTCCTAACCTTGCCTCATTTCTTCCCCACCCAGGGCTCGGAAAGAACGATACTTTGAATTCCCCTTGCTTGAGCGGTACCTGGCATGTAAGCAGCGCTCACATTCACTAGTGGCTACCTACCTCCTGAGGAACTCCCTCTTTCTCCTCTTCACCTCGGCCACCTACCTGTACCTTGGCCACTTCCACCTGGATGTCTTCTTCCTAAAGGAATTCAGTTGTTCTGTCAAGACAGGGCTGCTAAGCGATGAGACCCACATCCCTGATCTCATCACATGCAAACTGACCTCCCTATCTGTTTTCCAGATTGTTAGTCTCTCCACTATAGCAGTATACACCCTGCTGGCTCCAGTGATAATCTACAACCTCACACGGCTATGTCGGTGGGACAAGCGACTCCTATCCATCTATGAGATGCTCCCAGCATTTGATCTCCTCAGCAGAAAGATGCTAGGGTGCCCCATCAATGACCTCAACGTGATCCTTCTTTTCCTCCGAGCCAACATCTCTGAGCTCATCTCTTTTAGCTGGTTGAATGCTTTATGTGTGTTGAAGGACACGACCACCCAGAAGCACAACATTGACACTGTGATCGATTTCATGACTGTACTAGCTGGCTTAGAACCCACAAAACCTAAACACCTCACTCACCAGGTATCTGGTGAAAACCCGTAGTTAAGAAACCATGGGGTGGGAAATTTTATGGGAAAAAGTCTTTCTCCTTCCTCCCAAGCCTCACTCACTAACACACACACAAAAAATCCACTTTAAAATTGCTAAGCTTGGATTCAGCTGAATTATATATCCTGTACCATGTTATCCTAAAGCCGAGAAGATATAATCAACACATGGAAACAAATTTGAAAGTTAAAGCTGAAGAGTCAAAGAACTAAAAAATTAGGTCTAGAGCATAATATGATAGGAAAAAAACCTACAACTAAAATTAAAGTTAGACATTCTACAAGGAAAGAAGGTTCTAAAGGCTATCTATGGAGGCAGGTTCTTCTTTCTGTATTTAATACTCCAGGCCCTTCTAGGATACATACTCGGCTTACCCCAAAGAGCAAGTGGGTTAATCTAGTAAGAGAATATAAATATGAAAGCCCTGAAAACCCTGTGGTGTGGCCTCAGACCCTAGGAATACGCTCACCTTGCTTTGCGGAAGACACCAACCTTGCCCAGGCCCTCTATGGCCTGCAAAGTAGTCAGGAGATAATGATGGCAGGAGCTTGTGACATGCTCTTGGGGCTTAAGGACAAGGCCATGCATCAGCTATGGCTGGAGCCATGCAGTGTGCAGATATGCTTTTTCATCATTTAAATCACGGACACACTTAACCAAGGGCTGGGTTTACAGGCTGTGGATCCCTTCACAATTCTTAGTGCGCCCACGTGTGATTTTATTTATTTTTTTTATATTTTATTTCTATTTTTAGAGAGAGGGGAAGGGAAGGAGAAAGAGAGGGAGTGAAACATCAATGTGTGGTTGGCTCTCATATGGCCCCCACTGGGAACCTGACCCACAACCCAGGCGTATACCCTGACTGGGAATTGAACCACGATCCTTTGGTTCACAGCCAGCACTCAGTCCACTGAGCTACACCAGCCAGGGTGCCATGTGTGCTTTTAATAAGCCCAGGGGAGGCTACATGTTCACTTGCAGCCAATCACTGAAGAGCAACCACTTAAGTAAAGTGCTGGTGATCCCCTTCTCTCTCTCCTCTGACTTATCACCCATCTTATGTGCTAACTCCCATCTTTGTGTCTGTATTTAATAAAAACTTGATCCGTCTTCAAAAGCCACGCTCACCCACAATACCAACTGTCTCTCAAATGGTATTTCTTTTTCTAGATGCATATTATACCCTTCTTCACACAGGTATGTAGAAAAATGATGTCATTCCTGACAAATCTGGGTAAGTTCCCCTAAAACAAGTAAAGGGGCTGATACATAAACATTCCTTAATGACTTCCTATTGTTATTAGGAAAGATCTGCCTCTTCGGATTGCTACACAAGACCCTTTGCTACCCAAATACTGCCTGCCACTTCGGTCCTCTTGCCCCTCTCCACCTACCTCTTTCACTCTAATCAACTACTTGCTGCTCCTATGCTTCTAGTGATGCTAAGCCTTTGGATGCACTGTCCCCACTGCCCAAGATGCCCTCCTGTTCTTCTCACCTTCAGGGTAAGCATAGGCACATTTCCTTCAAGAAGCCTTCCCTAGCTTCTCCCCTTTCCCTAACTAGGTGCTGCTGTATCATCCAGTACCTGCCTTTGAGACAAAACTTACTACACTGTGTTAATATGGCCCCTTTTTTTCCCTCTTAAATAAGTCTCCTAAATGTTCTGCCATAATAAGACTATTCTTCTGAATAAACAAGTGACTCAATGAGTTGTTCAGGAATATTGCATTATTGGGGCATACAAACCCAGCCCCTGAACAATCCTGTGTGGAAAAAGCTTTGTGCACGAAGATGCACTTTGCCGCAATTGATGACCAAAAAGTCGAACAACAGGAAGATAATCATGTAAAACAACTATGCCATAACTGAAATATTAAGCAGCCATTTGAAATTATAAAGAATCATAATAACATTGTAAAATGACTATTATATTTGTAAGTGAATAAAAAGAAAACATTGTGTTTAGTACATAAAGATGCGTGAAAATATTCAATATGATACACCCTGTATAAAGATGGATGAAGACACACATACCAATGTGTTAAAAATGGTTCATTCCATGTGACAGCATAAGGGATTCTTAAGCTCTTTGTATTATATTTTCTAAGTTTCAAAAATTTGCATGAAATGTTTTACCTATTTTAAGATGTTTCTAATGAAGAAAAAACAATAAATATTTTAATGAAAATTCCACTGAAATCCATTGGCCAGAACAGCTTGCAAACTAAGGCAAGTGGTAGCACTTTTCCTCCCACTGGGTATGAAGAAGAATAATGAAAACAAAGTCAGATGACAAAGCCTGAAATGACAAAATACGGCTGGGCAGCCAATAAACCTGGCAGTTAGGGAATAGGGGTTTACAAAAGAAAAATACCCCAAACCTCTTCTGATCAATCAGAACTGTTTTCAGGGTCCAAGGTAAAGGGCCAATTTATAGTATCAAAGGCATGAGTATTTGCAGGCTGACAAAATTCCTGGCAGTTTCAAAACATGAACTTGCGAGGCTGCCTTGAGTGCGTTTGCAGAGGCACATTGGCACACAGGAGGGACTGCTCTGCTAAAACCGAGCCAGGCCCTACAAAGGGCAGCTTACAAATATGGATAGGCATAAAAGAACTTCTGTCAAATCTATTTTTGTCAAGACCCCGTCACCATTTTTACAATTTTCAAATGAAATACCTGGGTCATCGATTCTAAACCTCTCTTTTAACTCTGATTATGTTACTTATTCAGTATTAGACTTTTCTCCAGTAATTTAATAAATTAACTATGTATATATTTTCCTTAATTCCCATATGCCACTCTAGAAGTCTCTATTTTTAGACTTTAATTTCTATATGCCACTCTGGAAGTCTATATTTTTAACCTGCAAATGTAATTCTATTTCATATAAATAATGCCTTACATTTTAGAACTCTCGCTCACATCCATTACTCTACAGCATATTCAGTTTTCAGAGGAAAAACCTGTTGACCCAGAGACTCAGTCAACCAGCTAGCGTCACTACTGTGAAAATGAACAGAAGCCTCTGTCTTCCTTTCATTCACCAATACTGCATCCTGAAGAGTTTTCTCTCTTCGTTTGATTTTAGATAGACCTGGATTACACATAAATAAACGTAAAGGTACAGAAACTTACTTTTGGTGCCATCAGGCAAACTATGACTGAGTGCCTATTTGTGCTTGCATATTATTAAAGCCGTTTGTTAATTCTTCCACCTTTCCTGCTACATTCTAACCTGCGGGAGCAGAGGCTTTTTGCTATTCAGCCCTGTAGTCCGGACTCGCACCAAAATCACGGCACTACGGGAACATTTACGCGAGCTGCCGTAAGGTAGGGGGAAGCCAGGAAGACAGCAGGCCCACAGCTTGCGTTCGAGCGCGTCCTACAGCGCGAGGAGGGCTCTGGGTAGTGAGTGTATAAAGCTGGTGTCGGCCGCAGTCGGCTGCGGGCGCGTGTCACACTCGCGCGGGGAAGGTTTTTGCCGGCTCATGCCTCAGCCCAGCAATCACACTCCTAAGCTAAGCATGAGCACGTGAGTCAGTGAGTGTCACAAGGGTAGCAGGTACCGATTCCCGGCCGCGCGCTCGAAGCGATCCTACGCTCAGCACCCGGATGTTACGCCAGTCGGCGCCGTGACGTAACTTCCGGGCAGAGTTACTTCCGAGGCGGACGCAAAAGTACCGGGAGGCCGGGCTTTGACTGCGGGAATTCTGTCCCGGCCGCTCTCCTTGGTAGCGTTCTTGGGGAGGTCGGTTCTTCAGGGCTTGGTTCCGCCAGCGCAGACCCGACGGGGCCGACATCCCGCCGTCCCTCGGCCGGGCGCTGATGCCCGCCGCGCTCGGGAGGCCCCGCAGCGGGCCCGGGTCATGAGCCTCTTGGGCGGCCTCACCCCCTCGCCGCGGGCCGCGTCGCAGTCCGCCAAGGCCAGGATGAAAAAGCTCCCGAAGCGGAGCCAGAACGAGAAGTACCGGCTCAAGTACCTGCGGCTGCGCAAAGCCGCCAAAGCCACGGTGTTTGTGAGTCTGATGTCGCTCGGTCTTTCCCCGTATCCACCCTCCGAATTCGCGAAATCTTTCCCCAAACCGTCCCCCGTCCCAGAGTGGCAGTGGTAGTGTCGTGTTAGCTTTCGCAGTTATACATCGCTTCTCGGTAGCCTTGTACCCTTGGACAGGTTATGTATTTCTATGATCCTGTTTCTTATCTGTGAGAGTTAATAACTACTTTGCTGAGTTGTGAAGGTTAAATGAGGAAAGTGCCCGGTGTCTAGAAGATGTGCCAGTAAGTTTTAGCCATTATCGTTATAGCCGCAAAACTCTTGGAAATGCGTTTGATTCTCAAGAGAACCCTGAGAACGAGGCAGTTTTAAAAATAGCACTGAATCGCAGAGAGATGATTTGCTTAATGATACAGTGTCAGAGCCCTGACACCAATTTAGACCCCTCAATTCTTTATTACTTTCACTAACCTAGCCTATTTCCTAAGCGTCCCGTGTACCCCTTCCCTAAACAGACACATACGGGAAGCTTTCAGTAATTTACTGCCTTATGACTTCTTTTGAGTCTCCCCAGTATTTCTCCCATTTTTTTTCTATTGTAGAGGCACTGGGTTTGTTGAATGAACTAACTGGTTGGCCAGCCCCACACTTTATGGTAACATGTTCTGACTCGCTGAGCTTGCCTCACTGCAGGGAAATATGAGAGTGGAGTCCCCAAAGGTCCTCCCATGTCTGAATCACCACCTCACCTCGTCTTTCTACCCAAAACTTGAACATCTCTCAGCTTTTTTTGGAAGCATAAGGAAAAGTTTGGGAATTAGCACATTCATTAACATTCCAAAAACATTTATTTAGCACTTGCTTTGTGCGCTGGAGAGACATAAAGGTATGATTAAGAGGATTTGATACCTTTCTTTTATTCTCTACATGTCAAAGGTACATGAAGCTTGAACCTGTGCTGTTAGAAGGACGTTGGTTCCATTCAGTATTACATGAAGGTTTTGTGAAGAAAAGGGCTATTGTTTTCAACTCACAGGCAGAGTTTGAGTTCCCACCTATGGAACACCTGGACTGCAGCATTTCCCCAGGACTGCTGCCAGGGAAATAGACTGAGTCATCAGTAGAGAAAGTGCTTGAATAAGTCAATGAGGAAGTCTAAGAATTTTACATGCTAGGGTTGATTTTGTTCATCCAGTTTTTCTCTAAGGTTCATATTGCATGGGATGCTTCGGGTTAGGCTGCTTTTGTAAGCTCCCCCAAGAGTCAAGGTACATGAGCATGGCTGGTCCTCCTATTCACACGGACTGAACTTAAGCATCCAGGGATTTAAGCAGGATGCCCTTTTCTCTGCCAAAGGCAACCGTAATTAGGATGACTGCACACTTGGTTTGCCTAGAACAGCCCTAATCCACCATATTGTTCTGGCATAATCATTGATAGTGCTCCCTTTTTACCCAGAGGTACCCCAGTTTTGATAAATTCTGTAATCACCCTGCCCATAGTCAAACTGGATTCCACTGTTACCTGTAGGTTCTTTGTAGTTTGCAAGGTAGTCTAGTTCTTCCTTCTTACCCAGCAACAGAGGACTTCTTTGGTTTGAAATATAACTCATCTTCCCAGCATAATATTTTGATCTTTTATTCATTTTATGTGATTATATTCAATTTTTTTCTTAAAGGAAAATGCTGCTATTTGTGATGAAATTGCTCGTCTTGAGGAAAAATTTCTTAAAGCAAAAGAAGAAAGACGGTGAGCTGAGTTCATTTTGTGTTTAGAGTCACAGTTTTGGTGATTGATGCGCCGTTACTGCTCTGGGGATTGCCCTCCAGTGGATTTTTGTGCGCTGCACAGCCTGCTGGCCGTTGACCAAGCACAGAGAAACAGCCTGTGGTGTCGGCTCCCATTTACTCTAGCTGCATTAGATTGGTGATGAGACAGCTCTCTATTCATCTCTGATGAAGCTGTCTTGCCACAACTAATAAGTAATGTAATAAATAATGTAACTCCCAAGTTATGAAATAAACTCTCTCTCATTCTGCAAGCATGTGTTCAGTATGCCCTAGTCTGTGCAAAGCCCAGGGCTATGTGTGCATATGCAGTTCCTGGTGCATGCCTTTCAGAAGTCAGGCACCTTCCATCCTCAACTTACAGCCACTCTCCAGGTGCAAAGAGACACACGACAATTCTTTATCCTTCGCTTCTGGAGTATTGCCCTCTGGACCTTCATTATTCTCAGGGTCCAATAAGAATGTTATTTTTATTAAGTGTAATAATCTTGTACATGGTTTTGACTTTTCCCAGTACTTAAGTAAAATATTGGCTTGAGATAAAATGGAAGCTCACACCTCTGCTTCCTTTCCTTCCCAACCTCAGGTACTTGCTAAAGAAGCTCCTCCAGCTTCAGGCTCTAACTGAGGGGGAAGTACAGCCTGCAGCTCCTCCCCACAGCTCCAGTTTGCCCCTGGCTTATGGTGTGGCCAGCTCTGTGGGGACTCTACAGGGAACTGGGCCCATTTCTGGGCCTAGCACTGGGGCCGAGGAGCCATTTGGGAAGAAATCCAAGAAGGAGAAAAAAGAAAAAGGCAAAGAGAACAACAAACTGGAAGGTACCTGGAGGGGATATCAGTTGTGCCGGTGGCTCAGTGCCTGTTGACAAAGACCTGATACTAACTGGTGGACACACACGGCCACGGCCATGCTTAAACTCTCAGCCGGTCCTTAAGCAGCCCTAACAGCCCTGGGAAAAAAAATATATCAGAGCCATTTTGAGTGTAGGAATGCCAGTTGGACCTGGCTAAATGCGCAGGGAGCAGGCTAATGCTTCCACCTTCTCCCCTATCCCCAGCTCTCTGGGCTGCCTTCAGTTCACTCTTTCCTAGAGGCAGGAAAATGAGCTAGGTGGCCTTTGGAGCATATTGCTGGCTTGGGAAATTTCTGATGAGTGAAGTAAGAGGCCTTAAAAAGTATAAGGCTTTTGGGTCCTAAATAGTAATATTCAAATTGGTTACTGCCAAGTGGGTGGCTTAGAAGGATCCTCAGGGCTTTGGGGGAAAATCCCATGTGCCCATTCAATGAGTGTGTAGAGCCAGGATTGGCTTATTGCTCTTAACATTTACATGTAAATTTTCCCCTTCCCCTTAGCATTGGGAGGGGCTTAAAGTGGGTGACCCCAGATTTGCGTTTCAGTTCTGAAGAAAACATCCAAGAAAAAGAAAATGGAGGGAGGTGCTCGCAAGCTGGTTCAGCCCATTGCCCTGGATCCCTCAGGACGGCCTGTGTTCCCCATCGGACTGGGGGGTCTAACAGTATATAGCCTGGGGGAGGTGAGTGAGACCAGCGGTACATAGAGAGGAGCTTCAGAAAGGTGGGAATGGGGTTGAGCCTTCCCTCCCCGTTCCCAGTAGTAGCAGCACTTGCTGTTCCAGACCAACACCAGGAAATCTCCAGGCCCTAGGAACCAGGTCAGTTTGGTCTGCCACACAGCCTGCACACTTTTTGTGACATGCGTCACTGTTTGTAGCCCGAGTGGTTCCAAAGGCTACCTGTGGCACACTGGGCTTCTGGATTCTCCGGTGACTTCATTTGCAGGTTGGGGGACTCTCTTTTGTAGATCATCACCGACCGACCTGGCTTCCATGACGAGAGTGCCATCTACCCTGTGGGCTACTGCAGTACTCGAGTCTATGCCAGCATGAAGCACCCGGACCAGCAGTGTCTGTACACCTGTCAGATCAGGGATGGTGGTGAGCAACCTCAGGTATTTTTCTTCGCAGAAATCTTATTGAACTCTGTACAAAACTGGTCAAGGAATTAAGTTGGCTAGAAAGCACTTACTACAAAAACTTTCTTGGCAAAAGTTTCTCAGTATAATTTTGATTGAACTGTTTATAAATAGTTAAGGTATTCTGTAATTCAAAAAATACAGAAAATTAATTGAAAGGGGGATTTGCAGTTGAAATGGCTCTTGAGATATTGTAAGGTGAACCCAATATTACATGGAGAATGATCTCATTGGGTTTTAAGATACCATTTGCTTTTGTATTCAGACACGTAAGTGGATTGAAAGCGGTCTGGAGAGGCATGGAACCAGTTCACTGTTGACCTCTGGAGAGCAGTCAGGCTAGGAGTATAGAATTGAAAGAGTCAAAGGACTTTCTTGGATTTATTTGAATTTTTAATGGCACTGTAGGAAACTGCACCCACCTGCTAGCATGGTATACATCAGCTTCACGTTCCAGATGGAAGAGCAGTTACAGGATAGTGTGACTTCCTCTCTCCTACTTCTTCCTTAAAGGTTGCTCTCATGGCTCCTTTGTCTTCCTCAGTTTGAAATTGTTCCTGAAGACGACCCGCAGAATGCCATCGTCAGTTCTTCTGCAGAGGCCTGTCATGCAGAACTGCTCACGGCCGTAAGTGCTACTGCGTAAGTTGGCCAGCAGCTTGAAGATAGAAAGACCACTTGGGGTACAGCTACAGTGAGAGGTTTTCTCCTGCTGCAGTGAGCGGAGATCTCTTACTGTATAGAATGCTTTCTTTCATCACCCGCTGTTGTAGCAGCTAAAGTTTCCAGAGTATCCAAGCCAAGAAGGTTTGCTGTGGCTCTTCGTTCCCACTTTCCAGCCCAAAACCCATTCTCATCTCCTGAGCTCTCGAATTAACATTCTCTCTCTCCTGTTCAGGGGGAAGCCAGTGTCTAACGTGCTTCCATCTGGAGCTGACTTTTTTGGGTTTTCTCATCCAACCATCCACAACCTGATCCAGAGTTGCCCAGGAGCTCGAAAATGTGTCAAGTAAGTGTGGTCAGATCCACTCCCTTGAGAGAAACTGTACAATAGCAGGCCAGGGACATAAGCTGTTCTGTTCATTCATATGCTTACTGAGCTGCTCCTGTGCACAAAGCATGTTTGCTTCTTGACCACTGTGCCCGAGTATTGCCTTAGTCCTCTGCACAGGCAAGCAGAAGCCAGTTCCCCACTATACCATAATTATCGTTTTCTGCGTGCACCATGACAGCAAAAGGAAGTCCTGCAGAATAATGTGCCACAAAAGAAGCCTATCTGTCTTTTTAAAGGTTTTGTTGTTGTTTTTGTTGTTAATGTGTTTTTAGATATATATTGGAGAGCTCTATAGAAAAAAAATGGGTTGTGGCTAACAGCTCTTGATAACAATTCCCTTTGGTCCTGCAGTTACCAGTGGGTGAAATTTGATGTGTGCAAACCTGGAGATGGGCAGCCACCCCAAGGCCTGCTGGAGAGTGAGGCAGCTATAAGCTTTGAAGCCTTTCAGAGACAGACCTTTGATGAAGATCATACTGATCCCATGCTGCAAGGTATCTTTTAATGTTATCTTCTGGTTTGAAAATTGACCATATTTAGGCTGCCCTCACCTCTGCATCCATAGCTGAGTACCCCAGATGTCTGGGCAGAGGTACAAGCTTCCACTGCTCCGATCCTAGAGAGTCCCGAGCCAAGAGATCCCACTGCCCTGCGTGGCTCTTCTCACAGAAGCCACAGGGCATGGCTGGGATCCTAACGGTAAGGCAGGGCCCACTGGGAAACTAAGGTTTCTCATTTTCTCCTGAAGTTGAGACCTAAGTGGAACTCCAGGGGCAAATTTGCTGTGCAGGACTAAGATTCCAGGTGGGGTAAAGGGGTCATGGTCTCAGCCCTGCCTGTGTCCTACTGATTCCCTACTGTAAATGGATGGAGTAGCTAGGGTATCAGCACAGGGATCATATTGGCAGAGCTCTGAACTGGAAATGAGAAAATAGAATTAAAATTCCCACTCTTTACCTGATATACTACATAACTCTAGGCAAGTCACTTAATCTACCTTGGACATAGAGAAAGTAAGTATTTTCATTGTAAAAGTATTGTCCTGTCTTATGAAACAAGGGTGAAATTGGGCTGACAGATGCACGGGTGTTAAGGATTTGAAAGAACATACATGTATCTGATTAGTCTCCTGAGATTCCCAGACAACACTGAAACCTAAGGAATTTTTTTCCCCAGGATCATTGGACCTCCCAGAGCTTCAGCCCACAGCCTTTGTGTCTTCTTACCAACCCATGTTCCTGACACACGAGCCCTTGGTGGATAATCACCTGGAGCACTTGGAGTCTCCAGCGCAGTGCAGCCCAACGCAGGCTCTAGACTGAGTGAGAAGGGGTCAGACACCACAGCATTTTCATCATGACGATTTTTTTACCTTAATCTAAAACTTAGAATATATGGAAGGAGGCAGCAGTTCAGAAGAAATTTTATTAACACATTTTGTTGTGGAGCTTCCCATGGTGACAGTTTTCCCTGAGAAAAACTTCCCCTGCTTTATTTTTAGTAATAAATTTTTCTTGACAATTCTGTTCATTTTCATCTTGTCATCAGATAATCTGTTTTTGCTTAGTTCCACCTCAGGTAAACTTAAATCCTTTATTAACCAGAGTAAGAAATGGCTGCTGACTCAGGAAGGAGTCAGTACAGTTCTGACAACCTTCTACCCTTGATTCTGATCCTGCTTCAAGGACTGTTAAGCCCCAGCCCCTGCACCCCAAGCAGCTGTTTTATTTCTGTGTCAGTATCATCGAAATCGAATCCTGCTCATCCCCAAGCTGGTGTCCAGCCCAAGGTACACTTTGTCCATTCACATTTCACATGTCCTCCAAGGGGAGCAAAAGGTTCTCTCAACACTTTCTACATCTTCTTTGTGGTTTCTTATCAGAGATGTATGGTTAACTTAAGTACATGGAAACTGCATGATAACAAATTCAGATAGGTCTAGGGATCAGCTCCCAGCCTCCATCACAGGCTCACCCTGTCATTACCGGAGTCACAACTCTGCATTTGGTGTGGCTGAATTATCTGGACCCTGCATGTGGCATTAAGGTGGAGGCTTACCACATCGCCTAATCCCGACCACTCCATTGCCGCGGGCGAGACGGACAGCGAGGGCATTGCAGGGAGCGTCTGTCCTGGCATCAGGGCTGGCTGCAATGGGAAGGGACAAAAGGCCCCAGGAGGAGAAGACTGGGGAAGGAGAGGTGAGAACTGGATTGTGTCTGTGTTCTGACTCATAAACTGCCAGCTGGGGACAACACGAATGGGACTGCTGTTAGAGAGGAGCGGATCGGGCAGCCAGGGGAGGGGCTCGGGCAGCAGCGTTTTAGAGCACCCCACACCGGTCACTACAGAGTATCAGAAGCTGGAAGTAACGTTAATTTTATGACTTTTTTTTCTTTTTTTTTAAATGTATTTTATTGATTATGCTATTACAGTTGTCCCATTTCTCCCCCAATTTTATGACTCTTAATAGTCTTTTTATAAGTTTGTAAGCTTTTACAGTGCAAAAAAATTACTATAATTTGGATTATGGCAAATCAAGAGTGGAAAGGGTATTACTCAATGCTGTTAATATTTTAATTTTTTTCTTTTTTCTCTGTGTAAGTTGCCTGCACATATCTGTGCTTATACAGAAATGATATGTGCTGCCTTCATCACATAGAAAATACTTCCCATTCTATTACAATCTGAGTAAATCACATTAAAAGAAAGCTTCATTTTAAGAAAGACATTTAAAAAATGTTTTAATAGGTTAGTGTGCTATTTACTCTTATTAAAGAATATCTACTTTGTAGCTTTTCTAGAACAGAAAGAACCCATTTATTCTGCAACTTAGGGAGTCAAGATGTACATCTTTTAAAATTAAAGTAATCAGACTATATTGGAATGCATCATGTGCCAACAGGTTAAAACTTAGGTATCAAATATTGTATGTATGTATGTATAGAAATATCACATGCGTTCACATGTATGGGGATACATGGAATGTCAAATGTTTTTCTTATGGATCATTTTTAAAAACTTGAAAAACAGTGTGATATATCTGTCATCTACTGGACTGTTAGGGATTTCTTAAATTTGACCACATGCAGTATCGATGAGAATGAGATAAAAAATGGGACTGTGCCCCGGTGGGAGTAGAAACTGTTGGACTCCGAGAGGGTGAAGCTGTAGGTATCACAGTGGTAAACATATTTATCCTTAAACCTGTTACTGCACATTAAGGGTCCTAAGGAAATTAACTGTGGTATGGTATTTGCAAGTAACAAGTATCACACTATTAGTTTAATAGTGAAGAAGTGGGAGAAAACCTCTAAGTCCACTAATGGGCAATTGGTTAAAGCACAGGCTCCCACAAAATGAAACACTCAGATCTGTATACAGTTTAACGGAAATTATTTTGCTGGAATAAATGGAAAGCACAGATTACAACCCAATGTAGTGTGTGCAATACAACCCAGACAAATCAAGTGACTGTTCACCAAAATACTGTTTCTCTCCAAATGATGGATTTGGGGTGATTTTTCACTTGCTTATATTTTCGTGAGCATCCAAATCATCTACAGTGATTATAAATATTTTTCAAATAGTAAAATGTTATTTGGGAAATAAGCTGAGTTCCCACAGAATGTTTTAAATTATTCAACCATTAAAAATAAATCAACTTTTACATGACTTCATTAGTATGTCCACTCCCTGAACCTCATTTTTCACACTGTGTGCACTAGGTTATTGGGGATGAAAGGAACCTCAGCTTCTTGGCTCGGTCTAGTTTATAAAGTAAAAAGTTTCGGTAAGCCCAGGTTAATTTACTATGGAAGAAAAACATTTTTACGTAAATTCCGAGTAGCCTAAGAGCAGTGTTTGTGATGTCAACAGCAGGGAGCAGGACCGTCCTTGGCCTTCTCATGCACCACTTCCTGCACCGCCTCACCCAGAGCGACTTCCGGTCCTGCCAGCCCCATTCAGCCTGTGGTCATACTGCATCATTTAGCAACCCTGCCGTGAGATCCAGGCATCTGGTCTGCCATGAAAGCAGTGAAGGGAGGAGCTGGCAGGGCGCTGCTGGGGTGGTAGAGGGGACACAGCTTATATTCACAAGGCCATGCGGTCCAGGCATAGCGGACAGCAACCAGAGCGCCGGGACACAAACTGGTATTCAGGGCCAGCGTCCAGGTGGAAAAAGTGTTCATGGGAGCAGGAAGCCACGTGCACTGCTGGTCACCACAACACGAGACCTAACGAGAGAGCCGTAAAAAGGGAGGTCAGGTCCGGCAGCAGTGCTCCTAGAGGCTGGGAACTGCCCTTTCAGACATAAAGAGCTACTTTCAGCCAAGAACCCACTTCCTGCAGTGACCAGAGCAAACCTGAGTCTGGGTCTGGTGACCACAGCCACAGGCTGACAAAAATGTCCACGTGATGAACAAGTAACTTCAGTCACTAAAGCATGAATTACCGAGGGAGACAGAAAGCACAATGACATCCAGCATGTGGGGAAGCTTCCCCAAGCACCCTCGCTGTCACCCTCCCGACAGAGGGCCAAGCAGGAGTCCGAGCGAGCCGAGCACTCCCGCTGCTGCTCCCCTCGGGCCCTCCCCAGGAGCTGAGGAATGACGCAGGGGCACAGAGACACGGGATACCAGGCCTATCTGCAGTCAGAAAGCACTCCAGGGAGGGGAACATGAGCGATCCAGTACTCAAAGGTTAAGTGCTAGCCTGACCACAACTGTGTTTCTGGGTCCAAGAGATGGACAGACTGCCAGCAATTGACGGAAATGGAGAACACAGAATGCAGAATCAACCTGAAACCCGGTGTCCAGGGTCTAAGTGGTGTAGTGCTGACCAAGCACCTGAGGCAAGTGGTCCTGTATTTGGGACTGCAGCGGAGAAGCTGCCCCAGATCGACTGTGTCATTAAAGTTTGTTCTCAATATCCTTTCATCTCCAGGGCCCTCTTTTCACACACCCCCAATCCCAGCCTAATGGCCTCTTGGTTCCCAGGCACTCACACAAACATTCTGTCTAGGAATGCCCCCACCCCACCCGCAACGATGGAAGACTCTTCAAGGAACATCTTTAATCAACAGCCCCAGCTCCACAGTGGGGTGATCCTTGCTAGGTATTAGAAGAAAGCCATTTCACCATATAAATTCACACTAAGCTACAAAGCACCAAGCTTACACCTCTTAAAAGAGATACCAAACTCAAAAGAGTTTCAGACTGAGGATAAAAGAGGCATCCAAGGATGAGGGAAATATTCTGGAACAAGGGTCCTTTCAATGCAACCCACAAACACAGTCATGGCCTTGCCCAGAGCAAAGACGGTGGCTCCAGGAGGGAAAACACGAAAGGTACATTATTTTAATTCGGACGCCTCTCCCCTTCCTTGATCGTCCTGGCTATCGAAATTGCCTCTAAGCCAGCGATTTTCAACTGGTGTGCCTGCCACAAGAATGTTTCAAACACGCGCTACCTGACTGTTTAGTCAGGGGCACTGACTCTTGTCCCTTAGACCTTCAGGTGAAAAAATGACAGCAGCCAACACCGTACAGCTGTCCAGTGTGAATGAATCACAATTACACCTCCTTTTTTGTCAGAGTGGCAAAAATATTCTTTTCTGGTGTGCTGCAGGATTTTGGTAATTTATGTGTGCCACGAGATGAAAAAGGATGGAAACGGCTGCTCTAAGCAAATGGATTAATAGTGGCTTATCTGCCCCTCTGAGACAAGCCCCCACCAACGGAGCCCTGCCAGTCATTCCAAATCAGAGACGGGCTCACTGGAGGAAATCCTGAGGCCCCACACGGCAGGAGCCCCTGCTGTTTCTGCCATCCTCACCTCAAATATCCTGTCATCCTGCCTCTGCACCAGGATTTGCTGGGAATACGTGAGGTTAAGCAGCCCCTTGTCCACCAAGAGCTCTATCTTCTCAGGCAGTGGCCCCTGAAAGGTCAGCTGCTTCTCACCGTAGGCCACAGCGCGGGCCCCCAGGTGCAGCCGGTAGGCCACGGTCTGTTTATCTCGAGGGTGGATGCTACAGGATAAACAGGGAAAGAACTTTGGGTTTGAGCTCAATAATGACTACATTTAAAAAAAAAAACAAAAAAAAAACACAATAGGGTGGTGATTGTGGGGGTGAGGGGGGATAAGGGGATAAAGAAATGGGAAAATACAATAAAAATAAATAAAAATAAACATAAAAAAGAAATAATATACAAAGCACCCTTTAAGAAAGTGAGAATAAAGCTGACTCAATCTAATAGCAAGCAACGAGTGGCCAGTCAGCTTGAAAGACACGGTAAATGGCAGTCAGAGGTGCGCTCTGGGCCTTCTGCAGGTTGGGAACCTTGAAATAACAGATGGCTTGGAAGGAACAAGTAAAGGGAGGCGGGGAAGGTGTTGGAACTGACCTAGGCGAGCTAACTCAACAGACTATTCCAACTAACATATCCTGTGTTTCCACCTGAATTGGCTGTTTATGACTTGGTCCCCTCCAGGTTTTATTGGTTCAATAAATATTCATTCAAAAATAAATGAATATTAGTTCAAGCTCCTACTAGTTTCCAGACACTGTGTGTTGGGCTGCTGTTTCAGAACCCCCTCGTGTCCGACAGTTAGCACGTGGTAGTCATGGGTAGTCACACACCAATACGCCGTTGCTCTTCCTCTGAGCCCATGGCGGAATCACGGTTCCACTCCCCACAGCCGGGCATGGCCACAGGGCTGCTCTGGCTAAAGCAGAGTGGGCAGAAGTGACCCGTGCTGTCCCGGGGAGGGCCCTTCGTTGCCGATGAGGCACTTTATGGTGACCAGAAGTACAGGCCAATGAGGTGCCTCCATTTCCCTGGATCAGTGAGCAACTGTGGTGGAAAGCCTCTCTGTTGGCCTCTGGACATGTAGTGTGAGCAAGAAAAAATTTCTGTTGCATCAAAGCCCTGAGATGTTGAGGGTTCTTTTTTATTACTGCAGCACATCCCAGTGTACGTGACTGCAAATAATGCTTCTAGGATCGTCTGATCCTCGGGCCATCTACTCTCTCCCCCTCACAAGTGAATGAACGTCAGAGTGGAGGCCACAAAGAACACACACTATTATTCAAGCGAAGCCCGAGAAGCACCCATACCTGCCGAAAGGTGAGGTCCTGTCACCGAGATCCATCGCTACAGCCATGAAAGTGTTGGGCATCCTCAGGTTGGGGACATAGCCAACGTCTGCCGTTTGATGCCAGCGGATCTGGGAAAATCCATCATCTGAAGCTGCACCAGACAAAACGGAAGACAACTAAAAAGTAGAGAGATTATTGCATCAGAATTTTATTGCATCACAACCCTGCACTGGAATTTTTTTCACCAGCAAACCCTGGTTGTGCTTCCCTCATTTGTCCAAATGTTCATTCAGCAAGTCTTTGGCTGAGTGGCAGAATCCCTCTTGTCCCACCTGCCACAGGGTAGCTCTGCCACCCCTCTCATCACGAGGGGGATTCTGGGTCTCCTCCCATGGAATCTAAGCTACATCTGTGACGTTCTCTGACCAATGGAATGCTCAAAAGTGTGTGTAGCTTCCATGTCTTTGCCTCAAGAGCAAGCCCATGCCTTCTGATTTCATTTTCCTAGAAACCTGAGATGGCCAGGTTAAGAAAACAAGTCCAGCTACCCTGATGGAGGAATGATGCAGATAGAGGAGCCCTGGAAACTGGAAGATCGTGAAGGAGATAGGCATTAATGTCCCAGCAATCCCAGCAGAGGGGCCAGTCATGTGAATTCTAGAGCCTTCGGTCCCAACTGCAGCCACATAAGTAAGCCCACCGGTAGCACCAAGAGCAGAGTGAGCCATCCCAGTTCACCTGGGACCACCTGGGACCACTTGGCCAGCCCATGGAATCCTGAGCACAAACAATGGCTGATGTTTTGAGACACCAAGTGTTGGGGTAGTTTGTTGCAAAGCAATAAGTATACTCGGCACTGTTTTGATGGGGGAACTCAAGAGTTGAAAAATTTTAGTTTTAAGTTACAGTTAATAAGTTTATTAACTATATACAATAATTAATGCATGTAACAAGCTATCATTTAAGGAACTGAACGGACACCCACCCTGACTCCAGGAGACCACAGGCAACTCAACCTGTGTGCCTGGAGGACTGCCAGCCACCGCGCGTGCCCCAGGAAAGAGACGTCCTGCCACCCAGGACACAAAGAGCCACTGGCCAACAGAGGAAAGGATGCCAGGGAAATTGCTGGACCGCAGCTTTTATTTAATTAACCTTTTCCCTGAATTCCACCAACCATCAGAACAAAGTACCCATAAAGATTCAATCCTTGTCTCTACTTATTGGTTCTGGTGGTGACAGGCAGCATGAACTCTGACTTTTCCGGTTTCAGTGTAGGAAAGCAAAGAGGCATCTGCCCTGGAGTGTGTGTGCAAATTGCATCAAAGATCCCAGTTCTTTGCATGTTCCTATATCCACACCCTCTTGTCATGTGACTTTATGGCTCCTCCTATGAAGAGGAAAAGTATATTTATCTCCCCACCCCTAGATTCTGAGCTCAGCCATGTGGCCTGCTTTGGCCAATTGGTGAAACAGAGAGTTATAGTGGGTCCATTCCTAGACTAGGCCTCATTACTCTTTTGCATTTCTGCTGTCACCATGAGAATGACATGCCCAGGTTGGCCCACTACTCTCAAGAAAGGGATGACAGCTGCGGAGCAGAGCTGCTCCTCCAGCGCAGTTCAGCCTGGCCCGGACTGCACAGAGCACCCCAGCTGACCCACAGAGATGCGTGCCTGCCCGAGGGAGCTCAGCCAGGATCGATCAACCCCCAGCTACCTAGGTACGTGAGCTGAAATAATAACTGTTATTTTAAGTCATGGAGTTTTGTGGTGATTTGTTACCTAGCAGTAGCTAACTGGTACAAGTACTTTGCTGGGGGGACAGACCTGCACATAAGAAATGTCAATAAAAACTCTATAAAATAGTATGGATTAAATGTTGTCTTGGTGGCACAGACAGCAAGTGCTCTACATTTAGAACAACATTTATTATTACAAGAAAATGTAACCTCAGAATATGTTTAAAAATGAATGGGTACTAGTCACTGCAAATAGGATTGCTCATATGTCCCACGTTAGAACCTTATGAAATGCAAAGGTAAAGGATAAAGGTAGTTTTGAGAGAGAGAGAGCAATCCAGTCGGAGTAGAGAATTTATGTGGGCAAGACAAGGCTAGAAAGACAGTCAGGCAAGTGTTTGGACAGAGCTTACACTTTATAAGCAACAGGGAACCACTGGCGAGATGGTCACAAAACACTGTGAATGTACTACATGCCACCGAACCGAACACTTTAAAATGCTTATGTGAGAATTTCACCTCAACTTAAAAATTAGAGACACTGAAATTACTAAAATGATAAATAGACTACTTCAAAAGATTCATCTAGTGGTCATACAAATAATCTGGGAAGAAAAAAAAAGAGACCCATTAGTTCAGAAAGTACTATAATATTCTAGACACAGAAGAAAAAGGGCTAATCTAGAACGATAATAGTGGGAAGGGGATGGTTAGAAATAAGGCAATCTAAAAGACAAACTGACAGAACCAGGCATCCAGTTGAATGCAGGGACATAAGAGAAAGGATAGTATCCAACATGCAGAATCTGTATCTGCTTGGGATTCTGCAGATGTAAGTAAGGTCCCTTATCACAGCTGACTTCAAAACAACCAAAGCTAGAGCACTGTGGTGAAGCCAACCCAGTCGTCAGAGAGTCTCTCCTGCTGGCCTTCAAGAAGTAAGCTGCCATGACTTCTACAGCTTCAAGGAAATGAATTCTGTTATCAACCACATGAGCCTGGAAGAAAACCCTACGCTTCAGATGAGACCCTGGCTCCATCCAGCACCTTCACTGCAGCCCTGAGCAGAGGACTCATCTGAGCTATGCCTACCCAGACGCCTCACCCATGGAAACTATGATAGATCACAGCACGGCCTCGTTTTAATCTGCTAAATATGCAGTAATTTGTTGTATAGTGATAGAAAACTAATATACTGGGAAATTACTTTCCAGCAGAAGGGAAAAAGTATGGTGGGCCCTGAGGTGGGAGTACACTTAGTCTGACTGAAGAAAGTACGGCAGCCATTGTGGCTAGAAAATCAGGAGATGAGGTCAGAGGGTGACGGACACAGGGGCGGAGCATGTATGGCTGGTATGGAGGGACCAATGGGGCCTTCTCATATGATGTACATCTCAAAGGACCGCTTTAACTGATATACTGAGAAGATCCTGAAGGGGGAGAAAAGGAAGCAGTAGTAGCAGAAAGGATATAGTATGCAGGGAATGTGGATGGAAAGGGGGCCACACAACCTGACAAGCTCAGGAGAGGCCTGCACGGCGGGCCACACAAACTCAGACACGGAAGGTGAATACAAGGGAGGGTGTGAACATCAAAACCTGACTGAAAGTGAGTCACAGCGGGTGGTGACCTCCAAGGCCTGCAGATTCCTTGAAAAGGTCAGTCTTTACCTGAATGAGCCTGTCCATTGTCCTTTTGCATCGAAGATAACAGACCTCTGGAAGGTCAGAGTAATCCCTTTTCCAGACCCCTCAGGGCACAACCTCTGCACCGGAGCAGGAGACCACAGAACCCCTCACTGCTGTCTTATCCCCCCCATGGCACCTCTACGTGCTGTAAATGTTAGTAACTATCCTGTACCCACCAATGTAAGAAGTACACGTCTTTCCATTTTACTTTTTATGCAATCTTAGAGGTTTCCCTGCTTTGCTTTCTCCCACCTCTTTAATCTACCACCAAGGGATTCCATGTAACCCCCTCACGTCTCCTGCTTTGATTCTAGCAAAAACATAACCTGCAAAACTGACATTCTCTGCAGGAGATCTCAATCTGTTGAGATTTTGCTTCCCAGCAATTGTCTTCAGTTGGGCTACAGGTTTGGATGTTTCTTACCTTGACAGGTATGATACGGAATACAGAGGATATTTCCAATTCTCTGAGTAAAATCTCTTATGCAAACTGGCTTTAATCTGTACGATAAGAGGTGCTGACATTTCACAATGGAATCTCACAAAAACTAGAAGATGAATAGAAAGATCGGCGGGTTACCCCACTTCTTCCCACACAACTCCCAGCACACTGAAAGTGGAACTGTGGTCGCCCAGTCAACGCCATGATGGGGGGCACAGCAACAAGCTACCAGAAAAATCTAGAATAAGTACCAGCCTGAAGGACAACAGGGAGAAATGCTAACAACAGTCACTCACGCCAAGGAAGTTTTCTCAAAATGGCAGTCTTGCTGAGAAGTCCTGCTCCGTTCTCCACTCCATTCCGTTGACTGCACTAGTGCACACTGGCCACATGGGGGCACCAGCAAGCTGAACTCCAAAACTACATGGTTTTTCCTAGTAGGAGATACAGTTCATTCTCCCATGGTGATTAGTAGAAATACTGCTGCTTATGAAGGCAAACAATAGCCAAGAATATAAAGACGGCCACATTCAGAGGACTTTACGAATAATATACTATAGTCCACAGTCTCTTCCACTGGTCCTCCAAACCCCTTTTAAGAAAGGATAGTACCAATTCTCCAGTCCCTAGCCTCCTGCTCCTTTCCCCTCCCTGCTTCAGGTCACTTCTCTACGAATGACTCTCTGGCACGTGTGTCTGGCCCTGGTCTACCCACTGAGCTTGATCCTTCATCTCTCATCGCTCCAGCTGCTGCAACCACCAGGTCAAACCCACAACCTCATCCTTCCCTACAGACCAACTGGCCTCCAGATATTCTGCCTTCTCTCATGGATAAAAACAAACACTAACATTGCTGTCATGTGCCAGGCTTTCCATGAATTGACTCACTTGATACTTAATAACAAAGAAGTTTGTGGTCTTGTTTGAAATCACACAGCTGAAGAAGTGCCAGAGCTGGGACTTGAATCAGGCAGCCTGGCTCCAGACCCACACTCTGGACAACTGTATTGTCAAGTCTGACATTTCCCTTTGGAGGCAGATGTTCACAGTCTCAGTCTTCCACAAGCAATCCACATATTTTTGTTGATGATATAAAGTGAAAGCCCAGAGGCTAAGGGGCTTCTGCTAAACCATCAGGCCACAGCCCAAGGCCAAGGTGTCTGGGCTACATTCTGTTTCTAGCCCTCACTCAGACACATCATAAGCATTCAATACAAACTTCTGGTTTGAAGTGGCTGAAGTCACATTTAAATCACCACCTACAAAGGCTAAGAGACGAAAAAAAGTCCCTCAAATCTAAATGTAGTTTCCACCAACAGTAACACAGAGCTGGTGACAGGAGTTGCTATTTTGATAATAATGAGCAGAATAATCTTGTTTCAAAGTCAAAATAAATGTAAGAAAAATGATTTTAAAGTAATTATAAGTGCAAGGAGTGTCTATAAAAATCTTTATCCAAAAAAAGTATGGTGAAGTAGGACAAGGTAGAGGAGACGGGTGGATGGTGGGAAGAAGGGATTCGTGGACCTTCAGAGGCAGCCGCCTGGAAGCATTATGTCCAATTCAAACACTAGAGCCCATTCCATCACCATGTTGTGAGTCGGGCTCTGTTTTCAAAACACCTCACCTGCTTAATTTCCTAAGTTCCAGCAAAGTCAGAACTACTACCCTACTAGTCTAGGTCTTAGCAACAGGCGAGGAAGGCAACTACGAGTTTTGCTAAACATGTGATTCCTTTCAGACAAGGCTGAGAGCAGAATCTTTTTGACAGTTATCACGAATTAAAAGTGCATTTTCTCGAGGCATATTTTATTCATGTGTTAGGCCACATCTAACAAGTGTCAACCAATTAGGCACTGGGGACATAAAAGTGACCCAGGAAAATACGGTCATGTGAGCAATCTACATGCCAGGAGAAAGGGAAGTAGAAGGTGCTACAGAATCACCCATTTGGGGAAAGGGGATACCTAACCCAGACTTTGAATAGGCCCAGGCAGCTTCCTAACTTACACCCAGGCTGAGACCTATAGGATAATTAAAAGTGAGCTAGGAAAGTACGGGAGAGAGAGATTATTTCAGGCGCAGGGCATGTGCAATGGGCTGGCAGTGAGAAAACGAGGTTCATGCTAAGGAGGGGCAGGGATAACACCACGTTGGGGAGGGTATGGAGAAATTCGCGTTCTCACGCACTGTTGCTAAGGGTATGAATTTATACAAATTCATAGACTTTGACAGAGAAATGTGGGAACATGTTTAAAGCCTTAAAAAATATTTCATTTAACCCGGCAATTTCATTTCTGGGAATTTCTCTATGGAAATAATTAAGCATGTATGCAATGATTTAGCTGCAAGGAATATAAATATGCCACTACTTACAAAAGCAAAATGTTTAAAGCAACAACCTAAGTGCCAATCTACTGAGGACTAGTTAAATAAATTACAATATAACCATATTTCAGAATACTCTATAATCATTATAAATTATGCCTAAGGTTAGTATTTATTGGCATGAAAAAATATTCACAATATGACATTGTGAGAAAGAAAAGCAAGACATGGTACAGTATTACGGTGTGGATCCTACTTCAGAAATGAGCAGAAAAGTCTGCGTGTTTACGGATTGTGGAATTACAAATGTTTTTAGCTTATCTTTTAAATATTTCTCCAATGAACATGTAACACTTTTTTTTCCTTTTTAACTGCTGACACTGTTCCGGATGTCCCTGTTCTCCCTCCGGCCATCCCCACACTGCCGTCCGAGTCTCTGGGTTACACATGCGTGTTCTTTAACCAATCCTTCCACCTTCTCTGTAATGCTTTTTTAATAGGAAGAAATATTAAGTTATTAACTTTCTCAAAAGATTTAACTGTCCCATCAGTGAACAGAGATGAATTAAGTCATATTCAGTTCCTGACCAGCGGCTATGAGGGTGAGAAAGGAAGAAACATGGGGTCCAGGAAAGAGATCTCAACAGCACACAGCGAGGCCCACACCCTCTTCCCCGCAACATGAACCTGAACAAATCCAAACGGGAAGAGACGCTCCGTCTGCCCCCGAGAGCCGCGGTGGAAGGTCTGGCGCCAGTCTGCAATGAGTGCCGGGAACGTGCAGCTGTACAGGTCTCTGTTAAAATTTACATTGGACTCCCCTGAAAACAGACCGAGCTGTCAGAGGAGTTGGGGGTCGATGCAAATCTCAATCTCCACCCATGTCCTTAGGAAGGGGGCCTTCCTGCAGACTCTCTGGCCTGGCCTGTGACTTGCTCGGGCCCACAGGGCAGCAGCAAACATGGTGCAAGCGGAGACTTGCAAAGTGCTTCAGCTTAGGGGTTTGCTTTCTCCGGACACACCCGGAACCCGGAGACTGCTGTGTAAACAAGAAAGAAGTCTGAGCCAGCCTGCTGCAGGCTGGGGCCACATGAGAACCACAGGCCCAGTGGAGAGAGCTCCTAGTCCTCGCACATGAGGGAGAGGCCGTTCTAAGTCACCCAGCCGTCAGGCAACCTGCTGGGTGGCCAGAAACACATAACAGATTTTAGCACAAATCAGCTACAGCAACTCAGACACAAAAACTACCTTGCTAGCCCACGGAATAGTCGGCCTAAAACAAAATTATTTTTGTTTTAAGGCACTAAATTCTAGAGTGGTGTGGTATGCAGCACAGCTGACACAGTGAAGAAAGAGCGCATCGAACACTCACCCTGGTACCATATCACACCTTTCAGGGTCACATTGCACAGGGGGTGGATCATGGCATTCCAGAGAACCGAGTGCTCGCTGGGGCCAGTCACGGAGTCAGCTGGGATGAACCTGAAATCAGTGAGATGCACAAGGGTCACAAGAGAACTAGTGATTGGTCAAATTAGATCCTGAGGCAGGGCCTCTATCCAGCTTTCCCTTGGGGCTAACTTCCGATGAAACAACACAGAATTGACTTGAACCACTCTGTTTCACAAGTGAACATGCGAACAGTCTCTGAAGTTCACCCCCAGGTTCTTCCCAGGACAAGTGCATCGGCTGGTTTGCTGTGAGTTCAGAGAGGACCATCCCAGCTTCCAGAGGTCATTAAAACCACAGAGAGAAGTGTTTCATTATGAGTCTCTCACATGGGCAATACATTTATTTAACTCACACTCGATGGAAAGACGCTTAGATTATTTTAAGCTGTTGGCTTTTATAAGCAATGCCGTGACTATCTTTCTTATAGCTTGATCATTACATACAGACTTAAGTATTTTCTTAAGATAAATTCCCAGAAATGAAATTACTGGGCCAAAAGGCACATTTTGAAGGTTTTCAACATGCTCCTAAATCTCTCTGTAGAATACTTGTGTGAACTCATATTTGCAGCCTCTGTACGTGAAAATGCTCACTTCCCTACACCCTTGGAATTGTCCTTCCAAGCGAGTTGGAGGCCTGGCTTTGGATTCCTCCTACTTTCCCACAGGCGATTCTTTCTGCTCCAAAACCAAACGCGTTCACACAGGCACGCATTTGCCCAAGCTGCGCCAAGAGTGCAAGGCCACCCTCTGCCAGAGGCCCTCCCAGAACCGATGGGACAATGTCTGTGAAAGCAGTTCACACGTCGCTCATCTGCAGCTTCGCAGGGGTGTCCAGGCTTCCTCCACGAGCCCCATCTCCAACCCCTGCCCCGCCACCAAGCATTCTTCCCGGTCCATCTCTCCCTGAGTGCACTTTCACAACCAGTGTGCTACACACATTCGGTTACATGTCAATCTGTTCTCCCCATCACACTGCACGTTCTCACAGGTAATACGGCACGGTGCTTCAGAGCACAGACATTTAAGCCACACTGTACCACTGACTCGGTGTCCGTGAACAAGTCACTGAAGCACTCTGGGACTCAGTATCTTTACCTACAGTAAGTAAGTATAGTGTCCACATTTCAAGAGGTTGCTGTATTAAGTGAGTTGCTATATATAAACTGCTTATAACATCTTCCAGCATAAAGCTTTTGGCAAGCATTAGCTATAAGTATTATTAAGAAAAAGAATCATAATTGCCTGTCACATTCTCAGGTGCCTGTGGTGGTGATGACAGTGAAATGACAGCTCACCTAGGACAGAGTGTGTTGATACATATTTGGACATTCAACACATGCTTGACTCCCCAGAGGAGCCCATGGGCCTTCTCTCTCAGATAACCTCCTGGCAGGCTTGTTCCTGGACTGGAGGGTGCTTTCTTACCTGTGCTTAGGGACCCCACAGGCTTTCAGGGACCTTCCAGATGACCAAGCTTCAATGGGGGTCCCACCCCACGAGGAGGAGATCAGCCCAATGGGGTACTGTAGCGTGTCATACAAGTAACGCCCGAAGAGCCAGCACACAGCTGACATGTACTCGAAACTTCCATGGCCTAAGTTTTCTGTTCGGAGAAACGGTTCAAGAATTAGGGAAGAGTAGACAGCTGCAAACTGCAGGTGCAGGTGGGCCAGGGTGACAGGAGCGGGTGCGGGTCACCCTCTGTGTTCCTTGCTAAGAATTTCTGAAAGCAGGGTAAGAGTGAGAGGCAACTGACTCACGAGCAGAGTGAAGCTCCCAAGCCAGGTGAACGGAGCCCCCTGCTCCCCTAACACTTCCAGGCTCCTGAGAACCCAGGAGTACAAACAGTCCTACGCAGCAGGTGAGGGGCAGAAAGGCCACTGGGCCCCTGTACTACCCTCACCTCGCCTCTGCTTTTACCTCCGCATCCGTCCCCAGGTCACTCTGTGGAAGGGAATAAGCAAGCTAGGAGCACGTCGAGAAAAAAATGTGTATTTTTTTCTGGGTAATGTTATACCCGGTTTTATAGCTGTGGTGATAAAAACGTGGACAAATCAGGAATGGGAGGTTTGGATGAAAGGGAAAGCAACAAGAGCCATCTGTCCACATGGCCCAGTCACCACACACCAGAGGGAGCCACTTCCACATCAGAAGAAAGAGGAAGAAGAGGGGAACACGCACACACACCCCCAACAGACAGGAACATTTAACCTAAGGTTTATTAAAGAACTACTCTGTGCAAGTCACTGGCTTGGTGCTATCAAAGATGCAAATTCAATATACTGATAGTTCTGGCACTCAAAAAGTTGATGGTGTTATAGAGGGAATTCAAATCAATTAAAATTGGTTGAGCACCTAGTAGGTGCCAGGCACTTCTAGGTGGCAGTAGGACAGTAAATAAAAAGAAAAGGAGAAACATGCAACCTCTCCTCATAGGTCTTATATTCTACAAAATGAGGCATCTATTTAGCTGAATAAAATATATGGCAAAATATGGTTAAGTGCCTCAAGAGGCACTAACATATATTAAGGGGTTTTAACAGCAAAAGAACGAAAATAAAATGAAAGGCAGATCATAAAAAGCCTAATAAAGACTGACCTCCTTCCGGTGCCTCCATCAAATCCACTGCATAGTGTTACCCTTCCCCCACTAAACTATTAGTTTTGTTCACCCTACTCAGTGTCCAGATGTTTGTTGGCTGGTGCTGGGTGGCTGTAAGTGGCTGCTATAAAGCTGGACTCATTGATGCGCAGGCAGAGAGAAAAGGCAACTAAGAGGGACAGGGAGAGAGGTGGCGGAGCCTTGGAGGACAGACAGAAGTTTAATAAGCAGAGCTGGCATTCAAGACAGAAAAAAGCAACGGATAAAAAGGCACATAAAATAGGAAAAAAAATTGAAAGTGCTTGACTGGAGCATAGGTTACAAAAGGAAGAGAAGACTGGAGAAGGCTGAAGTCGCTCCCGGGGGTAAAGAAGAGGGAAAGCCACTTAGAAATGCATAAGAATGAGATTGTGTGTAGGCAGAAGAGCCCTTGAAGATGCCCACACGGAATGCCTATAACCTGAGAAGGGAGATAATCCCGAATTATCCAGGGGGGCCCACTCTAATCACAAGTCCTTGAAATCAGGAAACCCTCCCAGTTGCAGGCAGAGGGGCAACAACGGGGAGGCAGGAGGCAGGACCGACTGAAAACCTGAGACTCTGGCCCACTGCGCTCTTCCTCAGACGTCTGCACTGCCCCGCCTCTTTCAGGTTATCGCTGAAGCGTCACCCCTCTCCCTGGGCCTCCCACGGCCATTCAAACTGGGAACCACTACCCACCCTCACCCCAAGAGTCCCTACTGCTCCCCCTTCCCTGATAAATTTTACTTATTTTGTCTCATTGGCATGCATCACCATCTAACCTCTCCCTCGATGCCCCCAGATTTACTTGGTTTCTAAGTTCAGAGAATGAAAGGGAGGTGAAAGTAAAGTATAAGCACACCATCCAAGTCCGAGTGATTCCCGAGGTTTGGAGAGCATGTGGTGGACATTTGTAGACCAAAAGATTCATCCAAGAAGTAACCAAAATAAATTTAGTTCCTAAGTTCTTTTTTTTTAAGATTTATTTATTCATTTTTAGAGATATGGGAAGGGAGGGAGAAAGAGAGGGAAAGAAACATCAATGTGTGGTTGCCTCTCGCACACCCCCTACCAGGGACCTGGCCTACAACCCAGGCACATGCCCTGACTGGGAATCAAACCCGCAACCACCTGGTTCACAAGGCAGCATTCAATCTACTGAGCCACACCAGCCAGG
The DNA here is from genome assembly GCA_004027475.1 of Anoura caudifer. Lineage (NCBI taxonomy): Eukaryota > Metazoa > Chordata > Mammalia > Chiroptera > Phyllostomidae > Anoura > Anoura caudifer. The sequence continues at coordinate 48,457 of PVKU01003307.1, forward strand.
GCAGTTCCTAACTTCTTAAAGGGAGAGTTCAGATAGTGTGATATTGAATAATATCAGATACTTCCTACAAAACTTACTAATTTTATGATTCTGCTGTTCTAGAAGGCAAGCTCCATGAGATCAGATGTCCTTGTCTGTTTTACTCACTACTAAACCCCCAGAACTGAGACCAGTGAAAGCACATAGTGGGCACTCAAGTATTTGCTGAATTTATTAATACTTGAAAATGTAGAGCAATTGAGGTTACCAAGGTAAAGCACGGACAGACAAAATAGAAATGGGACTAGAAAGAGCACAAGGGGCCACAGTTGGAGGAAGGAACTGAAGAAGGCAAAGACACAGGCAGGGAGAAGACAGAGGAGAAGAGCAGAGAAAGGAAGAACAGCACAAGCTGACAGAAACGTGCGGCTCCTAAAAGGGGCGGTCAGCAGCGTTGAATGCCATCGAGGTGTCCAGAATGTACAGTTAGAACAACAGTAGTCACGTCAAGGCGAAGATGTTGTTGAGACAGGAGAAGACACATTATTATAAAGGGTTAAAGAGTGAACATGGAAGGCAGTGAAAAGAATGAAAAAAAAAAAAGATGTTCTAGGAAGGTTTAACAAAACACAGGGGAGAAATAAGGAGTGTGTGAAGGATGTTTGTTATGTTCCATTTTGCTTTATTTCGTTTTAACAAAAGAAAAGCTAAGGTTTGAGAATAGGGACTCTGTCTTACTCACAGCTGTCCCCTTGGGGCCTAGCACAGAGCAGGTAGGAAACAAAGGTTTCCTGCTGAATGGACAGTGGGGTGGAAGAACAGAGCTATGGGGGCAAGAAGAACCTGGAGGAAGTAAGAGCCCGCAGCAGAAGGAGCCGTGAGAGGGCACCAGCCAGGGTGTTCAGATACGGAAACACAGGAGGAAAGAGGAGAGGAGAGCCTTGAGGCACTGAAGAGAGATGCTGGCCGAGGGCATGCCGATGGCCTCCATGTATCTGGGAAGGTGAAGGCAGAGGCATCTGCACGTGGCAAGGAAGCAGACTCACCAGTGGAGTCTTGGGAATAAACTTAGGGAGTGGCTACCATCAGGAATGGGGTGGAGAATCGGAAATGAAAAAAGGATGGTTGAATCATAATAAATGGATAAGAAAATTTAGGATCACAGATCCCACCGGGGTCGCTGACCCTTTCTAGAAGAGACGGCACGTGCTCCAGCACTCACTCACCTGCGGTGGGCTTCGACCATTGCAGGTCAACTGCAGCAAGATCCTCCAGCTCCTGCTCTGCCTGAGCCAGAGACACGGAGAAGATACGGACTGACTGATAGGAGGCGGTGTCAGACAGCTCGCTGGTAGCATTAAATATCTAGGACAGAAAGAGGAGTGGTCATTTCTTACACCACCCTATTCAGCAGGGGGTCAACTATCTGACTGCCTCTTAAACACTACCAACTATGGACGGAAAAGGGGCCACAGTTAAGCCTGACAAGCTCAGGGGAGGCCCCCATGGGAGGGCCTACAAACTCAAAAGCAGAAAGTAACCACATAGGATGGTCTGAACATAAAAATTCCTAACTAAAAGCAAGTCATGATGGGTAGTCCAGTCCCAGGCCTGTAGCTTTCTTGACAAAGGTCAATCCTGACCTTAACTGAGCCTGTCTGTTGTTTTTTTGCATCGAAGATAACACACCTTTGAAAAGTCAGACTAATCTTCTCTAGACCTCTCACAGCACACCTACTGCACTAGAGCAGGAGACCACAGAGCCCCTTATCTTGTTGCCTGCGAACAATCTCAGTAAAGGTTAATTAACTATCCTGGACCCACCCATGTAAAAGAAGTATGTGTCTTTTCATTTTCCTTTTAATCAAATTCCAGGTTTTCCCACCCTTTCAATCTACCACCAACTGAGGATTTCATGTAACCCTTCTCACATCTCCTCCTTCCATTCCAATGTATGAAACAAGCTGCAAAACTGCCATTCTCCGGAGCATTTCATCAATCCATTGAGATTTTGCTGCATGGCAATTGTTGTGAGTTTGGCTCAGATAAACTCATTAAAATTCTCTACAGGTTTGGATGTTTGTTATGTCAACACTGCCCTCTGAGCTCCTTCTGAGCCTTCAGTATACTGAAATCAAACCAATAACCAAAACCAGGGAGGGGCTGGTGGGAGTCACCTTGACCCACCTTGCCCAAAAGAGATCATGAAGAGTCACGTCCCCAAAGAAGGCAGGACTGCAGTAAAACCTGAGCTCTCAAAGAGTGAGTCTGTATTAGGTGAGAAGAGCAATGGAGTGATTTAGGTTAAAGATAGCGACTGTCAATCATACCACTGCGATATGCTGAGACGCAAACATGCTTCTATTCAGAAAAAGCACCTGATAACATGAATTCCTTGGTATTCCTTTTCTTTTTTTTTAAATGGAGCCAAAAAGGCCATGGGGAGGTAGATTTGTGTAATCCATACCACCTAAGAGAAGAGTGTTCAAAAGAAACACACCTGAGAAATGACTGCTGAACGACTGCAGCATACTGAAACCAGTCTCGAGATGCTTATGTTCTCATCTGGCTCTTAGCCAATCACCAAAGAAAAGGGAGGGAGACACGGCAATTTGAAAAGTAGTGTTTGGATGACCGCTGAGAACAATTCCAAGAAACTGAACAAGAAAAGGGTCCATCCAAAGACCCATTCCTTCTCCCCAAACCACTGCGTGACCCCTCGCCCACTGCCCGGAGAGCAGGAAGGACTGGAAATTTTCTGGACAAGAATGTGTGTGGTCTGTACTCTGTCGGATTGGGCATCAGCCCTCTCTGAGTTTACACATAAGTGCTATTTCCTTTAATCCTGATTTTTTAGTTATTTTTTATTTTAAAAAGAGTGTAACGTAAGTACATTATTTTGCTTTGTGCATTTGCTCTTTCTTGTCATGTCTCTCTCCCCCTGGACTAGCCTGGTTTTCCCAAAACAAAGGGCAAACAGGAATGTCAGGAAGCCCGGCTATGGCTGGCCTCAGGGAACAGGCGCCCCAGCTGAGGCAGGACTGCCCAGCGAGGAGCCCAGGAGGCTGGATACCTGCCATTGGCCGCAAGCCGCAGAGCGCGCAGCTGGCTCGCCTTCCCTCCCACCCACCATGGAGAATACAGCTGGCCCCCCAGCCCACGCTGCAAGAGAAAGAGGGAGCTGCCAGACTGCCCCCACAGAGCAGTTCGCTGAAATGTGCTGCCCCTGAATCGCCTCTTGACTTGCCACTGCGCCTGCTGCGGTCAGTAAGATGGCCAGATGCAAATGGCTCTTTCCGTCACCATGGAAGCCACAGCCTGAAAGGCTCCCTGGGTGGCAGCAGCTCTAGCCTGCCAGGGTTACTGCTCTTCCCACTATCAGGGCACAGATTACATACGCTCTCAGGAAAATGCCATAGGAAAACCAGGTCTGTTTGTTCAGGATCTTGCCTGGCCAGTTTAATGTAAAATAAACTTTAAAAGAGTAAGGGCAGGTGAATGCACTCACAGAATATCCTGGCAGGGAAATTATTTTTCAACAGCAAGTACCTGTAAAGAGTCACCTCTCCTGAAATTCAGTTCTTTGCGAAGTGCTGAGCATCAGCTGCTGCTCCCATGGAAACAGTGGATGGGACTGCTTCCCTTCCCTCCACCCACGCTAGCTTCCGCACTGACGGGAACTCAAGTGCCTCGTCGCCAGAGATGCCAGCTTGGGGAGGCAGCATGGTGAACATGCTCCCCGTCTTTTAGACCCGTTGCTAACACTTAGAGTACTACAAGGCCAACAAAGTCGGGGTGGCTGGCGCTCTCCTACCTTATTACCAGCACACAGAACTGGATCTAAACCATTGGCTGAAAAGCTTCCATTTTCAAGCTCAACATTTGTGTATTATTTCAAGCTAAAACTTGAAAGCCACAGAGAGCTGGAACAAAAATGGGAGAGGGGGGGGATTCTTGCTGTCCCTAATGACAATTACTTCTGAAAGTGGTCTCCTCTCCCAGTATCACCAAGCCTTTGTGATAGATGCCATTTCCTTAGGGATATTGGCAACAAATTTAGGAATAAAGAGATTTCAGGAAGATTTTCATTTAAATGACACATGGCTTCCCTGCTGATGAAAGGGGAAGCCTTTCTCCATCTGCTGAGATCAAATTTCATCTCATCAAACACCTCAGTGTAATTATTTTTCTACCAAGTATTTAAATGAGGATGTAAATGAACACCAAGGTATCTGAAGTCATTAAGGCAGCTGCGGCTGAGAGGGAGCAACTCGGGCTCTCTGGGGACAGGCAGCTCACCATCAAAGCAGCTGGTCACAGGGGTTCAATTTGTGACCTTTACACCGCATTCTTGCATTAATGAAGAAACATCAAGAATCTGTTTCCTCCAACAATCTTGGCACGGGGTCTGCATGGGGAGCAAAGCTGTGTGTGTGTGCGCGTGTGTGTGTGTGTGATGGGGGGGATGCATGTGCATTGTGTATTTCACCTTCTACTACAGTCTAATACAGCAGCTCTAAAGTTGAGGGAATAACTATAAATAAGCTACCCATCATTACCTCTGTGCCTCTTTGATTGTAATGTGTTATTGGACCTGGATTTTAATCTCTGTACTTGTAGAGCAGGAATGTCAGGGTTGCCAAGATATTGAAAAGCAGGTTTGCAACCCAGCATTGGCCACCTTCTTCCGAGCTCAACTAGAAATACCCAAGTCTTAAGACCTACCCTGTCTGAGGAGGCGACAGATGAACATTTAGACTTTTCTCCATTTATAAACATCTCACTCAGTGTTATAAATAACACTCAACTTAAAAATTCCACTTTACCCTAACAACAAGATGGGCATACAATCTGCCATTTCCTTCATTTGAATGCAAAGAGTGGTAGGTTATAGTGGAAATCTTACCTCCTCAGAAAGGTCACATGGCGGAAGGGAAGGAAAAGGAAAAAGACAGACACCCTGTGTGTGTGGTGGGAGGGAGGCGTTTGGGGGGAAATGAGCAAAAGGAATAACAGAGAAGTCACATACTATATCCTTTTGATCAAAAATGAAGTTCTACAGAGTGTGAAGAGACTAGAAAACTTGGCTTATAGTGCTGTCAGTGCCTAAAGCTGTCATACAAACTAAGTGCATGATTTAAAACCAAAAACTAAAAAATTAACACTTGGCTGTGTCAGGTGGAATCTTTTTTCCATTTTCCTATATCTGAGAGCTTGTAGCCCTTATTTAATACGGAAGATGCTAAAGAGTAAATTCTAGGCAGAGAATGTGTTCACTCTTAACAATCAAAAGCTGATTTAGCTCAACAGAAAATGGAATGAGATCCTCTGGCATAGACTGCTACTGAGAACCTAACTGTATAAATAAAAACAGATCTGGTCCATGCCTTTCTTTGCAAACAGAGAACGGCAAATAAAGTATTAGGAAAGTGAGGTCTTCATTAATGGGTTAACAGCAATGCCACTTCTATACGAAACCATGCTTTCTATTAAGAGCTAAAACTTCCGTTTTGCTTCCATTTACCTATGTTAAAAGGAAGTCCAGTTAAAGTTCATTTTAATAAACATTTACATTCAAAAGGTTTCCATGTATTTAAGTAGGGCAGGAAGTGAGAGGAAATAAAATATTGGTTAAGAAGACATAAATGCAAGAATGTAGATTTTGAATTAGAAAACTAATAATGAAATGAAGTAAAGTAGATAGGTCCAGAGTAGATTCTTCTTAGTAGCATTATTTAGTAATTAGTTGGGGAAAAAAAGAATAAGAAACTATAAGGGGTAGAAGCAATAGAGGCAAAATAAGAAATCATAAAGTATGTCAAAGGACTTGATTTTATAACTTTTTTTAAAAAGAAACAGATCATGGTCTAGTTGTAGAGATTTTTAAATCTCAAATTTAAATATTTCTCAAAGACAGAGAAGCAGATAATAAAAGAAAGGCAGGAAAACAAAAATCAGCTTGAGGAGAAACTGAGTATTAGAGAAAGAGTTAGGGAAGACAATAATCTCAAATTCTTTATTAAAAAAGGTATACAGAACATATTGATGCCAATCAATAATGCAAATTATTTATTCCTAAGATTTTTATTTAAGTAATGTGACTCTTTATTGTAAAATGAGCCTTTGACAGATATTTCAGAGATTAAGTCAATACCAATTTCTTATTGTTTAAACTTTCTTTTAAAAATTATAGTTACTTCATGTTTGTATTTTAAAAAATCAGAAAATACAGATAAAAAAATCAATCCCAATTTCAAATGTGCCAAATAACTCATGCTAATTTCTCTGGAGGGCTGATACTGAGTAAAATACACTTACTAATCTTTCAGCAATACTTTAAAATCTGATATAGTTTAAATATGTCTATGAACTTGGTATTACACTGTTTAGCCCTGATCCCAATTTAAAGTAAACAACAATGGTCTTCCCTACTTTTATTTTTAAATCAGATAGCTGCCACCAAACGAATGAAGCAAGGACAATCCAGGCCCAAAGCACTAAGCCCATCACACTCTATCCCAAAATCCACTCTCTCTATCCTAGACTGTTTTTGTATTTAACTAGAAAGTAGAGTTGATCCCCCCAAAAAATATGAGTGCTAAAGACTTATACCACTAAGGCTTTGTTCTGCCATGGTCGCCTTGCTAGAATACCAGTATGGCTATTACAAGGCTTGCTTCCCTTGATAACTTTTCCAATGTCCTTTTTACCCAGCATTACTTGAGAGACTCGCTCCTAGTCTATCAGAGGGTCCCTGTTCTCCAACAGCCGTGGAGATGGGAACACTTCAGGTGCGTTTCATCACTGACCAACACACCAGCAAGTCAGCACCCTCCTGAACCATCCACCATGTCCTGTGTGTGCTGCATGTGCCCACCCCCCTCCTTAGGAGCCTACACAGCGCTCATGCCCCAAACACTCTGGCGGGGTACAAAGAGCCCAGGGATGCCTCTGCACATTTATAATAAGGGAGGAAAAGTTCTAGTCTCAGAATTTAAGAACAGTTCGTCTTCAAAGCTAATGATTGAAATACAGGAAAAATAATTGACACTAACAAAAGAGATCACAGGCTATGAAAATGCTGAGCAAAAGAAGTCATCATTAGCCTATTATTTCTTCTTTGTGTAAATACAAAAAATATATATAATAAATTAATTTGATATATGAATATATATATCTATGTGATGTATGACACCTAAATGAAGTGCTCAGATGTCTGCAACTTACCTTGAGATGGCTCGCCATAAAAAAAAAGATAGATAAACCAAATATGGCAAAATATTAACACCTGTTCATCCAGGGAAGTGGGTATATAGGTTTTTGTAAGTGTCTTAGCTTTTGTGTGTGTTTGCAATTTTTATAATAAAATGTTGAAAAATAATGACATCTCATATTTAGACAGCAGTTTTCAATTCATAAGGGCCTTTGAGAGACAAAAAATATATATAATTTACTCTTCCATAATGGCCCTGTAAACTAGGTCAAATATAATCACCATATCATAAAAACGAAGCCTCAGATGTTTAACAAAATTCAGCACACCTTCATGACAAAACCCCTTAGACAAGTAGAAATAGAGGGAAAATGCCTCTACGTGATAAAAGTCATTTATGAAAAGCTTGCTGGTAACATCACACTCGGTGGTAAAAGAATGAAAGCTTTCCCCTAAGAGCAGGTGAGACAAGAATCTCTGTTCTCACCACTGTTATTTAACATTGCACCACAAGTTCGAGCCAGAGCTTTAGACAAAAAAAAAAATAATAATAATAATAATAATAATAATAATACAGTTGGGAAAGAAAAGAGGTGATAGGTAAAACTATCTCTGTCTCTGTATGATATGCTTCTCTATATATTGAGAAAATCCCAGAGTCCACAAGAAAACTACTAGAGCTAATAAATGAATTCAGCAAAGTTTCCCAGTACAGGGTCAACATGCAACAATCATGTTTCTATACACCAGCAATGAACAACCCTAAGAGAAAGTTAAGAAATGCAATTTATAATAGCATCTAAAAAATTAAACACTTCAGAATAAACCAAAAACTATGAAACATTGCTAACAACATTTATAGACATTAATGGAAAGACAACCCATGTTCACTATAGAAGTTAAAAGAGCAACACTACCCAAAGAATCCAGATTCAAACACAATACCTATCAAAATTCCAATAGCCATTTTTTAAAAAAATGAAAAAGCATATCCTCATACTCATATGGCATTTCAAGAGACCCCTGACTAGCTAAAAACAACACTGAAAAAGAAAAATGAAGTTGGAGGACTCACACTTCCCAACTCTGAAACTTATTACAAAGCTACAGTAATTAAAACAGTATGGTCCTGTACAAGAAGAGACCTATAGCGCAATGGAATAGAAAAGAAAGCCAAGAAATAAACCCTCATGTGTATGGTTAATTACTGACAAGAGTGCCAAGACCACTCAATGGGGAAAAGACAGTCTTTTCCACAAATGGTGCTGGGAGAACTGGATATTCACCCGCAAAAGCATGAAGTTAGACCCTCACCTTACACCATCTACCAAAACTGACTCACAAAGAATCAAAGACCTAAACTTAAGAGCTGGAACTATGAAACTCTTAGAACATTGGGGAAAATGTCCATGACATTGGATTTGGCAACAATTTCATGACTATGACACCAAAAGCAGAGACAGCAACTAAGAAAAATAAATTAAACTTTATCAAAATAAAGAACTTTTGTGTATCAAAGGACACCCTCAAGAAAGCGAAATTACAACCTAAAGAATGAGTTAGAATATTTTCAAATAATTTTCATATACCTACAAGTGATTAATATCTAGAATATATAAAGAACTCCTATAATTCAACAACGAATAACCCAATTCAAAAAAACGGGCAAAGGACTTGAATAAACATTTCTCCAAAGAAGTTTTACAAATGGCCAATAAATACTTGATATCATTAGTCATTAGAGAAATGCAAATCAAAACCACAATGAAATACCACTTCACATCTACTAATATGGCTATAATGAAAAAAAATGGAGAGTAACACAAATTAGTAAGGATGTAGAGAAACTGGAACCTCAGCATATTGCTGGTAGGAATGTAAAAAATGGCACAGCCACTATGGACAATGGTCTGGTGGTTTTTCTAAAGTTAAACATGGAACTAACAGATGACCCAGCAAGTCCATTCATGGGTATGTCCCTAAAAGAATGGAAAGCAGGGGCTGGAACAGGTATCTGCACACCAATGTTCATAACAGCATTATTCACAATAGCCAAGAGGTGGAAACAACCCAGGTGTTCATCAACAGATGAATGGATAAGTAAAATGGGCATATACAATAGAATACATTCAGCTGTGAAAGGGGGTAATACCTTGATAGCTGCTACAACATGGAGGGACCTTGAAAGATTATGCTTAATAAGTCAGATGCCAAAGGTCAAGTATTGTACAATTCCACTGACACGGGGGGAGCTCAGATCGGCAAATTCCCAGAGAGAAAGCGGAAACAGAGGTTACCAGGGCTGGAAGAGGAAGAAGGGAGAATTATTGCTCCATAGGTACCAAGTTTATGCTGAGGATGATGAAACAGTTTTGAGCGTAGACAGGGGGGTGGGTACACAGAGGACTGTGAATGGGGGGATGGGCAAAAGTAGGTTTACAGGTGAGTATGCAAAACACAGAGTTTATTCTCGTATTATTATTTATGAATTATTGTATTATTTTCCACACAAACTGTTAACCTATTTTTGCTGCACCCTGTATATTTAATGCTACTGATTTGTGCACTTAACTAGTAAAAGAATAAGTATGTTATATTCATTTAAGCACATTTTTAAAAGAATGTTTTAAAAACAAAGTCTCAAAAGTGTCAAGCGATTTCCTCTCTGAGCCATACCCTAGTAAATGGCAAAACCAACACTCAATCTTAATTTTTCAATCTCCATGACAACAAAAGACATAATAGTGTATTAGCTGCTCAGCATTAAAGCAAAATCAAATTGTTTTGATTCCCTGGGCTCTCTCCAGAAGATCATCTTCTAAGACCAGTCAAGAAGAAGAGTAAGCTACTTTGTTTTACTTTTTTATGAAATCTCCATTACCAGCAGATACGCTCTAGCTTCTGCCTTTAGCCCAGGACTGTGGGCAAGGCGTGCCTGGCACGCTGACCGCACACTTGCCCTGACTAAGAACGCAGGCTCCAGAGTCCAATTACCACCTCATATCCTGGCTCCCCTATTAACTGACCGGAGACCGGTAATTTAACCTAAGAGGTCTGGTTTCCTAGCCCATGAGATGAGAATACTTACACCTCATAAAGACGTTAAATCAAATGTGCAAAGCACATGGTAAAAGAGATTTCTATTGCTTTCTCCTCCTTTCCCCTTCCTCCTCCTCCTTTTTCTTCTTCAACATCAACATTCCTTGTTATCACTGAGACTCTGCAAATTACCTGGGAGACCGTCATCTGCATATTACTCTGCCCACTGCAAAGCCAGACGTCTCCAAATAAGACATCATGAACGCTGAGGGTCAGGTTCCTTCTCCCGAAAGTCTGCTGTGCCAGGATTTCATAAGGTCCGCCAGGCTTCAAAGGGTCCAGCACCACCATCCAGGTGTTAGAGTGTGCTGAAATAATAACAAGGCTCCAAGGAATTAATCGGTCTGTTAAATAAAATGAAAATAAAGCCCAATCCTGACAGGCATCGTACTCATTTGCGGCCTTTCCCAGCTTCAGTGATCAACTGAAGTCAGAACCATAAAAACTGGCGAAATTTCAGACAAGCAAATACAAATAACAGCGGCAGAACTTCTATCCTTTATCTGTGCTGATCCCTCCTTACTTTTAACTGAGGCGTTCACAAGAGAAATACATTAGCCAGTTATAATCCTAAATGAAGAGAGACAAAAATATAGAGAAATTAAAATTCAAGGGCGTTTACTAAAAGCACAATAGAAATTTTTATTATACTATCCAACTGTCAATACTAATCCTAATCTAATAGACTGACACGGTGCCCCAAATGTGAGCACAGGTTAGAAAAGAATCAGTTGTAATCTGAAACCTTCCCTTGCCTGATGGTATCATCTTCACCATCACCCCACCTCTCCACCTCCTCCCCATGATGCTACTAAGGATTAATAGTAGCAGTAGTTCTGGGTCCTCCTGTCCCAGAACTGGAAAAGGGTGAGTGAGAAAGTTTCATAAAAAGAAGGAGTGGGAGACATAAATTAGTAGCTAGCTCTGTGAAGAAGATATTTAGATCTGCCCAATTAATTGCTTTCCCAGAGTTATTTACCAGACTTAAGGTTTTCACACTCAAGTTAAAGAGATGAGAAAGCTGCCCAAGCCCCTATTTCAGAGACTCACTGCGTATTCCTCAGGAACCACCTCCCTGCCACCTTCCCACCTCTCACCCACTCACACCGCCACCCGTGCAAACATCACGCTCAGAAACTTAAGAAAAATATCTTCAAAGTGGCAAAATTATGCCCAGGAGAGCTACACCACATGAACAAAGTTGAAAAACTGAGAGTGAGAAAATAGATAAAATAGAGAAATAAGCATTTAAAAGGAAACATTCTTGGCATGATGCAGATAATACGAAGTGAGTGATTAATAACTTGTGCCCATTGGATCAACATAAATTCAAAGGAAAAGAACGGTAAAAACTGGAAGTGAGGCATCCCAACGTTATTATGCCAGCCTGCAAAAAAAATAATAATTATAAAAATACTACCCAAGTGACTACTACGTGCTAGACAGTGTGCTCAGTTCTTTGCAATCAGCAAGAGCTAAGCAGAAGCGTACGCAGTCCGGATGCACGACAGGAGATCAGTAAAAGCTCCAGCCATAAAGGACGGCTCAGCCGGTGGGGGGGGGGGGGGTGTCCAAAACCACCAAGGCGTCAGCGAAACGGTGTGTGTTTGCTCCTCTAGAAAGCACAGCCGACTCAGTCTGCTCCTCCCAGCCCTAAGAGGTCAGTCAGGCCCAGGACCACATGTCTGCTACGGTTTTTATACCACTGATAGCCAGACACCAACGCAGCAAATGCGTAATTCACCTAAAGCAGAAAACCACTGCTTTGGCAGCGGCGGGCACCCGGTGCAGACTGTGTCGCACAGGTGCGCACGCTCCGTGTGTCCGCATGGCTCGCACTTCCAAGCAGGCAGACACTCCAATCTGTCCCCGCTGCAGTCTTGCCAAGGTCTTTCTAGGCTTCTTGCACTGACTTATCTCACCGGAGCTCTGTCCTTCTGCCACCATTACTCACTCATACTGATGAGTTCACTCCCAGAAAACCAAACGTGGCAATTTTTTAGCCTTCTACAGCTATCCAATCCATCCTCATCACTGCTGTTAAGCGGTATTTACCCTGCACCTCAGCCCAGGCAATGTGGCTGGTCAAGAAGGCTGCCTTCACGAGAGTTTCTGAAAGCTTTGCTGCTCAGCAATAAAAAGACAAACAAAGGAAGGGGGACATTTGGGCAAAACAGGACAATACCATCCTACTACAGCAGGAGGACGAGCTCTCTCTACAGGAGTGGAGAGGACTCCACATCAAGGCCTGAGCCCTATCCCCAAGAACTGTTTTCCACAGGAAAACTCTCACATCGCTTGAAGACCTGGAAGAACTTTCTTCTGTTCTAGTCCTCAAGTTATATTTTCCTGCTTTTTCCTGCTTCCACTTGATAGAAAAATAAACTCTGGTACTGTCGTGAGTATTAAGTAAAAAGTTAACTGCCAAGCACGGCAGGGGAAATCAGATCTCCTACACAGAGGTTACTAAGGGTCAAAGTTACTCAGAAACAATCCACTTAAAACAATGAAAATTTACATTCCTATGTTAGTAGTTCAAAGGAGTGCAGACCCTGCAAAAACTTAGATCAAAGGCAGGGGTGGGATTATACAGGCAGAAACCACCACTTTTCACAAGGAGAAGTGACTGGTCCTCCACCTGTCAGTTTAGGACTAACTGGAACTCACAGGATGCTGAAGTCCAAGTTATAGTTTTTAGAAACTATGCTGTCCCACCAAGTCCAGTAGGTTGAGTCCAAATAATAAACTGCGTCACTGACCACAAGAGTTTGAAGTTCACCATCCAGTGGCCTCCTGCTGATCCTGGTGGGCTTCCAGAGCAGGTCCTTCCTTTAGGCCCTAACCATGTGCTACACTGTAACATCTTTCCCAGTCCTGGCCCAGGCGGCTATAGATGCTCACCACATTCCCGTCTCTGCTTCCGCACATTCTTTTTTCTTCCATCTGGGAAGACTCATCCCCTTCCTCCATAACACAGCTAGAGTATACCAGGAGCCCCACCATGTAAAAGGCAAACAGACCCCACCCTCAGCTACCCTGACAAGAAAGCCTTGCAAACCAACCGGGGCTTCGTGTTTCCATGTCTGACAGTTAGCCTACCTCGTGGCCTATTTACTGTTCCTGTTCTCTTCACACTCCAGCCAAAGACACAGGTAAAGATCACTCTGTCTCCATTTCCTCTACATCTCCCTCCCCAACTCCATCTAAAAATGGGAAGAACAAACAATCAAAGGGAAAAAAGTCAAAATAATTTGTCTAGAGACATGATTAGTCATAAAGTGCTTTCTTTTTTCTTTCTGCTATTCACATCAGATGTTAATTATTTTTCAGGTTGTTGTGCCAAATCTCAGATGCCAAGAACAGAAAAGGGAAAATTATCCACAACCTTTCTCTTCCCACGAGGAAAAACCTAGAGCTGGAAGAAGCCACTCTGTTCACTTCCCACGCAGAACCCTGGCATTCACCAGCTGGAAACAGGTTCAGTGACCTGTGGAGGTGCCTGGGAGGTAAAGAAAGCTTCATGGGCCAAACTGCGCCTTTCTGGCCTGCATGCATTCTGTATAAAGTCCACCTCCACCACCACCAAACATAAATGTTAAAAAAAACCCAAACACCTTAAGTACTTGTCTGTTAATACAACTGTTTATGCAAGTCACTTCAACTGTAGCATGCTATGGCAGACATGCCCTAAGATGACTTCCAACAAGTCACATCCTGGTCTAACCCCTGCCCCCTAAGTGCAGGCAGAACCTGTGATCTGCTTCTAACCAACAAAACATGGCAAAGGGGATGAGATGTCATTCTCCTGATTAGGTTATGCTGTATGGAAAAGATAAAGGGGTTTCGGAGATGTGATTAAAGTCCTAAATCAGTTGACTTGAAGTTAATAAAAAGGGAGATTACTCTGTGTGAGCCTGACCTAATGTGGTGAGCCCTTCAAAAAAGTATCTGGAGGTCAGAGGTGGGAAGCAGCCATGATGCGGCCGTGAACCCTAAGGCACAAGGCAGTGAACCTGCCAGCAGCAGGAGCTCGGCAGCGGATCGGTCCCCTGCTGGGCCTCTGGAGGAGAGCACAGCTCAGCTGATGCCTGGGTTTCAGCTCAGCAGACCCTGAGAAGAGCACCCAGCTACACAATGGCCGGGCTTCTGATCTATGGAAACTGAGACAGTAGAAGTGTGCTGTTCCAGGCACCTAAGTTTGTGGTAATTTATTATGTAGCATAGAAAACGAGTGTGCAGGCTAACACTGCAACCAGGAACCTTTTATTTTCTAAGTTAGAGTAAATATCTGTTTTCCTCAATGAGGCTGACAAGTCCAGGGAGACACACCTCATCCTGTCATGCACATGCGCATCCGTGTGTTTTGAGTGAGAGGACGCGCCCGGTCCCCCAGTTCCACTCCTTGTGCCTGCACCGCCCTGCGTCATCTGACAATGACGTGGTCTGAGGAGTCCAGGGCCTGACCATACACCCAGTCACCCGCTGGGTTTTAATGTCCCCAGTGCTTAGGTGTCAGTCTCCTGGCTAAAAACCTTTATGTTGTTAAATTCCACTTTGGTGTGGGCAGCTAGGGGGTTACAAGTAAAGTAATAAGGTAAACGCTAACAGAGAGACACAGAGTGGGGAGCTGACGTAGTCTAGCTGAAAATTCCCAGAGTCCTCGTGGGTGTGGAAATAGAAGCCAACCCTTAAATATATCCTATAGTGTCTCCTTTGAGAAATATTTTCTTTTCTGTCCTTCTTTATTCCAAATGACACTTTATTCAGTTTGCTCCATGGGCAGGACAGAGCAGGATGCCCAATGAAGTGGGCTTGTGGAGCTACACAAACCAAAGCCTAACAAACAGATCGGCCCCCACCCCCACCACCAGCACCTTTCTCCCTTTCAGAGGGAGGCTCCTTGGTCAGGCTGCTAAGTCTCACCTTCCTGACCATCCTCACAGCAACCGCCCCGGGGCAAGTCTCCCCTGTCTGCTGTCTGAGCATGATCCTAACAGCCTGCTAACAGGTCCCAGCACTTCCAGTCTGACCCATCTCCAATCGTTCTTCCCCAGCGCTGCCAGAGCAATCTAAAACACAAATCTGATTGTGTTATTTTGTGCCTTAAGTTCATCCATACAAAATACAGCACTCACTCCCTGACAGTGACAAACGAGCCCCGGACAGTTCCAACCTCGTGGCTCTTGTCATTCACTACTGGTCACGTACCCGACTGCTCCAGACAAACCCACCAGCTACCTGGCTGCTGCAGACAAACCCACTGGCTTGCCGCTTCTCCAGTGACGGAGCATAGCTCACTGGTGCCTCCCTGCCTTTGCCCAGGCTCTTCCCTCTCCCTGGTTTGCCCTCCTCATCTTTCAAGGTAAACCTAAGAAGAAGTTAATTATCCCTACTAAGCACTCCCATTGTGCCTTGTACCTCCCCACTGTGGCACTTACCACACTTAACGGTAATTGCTTGTTATTTTTCTGTCTCCTTGCCTAACCTATTAGCTTCATTAGGGGAGAAACCACATCTGTTTTGCTCATTACTGTATCACCAGTACCTAACACAGTATCTGGCACATAGTAGACCCACAATAAATATTAGAATGACGGGATAAAATAATGACAATTACAACAGTTAACATTTATTCAGTACTTGATGGTGTGCCAGGCACTGTTCTAAAATACTTTATATGTGTTCATTCATTTAAAATCCACATGACCCCAAATACTATTATCATCTCACTTTACAAATAAATAAATTGTGACACAGAGGTATTAAATATCACGTCCAAGGTTATATAGCCATTAAGCAACGGAGTCGGGACCTGAACCCAGACAGCGAATTCCGGAGCCCAGGTTTGTAACCACTCCTCCATATTGCCTCTCCTGGATGTATGAGTCAGTTCAAAGGCCACCTCCTGTGTAAACCATCCCTCACTGTCCAATCTGAGACAGATGCTACTCCTCTGTACCCCATGGCACCCCATGTCCACCTCCATCACAGCAGCTATCACACTCTATAACTGCGTGTCTACTCCCATTATTCTATCAGCTCCTTGAGAACAGGCTGTGCAGCTGAGTCTTCACTTTCTTTGTATCCTCAGTGCCCAGCACACAGTAAAAGCTCAACTTCTAGGGATGGGTGGATGGATGGATCCCTGAGCTGGAGAGGAAGCTTTCATTTCCAGACAATCCAGCAGGTGGCAGAAGAAGACAAAAGCTGAACAGAGAATGGGGTCTCCCTTACCTGTCACAGGAGTCACTTTCTTCATGATGACTTCCTGATCTTGATGGAGAGTCACCGCCACCGTGGCTCCGGGTGTGCCATAGCCCCAAAGCACTGCCCCTGCGGGCTCCTTCTGCAGCACCATGTGATTATGGATGTGTGAAGCAAATCGAAAATCAGCAGCTGGGAATTCAGCAAACAGAAGAGCATCACTAGAAAGACTCATCACTGACAGAATCTGGTTAACGAGCGAGGAACACACAGTCTTTATACCAGAGAATTTGAATATAATCAGTACTTTTAATCTTCTAAAACTAGACCTTATTCTTCCTAATTAAGGAAGCAATATCACAAGAACAGTTTCCAACAATATGCACCACAGTACAAGACCAGCAAGGAAAACTCCAAGAGCCTAGGGCAACCAATGTACCACAGACCTCTTCCCCTTCAGAGCCCTCACTCTGCCTTTGCTCTCAGGCTTGGCCCTAATGCTTCATTCTCTCCTCCCAAATCACTAAAATGCTCCTTTTATGCACCCTACAGATGGTGTTTATGAGAAAAATAAACCACTTCCTTCCCCTCCTTTCCTTTACCACTCCCACTCCCGAGTAACTGGGAATTAAGAAGCCTGCCTCTCTCCAACATAGCCCTCTCGAAATCGTTCCCCACTTTCCACCCTACCAGCGTGAATTTCCCTCAAGTAATTCCCCTTATTGTGGTTTTTTGACAACCCACTGAAAATTCTAAATAAGCATGTATGAATATCTGTGACAAGTCTGCTTCCTTCTAAGGTAAACTCAGATAAATCAAGGTGCAAAAAATAAGGTCAGTGCAAGTTAGAAAGTCAAGCTGTCTGAACAAAGGTCTTTTGTCATCATTTTACCCATTTCACAAGCTAAATTATGCACAAAGAACAAGAGGAAGAGCACTTGAAACTGTGAATTCTATTCTAGAGTCACTAACAAGACTGAATAAGAACTCATTTTAACAAGATCATTCCTATTTTTAACATCCAGCCTATATCAAAGTATTTTATTAATAACCAGCATCTATCCAAATTATCTGTGAGTTCCTCATCAAAACTTAAAGGAGGGGGGGAACCTTAAGTTATAGCTTTTGTCTAAACAGACCTAAAAAATCCTAGAAGAAAATAATTAATACAATTAAGATTTTGAAAAAATGATAGGCAGGAAAGAGAACCAGACCTAACAAGGTTGACATTTCCTTCCCTAGAAGCTACAAATGATGATGGCCCCTCAGGCTACATTCCTGAGCACACAGCTAATGGGACCTCCTACACAGACTCAGTGGCCTATTTGTCCCGCACTTCAAATAACAGCCCCAGTCCCGAAAAAACATGGCTCTTTCTTAAAAATTAGTTCTATCATGAAACCTACGTGACAAAGTTCGTCCAGAAGGCCCACTGGGCTGGAGATGCATGGCTGCCTGGAGCAAATGCTCTAGGAGATTAATATCACAGAGGGGGGATTGCATAAGCACCTTGGCAGCCTGCTGGATGGAAGGGGAAAAGCATGTGTGTGGGAAGGCCTTGTCTTGGGTAGGTGCTTCTTATGGAACAAAACTAAAAACGAAAGGCCTGAAGAGGGAACAGAGGAAAGAAATCTGGCTGCCACTGGCATAGGAGCTGGTGCAAATGGAGGGTTCTAGTTGTGCGCAGCCACTGTCCCGGAGGCTGGGGGAAACACCTTCCCAAATCAGTCTGTTTTCTCCAACACACACTTACTGAAACTCTTTCTGCATGGCTCTGCTCTGAATCAAAGAATTTTAGAGGTAGGAAGAATTGTGCATGCCCTGTGGTATAATCACGTTATTTACTGATCAGCAGACTGAGACCCAAGGAGATTAGGTAGTTTTTTAAAATAGCTTGCATACTTATTAATTAATTCAACAAATATTTATTGATGCCTATATGCCAGGCACCATGTTAAGCATTGGAAAAAACAAACACACAAAATCCTTGCCAGCAGGGAGCTTACATTCTACTGATGGCTTACTTGTAGCAGGCAGTGGGCTAAACACCCTGCAGATACTAAGTTGCCGCAAAGAAACAAAGAAACTTAGTATCTGCAGGGTGTTTAGCACAGTGCCTGCCAAATACTGATATCAAATGAGCCTTCAACAGAAGAAACTAATAAAATAATAGCCCTGCTCTTCTCTTTATCTTCTCCTCACCTCTGTGCTGGACTTGTATGTCCCCGTGTGAGGATGAGAGAAAGATTCATTTACATTTTGGTTAAACCCAGAAAAATCACCTATGCGCTGCGGTTTGTCTGCATCTGGGTGCTTTTTGGATTCTTAGGGAGAGCAGCCATGGTATTTCTGCACACCAACCGTCCTCCCACCTCAACTTTCACTTCTTAACAGGGATTTCTGTGGCCCACTATTTGAGTGTTTGAAGGAAAAACTGGGTCCACCCTTATCACTTTAACTTTGCATTAGCAGAGCTTCTAGTTTTTCCATTGTTGTGACCCAGGATCCAGCCTTGTGTAGTCAAATGACAGGAGCTGACTTGGACAATAGTCAGCGAGTCACCCTCCTCCCCAGCGCCACGCATATTATTCCCACCACCAATATCTGTAAGCTGCACCAGAAACCAAAGTTGAGCCTGAAATATTCTGAACTAGTGAGGGGGCTGTACTTCTTAACCCAATTAAACTAGTAAGATTTAATTCCTTGCCTGAAGCAAACCCTCCCCCAGGGTACCACTGAGGGGGCTGCACTGAAATGTTTTGGATGACTCACGCACCTGTTTCCAAATATTACCTAACTGGCTCTGACCCTCCTCTTCCAGCTCCACAGCAGTAATTCAAAGACCCTGCGGGCCTCCCCCCTCAGATAAACCGAACTCTGCATCTGCCTAAAGCACTGCATCCTAACGGTGGGACTGGAGGGAGGAAGCGGAAGGGTGGGAGCTCCAGCCCAACACCACCCGCGGTGCAGGCCTGGGTTGGAGATCCCTTCCCCGACCTTGAGAAGGGTGCGTTTGGGGGCGGTGGGGAGCAGGACGGATGTCGGACCCCGCGCAGGCTGACCGGGCATCGGGTCGAGCCAGGCCGCCTCACCTGCCCTGGTGCGAGCCGGCAGGATTAAGGGCAGCAACAAACCCAGTACAAACCCCGGAATGACCATGTTTGCTAAGATCCGCCTCCCGGCGCAGGCCTCGGGGAGACGACCTTCGGGACGCTGATGCGGAGTCCAGGAGGGGCGGGGCCTGGCCTGTGCGGGGCGGGGCTGTGGGGCGGGGCGGGCCTGGCCCCACCCTTCCAGGCCGTGGCGTCGGCTAAGCGGTCCGCGGGAAGGGACAGCCCTTCTCGGCCGCCGTAGTTGATTCAATAAACGGTTCCCCAGCAACGAGAAAAAATAACTAGAACCATCGGCACCAGCTCTGGGAGAAGCAAGAGGTGAGACGGTTGACCCCACTTCCCGTCCGAAACGGAGACCTCCTCTTTACCCCTCGCTTCTGGTAATTTTCTGAGGGTCCCCGACGCATTCCGGGAACCCCGGGCAGACGGGGAGCCCGGGCAGCCAGCCGGCCGTGAAGCCCCGTTCCTCGACGTCCCGCCCCCTCCCACGGTCCTCCGCTCTTCAGATCCGCTCCGGGGCTCACGAAGCCTTTTCACACCCCGAGAAGGATGTAATACCTCATCTCCCGTGCCCTCAAAAGGGGGAAAAAATAACACCGACAGATTAGGCCTCATGAAACCGTGTAGTCCCCTTATTTGGCGTTGACTCGCAACTGGCCGGGTCCAGAGTGTGTTTTGCTCGCCCCGCAGCGCAGTCCTCTGCCTGGCAGCTCTCCTTCATCTACTCATCCTGTGCCAAGGCAGGAAGGCAAGACCTGGTCAAGACAAAACCGGAGAAATAAGAATCCCAAGACTTTAGAGGCTGGGGATGCAAAATTAGGACTGCCCGTAGCCCATCTTACCGCCCCTGCCGCCCCTTCCAGAATATGTAGGTGTTACAAGGCATTGTAAGTCATGCCGTAGATTAAAAGTGTGAAACTTAAAAAATTAATTTCTAGAACCAGAACCAGTTCTTTTTTTTTTTAATTTTAGACCCTAAACCGGATCTTCTCAGCAATTTATGAGAAGTTTTGACAATCATTTGTGACTGTCATTTTGACAAACTTTTGTCATTTTTGACAAACTTTATGTGAAGTTTTGACAATCATTCTAAATCCCTGTGAGATAGCAAAACAAACAAACAAACAAACAAAAAAACCCTCACCTTTTAAATACAGAAAGACATCGAGACAGAAAGAAAAAGTACTAATGTTTTAGTGAAAAATCTGGTTTTTGTGATTAAAAGAATGATCCGACCTATTAAATAGGCCTGTATTTATAGTAGTCTAATTAATAATGGAGAATTCAAAAGTCTTCAGAAGAAATGGGTGGGCTGGGATTGTGTTGGGAAAAATATTTAAGTCCAGGAAATTTGGTGCTCAGAAATAATGTGTTGCCATAGCTGTGATCGTGTGAGTAAAATCAGACACATTTAAAGACAGCATTCTTTAATAAATCTGCAGGTACAGTGGGCAGTTCCTTCCAAGGAGATGTCGATCCCATTCTCCAACACCCACTACCGAATTCCACAAGGGTTTGGGAATCTTCTGGAAGGGCTGACGCGTGAGATTCTGAGGGAGCAACCGGACAATATACCATCTTTCGCAGCAGCATATTTTGAGAATCTTCTAGAGAAAAGAGAGAGTAAGCTTTCTAAAAATAGGCACTTTCTAAGTAAATAAGAGACTGAGCCCTCAGTTATGGTGAAACTTGTTTAAGACCATCCCTGTTCCACAGACACAGCCTTTAAAGGGCAGGAGGCATCACCTGACAGTTCTTGCCCTTGGAAACCGTGGGGGCCTTTTGGGCAGGTTCTCTTAAATCCCGTTACTCCAGGTCAGCGAAGATGGCCAGTTCATTCCCCAGACCTTGCCAGCGACCTCTCTCACAGACACGCGGGGTGGAGGGGACCTCAGCGATCCCTGGTTTCCCAGCAGCGCTCCTGGGCCCCGGGGCAGTTGACTGCCTCTTCAGGGGAGGGGGTTTGTGGTTTTCTTTACATGTTTGCTCTTGTTATTTGAAAGTATTGTAAGTGTTGTAAAAATAACTCAAAACTTCTTAGATTGAATGGATTGTTACTCACTGAGTGGTATGAAACTGGTCTTACATACAGTACAGGCACAGAGAAAAAAGCTGCTTTGCAAGTGAATTTCCAGCCTGGGAAGGCGATGTTCATTCTGCTTCTGTACCTGCAAGGCCCCCCATCGTGCCCAGAGACTAAAATTCGGGGGCCGACAGTAACCCTCCTTGAGGGCCAAAAAGTAAGATTTTCAAATTTCCAGACTTGAAGGTTCACGACTATCCAGACCCAACCTAATGGTCAAAATGGGAATTATCACAGCTATAAATTTGTTTAAAAAAACTTATAACTAGAGCAACCATTTTAACATAAGCTTTTGTCATTACTTTTATAGGGGAGGATGTGAAAACCTCAGTGTATTCTATTTATTTATTTATTTATTTATTTATTTATTTATTTTTATTGAATTTACTGGAGTGACCTTGCTTCACAGAACCATATAGGTTTCAAGTGTACAACTCAATAAAAAGTGTTCTGCTCCCTGAATCCGGCGCCCATCATCCCAGGCAAGGTCTCTCTGTCCCCACCCCCTCACTGTGTCCACCTCCACCCCCCTCCCCACCCCTTTATCATTACTTTTGGTTACAGTGTTCTAACCAAGTGCAAAGGTGCCTAGAAGTAGCCACAAGTAAACAAACCTTCCATTTTAAATCGATGTAGAGGGAGAAAACCTCCAGCAAAGCCTGGATTGAAAGAACCCCCACAGAGACTGCAGAGCTCCCAGTCCTGTTGTCCTCCTTACTCTGCCCATTTCCCGAATGTTGCTGATCTTCTCCTTATCCAGTCACTGTGAATATCTGTCACACAGTCTAAAACTTAAGTGCCACTAAAAAAGCTAATAAGAGAAATCCTTTAGAGTAAGAGGTGAATTGTAATGAACATTAATTTAATTTTGTTATTTTAACTTTATTTTACAAATTCATGAGTGAAA
The DNA here is from genome assembly GCA_004027475.1 of Anoura caudifer. Lineage (NCBI taxonomy): Eukaryota > Metazoa > Chordata > Mammalia > Chiroptera > Phyllostomidae > Anoura > Anoura caudifer. The sequence goes on from PVKU01003307.1 coordinate 71,055, forward strand.
TGTCTTTAGTCATTTGTTTAATTTTAGACCTCAGAAAGATCTCATTACAAAAACATTTGAGTCATTGTTAGTGGATCATGACAATTAAAGCATCAGTGATTCAGAGTGATAGTGTCGGAATACTGGCTGTCTAACTAATACAAGTGGGTGAGACTATCTGAAAGGATTGTAAGCAACATTCCCATTTTCACTCCTGTAAACCAAAGGTGAGTTATTCAACTGATGGAAGTGTTAGAATTTAGTCTCTCCAAAAGGGAAGCATAAAGTCATCTGGGCCAGTCTCTCACACAAGGCAAGAATCTGCTTACCAGCATTCCTCATAGGTAATCACTAGTCTTAATTCTGACGTTTATGTCAGGAAACATGTTGGTAAATGAAGTAAGTGGTATCTCAAAGTCACTGGGAAAAGGTGGGCTTTTTACTAAAGATATATAATAAAGATGGAAAAAGTTAAAATTTGATCTATTCCTTACATGGTTCACCAGGACAAGTTCCAGATTGATCAAAGATTTAAATATTTAAAACAATGAATCCATACAAATATTGGAAGAAAATATGGATAAATTTCTCTGTAACATAAAAAAGGGAAAAAATGCTAGCTAAGTTGCTATAATTTAAAAATCCAAGAGCAATCAGGGAAGAGATGGATAAAATTGACTATTACATGACAAAAGTTGCCATAAGGGAAATAAAACTACACATGACAGAGAAAAAAAAGGTGTGCCATTAATATCACAGCTGGGCAATTAACCTAATAAATAAAGAGCTTGTAAAAACAGTGAAGAAAAACCAACAATGCTATATTTAAAAAATAGGCAAGTGATATGAGCCAACAATTCACACAAAAATAAGTGCAAATGGCCCTTGACCTATTACAACATATTCAAACTAACCCATAACAATAGAAGCCCATATCAAAACTACACTGAGGCACCACCACTAACCCAACTCCTCAGATTGGCAAAAAGCCAAAAGCTTGCCAATTTATTCCAGGCAGGGCTAGAGGGAAATAATTACCTGTATATATTGCTGGAGGAAGTATAAAATGATACAACCCCAAGGAGGGGAAATGGCAGCATCTACCATAATTATACACATATTTAACCTTTGACCCAGAAATTCCACTTCTCCACTTTTCACATGCATTGTTATTTGAGGCAGCAACCCAAATATCCATAGTAGGGATTTATTGACTAGACTAGAGTACATCCACACACTGGAGTATTATACAGTGTTTAAAAAACAGAAGGAGGAAGATCTCTATGTGATGCTGTAGAGTGACCTTCAAGATAAATTAGGTGAAAACAGGTGGAAATGTATGTTAGGGTTAGTATGCTACTTGTCTAATGAAGGGGTATTGCTATGAATACATAATGTTCATTTATATTTTTTTAATGGAGGAATAATTTCTTAAAAATATTTACTTAGGGCAGAAGGAACAGAGTGTAGGGAACAAAATAGAAGCTAGATTTCTCTGAATATATCTTGAGTTCGAAATCATAAATGTTAACATAGTTGTAAGATGGAATGAAATTTAAAAATTATTAAACAATTTCTAAAATTTAGGAGCAAAGTGCAACAGACAAACCCAGCTAGTATTGAATGGGTAGCATAACCACAGGTTGGAATTATTTCAAGTGACTTTATGACGAAGTAATTTGACGGTACATCCCTGACGGATATAGCCTAAAAGCAAAGTGAAAAAAATCTTTCATTATTTTTAGCAATTGCTGTTAATGTTATAGTTATTCTGTAATAATTGCTTATAAATTGTAGAGCATAGCAAATAAGTATCTCTCCTACTGTAATTAGGAATAAGATGTTTAGTGTGAGAAAAATGACTTACACATATAAAAATAGTTAATAAAATCATGTAATTCTCAATTTGAATTGAAAAATATCAGTTTGACCTCATGATATATTTTCTCTTTAAAAATAAGTGTTTTCTAGCTCCATACATTTTTTTTATTTTTTAAGATTTTATTTATTTTATCTTTAGAGGGGAAGGGAAGGAGAGAGGGAAAGAAATATCAATGTGTGATTGCCTCTCGTGTGTCCCCTGCCGGGAACTGGCCTGCAACCCAGGCATGCGCCCTGACCGGGAATTGAACTGTGATCCTTTGATTCGCAGGCCCGTGCTCAATCCACTGAGCTACACTAGCCAGGTCCATACATTTTTTAATTTATTGATTTGAGAGAGAAACATTGATTTGTTGTCTACTTATTTGTGCATTCACTAGTTACTGCTTTTTTAAAAAAATAACTTTTTATAATTATTATTGATGTTTTTAGAGAGAGGTAGAGGAAGAGAAAAAGAAATAGATTTGTTGTTCCACTTATTGATGCACTCATTGTTGATTCTTACATGTGCCCTGACCAGGTGTCAAACCTGCAACCTTGGCGTGTTGGGACAACACTCTAACCAACTGAACTACCTGGCCAGGGCTCTGTACATTTTCAGGCCTCAAAACAAAGACCAACACAGTACCAGTGAGCACGAGGTTTCTTGGAGAACTAGGTAATTCCTTGAACTGGATAAGAAATACAAAGATGAGCCTGAACATCTTGCCATACCAGAAAATAAGGAAACCATCAAAGATTACTTGAGTTGTTTCTGAAGGACTCAATGGCATCTGAACACCCTAATAAGCCCCTACTGGCCAATTTTTGACAGGCATCAATTAGAATAAGAAATACAATGGGTTAGAATTTATCCAATTTTAATTTATTCATATAGAATTTATCCAATTTTAAATATTCATGAGCTCACAATGATTAAAAAGAAGAAGCTCCTTGAGAGGATCCTAAGGAACCAAATGATTATTCTGAAAACTGGTAAGTAAAGGGAAAGAAACCTTTAATCTACCCTTTCTGTAAGAACTGTATTTCAGGGTAACCGAATAGTTGATGAGGGAAAGTTTTTTTAATTGAGTGCTCCAGAGATGAAGTAATGATAAAATTTGAACACTACCATTATGCAACACCTAAAGAAATTATCTAAGCAATCCACATCATCAGTGGGCCCATGGAAAATATAAAGAGAGACAACTAGGTGTTATATATCTCCTGACAGAATTACACTGCACTACTTGTATTTTTGCCAAAAACAGTCCAACCTGAATCACTGGAGATCTAACTAGCAGTGTACGGGAAATTCAAAAACAGAGGAACTTGTTAAAAATCACCATGGGAATGGATTCAAAAATATCTAGACTATGGAAAACTCCAAAGAAAAATGACCAAATTTTATCAACGAATAAATTGGAAGGAAAAAAGATGGGGTGGGAGGTAGGGAGCTTTCAATGAGAAGAGATTTAAAAGGCATAAAACAAGTCTGTGTGTGCCCATTGTTTGGGTCCTGATCTGAACAAACCAATGGTATAAATAAATAATAAATAAATAAATAAACACTGAAAAATATTATTAGACAGTGAGGGAAATGTGGGTAATTGATATTGAGGAATTATTGTGAGTGTTTTTAGGTATAATGGTTTTGTGGCTTTATATCTTAGAGACACATACTGAAGTAAATATTGGTAGATAAAGTAATATGATGCCGAGGATTGGCTTGGAAGTAATCAGAAGAAAGAGCAGAAAAGTGAGTGAACTTTCAGATGAAGTAAGATACATTATAAATTTACAATTGTTGAATCTGAGTTATGTGCACATGGGAATTTGTTATATTATTCTCTACTTTCTAAGTTTGAAATTCTTCATAATTAGAAGTTAAAGAAAAATTTTGTTTAAATATAAATCCTTGTTTCTATCTATGTCAACTGCCTATATAATATGCCTCAATTTTAAAAAACATTCCCATCTTCCACTTTTCCAAACTTTCTTACTATTTAACATTTATTTTTATACATTTTCCTGTGTTTACTAATTTATGCTTATAAGTTTCTATACTTATATTTAAGTATTGGCATTTGTTCTCTCTCCCCATTTTGTAATAAACTTCATGAAGGCAGCATTTAACGGTTTTTTACTGCCTTTCTAAATATACCCAATGGCTCATCCGATGTTTAATTCATCAGCATCTATTTCACGATCGCTGGTTAGATCTGCAGCACTAGGCTGCATTCAACAGCAGTGAGCTTTTCAGCTAGCAGTAATGAACCTGGGCTTTGAAAAAAAACTTGTTTTGTGTTATTCTATATTTGCTTTAATGAACTCAAAATAAGTCTAAAATTATTATATTTTTATTACTTAGAAACCAACTTTGATCCAGCAGAATGGGGGGCTAAGGTAGACGACCTCTTCTACAACAAGCATGCATTCAAGGTATGGTCCTCTGAAACCAGGGGGTCTGGTTACTCCTTCCGTGTCTCCAGAACAGAAATTACTGGGATCTCCCCAGAATCATGAAAATTGTGAGAGGCATCATAAATATCTTATTAAACCTTCTTAATTGTGATGTTCTTTCTGATGAGAAATTCTTTTCTAAAGTATATCTGAATCACATATAGATACATAGTTTAAATTTTAGATGATGAACAGGAACAATGTCATGGAAAGTTATAGAATATTCTTTAAATTTTACTGGGCATTACAGTGCTTAGCAGTAGCAGATAAAAATTTGTTGAATTAATGAGTGATATTTCATAAAATAAAACACTTCATTTAGTTATTTTGTCATAGTTGACATTTTACAGAAGACTGAGTAGAATTAAAGATGGTAATGGTAGATAGAGTTTTCTTTACAAAGCTAATCTGTTCAGAGACTGAACCTATCTTCTCTCTAGTAGCATTCTTTGAACCAGTCTTTCTCAGCTAAGGTTTCTCCAAATACTAGTAATTAAGCCCTAAGAGAAAGGAACCCATTGCATGTAAGGAATCACTGTCTCTCCTTTGCGTCTAGAATGCTTCTAGTTATATATCATCCTTTGGAGAATCGAGAAAATAGTCAAAATATTCTGTTTTGTGGTCCAGATCAGGAATACTGGTTGAGAAATGCCAGCATAATTGGCATCAACTGGAGCTTGGTGGAAATTCAGTCTCAGGTCCCCCCCAGGTCTACAGATCAGTTGTTGAGTTTTAGCGAGATCCCCAAAGTAAAATGTTAGGTACACTAAAGTCTGAGAAAGCACTCCAGTAGACAACTGTGATAAACATTAGCCACGAAGCCCCAGCTGGTGTCTGAATTAAAAGGAATGAACAAAGTCCAAGTTTTGATAGTGTTCCACAGTAGATTTGGGAGATTTCCTGGGGAAATATCTGTCACTTATTCCGAGTTTAAAAGTGAATCTCCACCCATTTGTGCCTGCCAGATAAGGGGGGGGGGGGGATCTGTTTATATCCATTTAACTGGATTCTTTGTGTTCATGCTTTATTGAAATCAAAGGAAAAATGTTGAAAATTTTAAAATATTTGTGTGATATCAGCTGTTTCTTCTCTTTTGAATCTAAAGACTTGATTTGATTAGCTTATATGTCCTTCTGTTTTGTGGATTAAGGAAGCTCTTCCCATAAGTTGTGAATTAGCAACATCTCTATTTTGGAGGAAGATTTCAATAACATGTCAACACAGGCAAGGCTGGTTTCCCATTTTCTATTTGAATCACGCCCCACAAGAAAATTTACTTTTTTGACTTAGTTTTTAATCTACAAACTTCATTAAAAAGTCACCTTGAAATAAGCCAGACAGTGAAAGACAAATACCATATGACCTCACCTTTAACAGGAACCTAATCAACAAAACAAACAAACAAGCAAAATACAACCAAAGACACTGAAATTGAGAACAGGCTGACAGTCACCAGAGGGGAGAAGGGAGGGAATTCCAGGGGAAAAGGGGAAGGGTTTGGAGCAATAAGTATAAAAGACTCATGGACAAAAACTAGGGGGGGGGGTGGAAATGGGAGGGAGGTGGGGAGGGTTGGGGCGATGGACTGGGATGGGAGTAAAAGATAACTGTATAAGAACAATTAAAATAAAAATTAAAAATATATATTAAAATAAGTCACCTTGATTTCACACTATAAAACACAGTGACATTTATTTCGTTTCTGCTTTAGAAAATATTGGCACCTGTTCTTTACACTTCATTCAAGACTCATTATAGCATCTTACCAACCTGTAGTATAAGACAATGACTTGTTTTTAATGTAAAATAATTTTTCATATATTCCAAAAGCAAAAAAGCGATCATTTTGTTTACCAGTTCTTTCATTTTTAATATTTGTTTATGCACATTCCTTTAAGAGTGTTCATTTATTTCTTCTTTTGTCACCCGTTTTCCTTTTTAAAAAAATCAGTATTTTTTTAATTTCCACTTCTTCTCAATATCTTAAAGTAATATTGAATCACCTTCAAGCAGTCTGATCCAAGACTTTACTATTTGGAAACATTGCCTCTTTGGTCTCTCCCTTCTCTCCAGGAGCAAGAGCCACCTGAGAAAGAAAAGTCTCAGACATCTGTGACAGAGGAGACACCAGTCACAGTCGTGGTAAGTTGTATTTTCCATATACTGTTGGATTCCCAGAAAGAAGTCACTCCATCTAAAATTATACCCTAAATGAGAATCTAGTTTGTTATCCATGTTGTTAAAATTATTATTTTGCTTTCTAGATAACTAACATCAGTGAGAAACTAACTGGTGGATTATTTTTGGCCATTCCACTTATAAAGGAAAACTCATTTCCCCTCAAAAATAAAATCTTATTTCCCAAGATTATCAACAGATGGATAAATCTCCTCAAGGGAAGAAAGGCAGAACTCACCAGCCCCATTCTCCATCCTTCAGATTCACTTCCCAGTTTGGGAACTTTTCACTGCTTGACGCTGTTACCACCACACAGTGACAAAGGATCAGAGATAACAAAAGGAAACTCACGGGGAATGACACACAACCAAATGAAATGGCTTCGCACAATGTGTCGTACTCACCATGCATGCATTGCCCTCTGCAAACATGACTTCCTGCCTGATAGCCTGCATCTAAGTAGTAAAGACCTGGGTAGACACCTGCACGGTTCCGTATTCTCTGTGCTAGAGTCAGCTTGTAGGTTTCAGGAAAGGGTTGAGTATATCTCTACACAACCCTGTGTTCATTAAGGGCACTGTGGTCGCTTGAAATCAGCCATAGAAGGAATATTAAGACTATGAAAATACTATAAATCAGGACGTTTTTCTGGAGAGCCAGTTTTTAAAGCATTTGCTAGCATATCACTACCCATATTTTTCATAGTCCAGACTCAAGAGGACCAAGCCTAGTGAGAAAGAAGAACTTATTTCTCCACAATACTGAAGGCCAAACTTTTGAGTTCCTTTTCATGCCCCAGGCAGTCACCCAATAATCAACACCGAAAATGGACATCGCCCTCAGGGAACACCTTACTTCCTGCCCAGTGGGGCATAACTTTTCCCTAGAACCTTTATAAATTCTTCCCGGATCACATCAGTACAACTCAGTCAGCCTAACATGAGAGACAGTGGGCGATCAGGGAAGAAGGGAGTATTGTTTCCTTTCAGCTTCAATAGCTGCCTTTACATAGTTTTCACATACGTGTGAGTTGAGATCTCAATGATTTCCAACCTCATAATGATTTATTCACCTATATTGGAGCATCATCTTGGAGGATTTTATACCATTTTGTTTACATTTAAAAGTTTAAGAGCGAGCTTTGCCTCATTATTGCAATGCGGGGGGAGGGGAGGGAAACAACCCAGAGGTCTGTCCGTAAAAGGCAGAGTAAATGAAGCAGAGCCCAATGATACAATGCAATGCAATGGTGTCATGAAAAAAAAAAGAATGGGCAGAGCTAGGTACTGAATAATAACATAGATGACGAGAACCAAGATATGTTGTTACATGGAAAAAGCAGTAACAGAACTCATTCTTAAAATGAAAAGACATATATGTACCCATATGATACTCTGTCTATTCAAAGGTTTTGGAAAATTATATACACTCAACCATAATTATAGTCACCTCTTAGCAGGATTTGGGAAGGAGGAGGGAAACTTCTATTACCAGTGATACTTAAGTTTTTAAATGGCTATGTATCACTTTTATAATTTAAAATATTAAGAGCTATATAACTATTGAATTTTATATTTACTGTGTATTTCACCCTCTGTAAATCATACCTAAATTTTTTTAAAAAGGGAAGCTAGACACAAAACTTAAACCAATCATTTTAAAACTGACATTATTGGACTAAGCAGGCTTCTCTCTGGCACTCCACTTTAAATGTGTGCTTTTGGTTAGCTCGTTACTGAGAAATTAAGAAGTTAACACTTTGATTCATTTTATGTAATCATGATTATTTTGAAACAGCACATTTGTTATCTTCTCAACATTTTTACCATGCTTCAAGGATTCTTTCTTATTCTCCACCCCCCAAAAGTATTATTGCTCAGGAAACTGTTAAATATAAGCTATTTTGCTTTGTAATTTTTATTCACTAACTTGAGAGAGAAACATCAACCTGTTGTTTCACCCAGCCATGCATTCACTGGCTGATTCTTTTATGTGCCCTGATTGGGGATCAAACCTTCAACTTTGGCATATTGGGGTGACATTCTAACCAACTGAGCTACCTGGCCAGGGCAGAAATAGGAGTTATTTTGGAGGGGAAAAGTTGGAAATGTTGATTTATTTCAGGGACATATTAAAAAATGACAAAACAAAATGCCTACCATTTAGGCAGTTACCATTGGTATGTAGACAATGTGACAAATGTATAAAATTCCCTCGGGAAGCAGTAGAACTCGATTGTTACATCAAGCACTAAATTGATTAAATGCATGCATTTTATTTTTTATGGCATCAAAATACTCTATGGAACGTTTACCAAGTCTCTTTTGCTCCTTTCTGGGAAGGAACTTTCTGAAGAAGATAAGGAAAAAGAGGAGAACGCTGCTGTCAAAATCCAAGCAGTTTTCCGGGGACACTTAGCCAGAGAGGGGGTGAGGAAAATGAAAGATGGTAATGTTCAAGAAGAGAAAACACAGGAAGACAACTGAGGAGACTGGTTTTGCCCCCACAAAAGCATGAAAAAAGAATTCAAATCCATCAACCTTGTTGTGATTGTGGTTTTTTTCCCTTGGTGAGGGAGATTCGATGTAGTGAAGTAACATTTGTTGCTGTTGTGAAAATCTGTCGTGAGCATTTGTTTAATAAACATGCCATTGAACACATGCTTCTTGAAGATGCCTCTGAGATCATCAGTCTATTTATACTTCTCCCGAGTCTATGTATAGAGACCCTTGGAGGGGCAGACCGGGAGCATCTTGGGTTCTCAGAGATCTCAGAGGGCATGCGGTCCATCCGTTAGCCAATGGCCACATTCCATCACAAACCTGTGAAGTGGTCTTTTAGCTCCCATTTCACTCGTGGTGAGAGAGAATTCCACTGCCTTTCGAGAGTAGTCCATTTAATTTTAGGGTAACTTGAATTATTAGATGAGCTGAGTCAAAAATCTGCCTCCTTGTAAGTTTTCATTTGTCATGCCTGCATTCAATCATTTATTGAAAAATGTATTGTGCAGAATTCACATGGTGGGGCATAGTCATGAATATATGTTATTATATTTATGCAACTGACAGTTGTTTATTATCTTGCTCTCCAGAATGACACAGAATAAGGCTAATATATTTGAAAAAATGAAAGCTTTGATAATATCATATACAAGTATACTCTTCTCCAGCCAAAACTTCTCATGTTTCCTTAATGTATCGATGGCAGTACCTTCATCACCAACTCAAGGACTTTTTTCAGTAAGCCATTCAAGCTCTATTGCCCAATTTTTAGAAAGTTGAATCTCTCCTTTTGAGGCCTCCCTACCCTTGAATATTCAAGAAACTGCAGGGTTTTTGTCTTACACCAAAAGCTGCAGTTTTCTTCCCAAAAGAAAATAGAAAGGAGATTCTTACCCTTTAATGCTGTTGCCTTCTCCCACAATGAGGCAGCCCAGTCCGGCAGGCAGACTGATGTCATATCCTGCTGGTTCCGACTCCTGTCTGCAGCCCCAGGCTTTGGTTCTAGCATCACACTTCTCTCAGTTCGCAGCCACACAGCCACTTCCCTAAAGCTCAATAACATGTCTGGGTGGCTTGGTCTTGAGGAGCTTCCAAAACCAACCATAGTGTATGCGTAACAAGTGGTCAGCGGCAAACACATAGATCTCCGTCTTGAGCTCAGACTTTGTCTTTCTGCAAAGCAGTGTTACTTCAGGTGCCCCACGCCCCTTCCCGGGCACTGAGCCCTTGTCAGACTCCACAACAGCAGCTTACCCAAGCGACCGCCACTAAAATACAGGTGACTTATGCCAATGCTTTCAAGACGGTGGCATTCATTCTCTTATCTCCACTTACCGCTGGACAGCCATCCCCCTTCTGAGGTCCTACTGGCACAAGAGAGCTGCTTGCCAGCTAAACACGAGTCTCAAATATCCACTGGATTCCTTCCTCCCATCCTTAACCCCACTTTTCCAGTTCTGGAGAGAAAAAAAATCAACTCTTCCAGCATTCCAGCTGCTCATTTCCAATTGCATTCACAGTGCCGAGCTCCAACCCCCCTTCTCCTCAAAGGCATCCTGCTTGGGGGTTACCAACAGGACTCAGAATTAATGCAAAGACTTAGCTTCTCAGTCCTGAAAAGTAGACCAGAAAGAAAAAGACGTTTCCCCCCTAGTGAGTATGTAGCGTGGCAGGGTGGGGGTGGGGGTGGGGGGTAGAGAGAGGGGAAGGTACCAGTTAACTTTTACAATAATTCTGTTATACATGTAAAGTGACTGACACTGTGCTTTCCAGTACACACGGGTGAATACATACACATCTAATGACCTAGTGTCAGTAATGAAGTTTTTGGTGAGGGAGGGAAAGGAAGAGGAGAAGGTAGAGAGGAATGCATGTGGTATTTAACAACACAGAAATACCACTTTAGTAGCACTTACTGCTTTTCATCTTCTCTCTCTAGCTGCTCCTTCTCAATCTCCTCTGCTGGTAACTCTTCAAGTCCCCAACCACTGAATGCTAAAGTGACCCCAGTCCCAGTCCTCGGGCCCCTTTTCAAGCAATCGAACTTAACTTGTTGATCTCATCCAATCTCATGGCTTTAAAAGCCATCTGCACGCTGATTAGCCCCAGATGTGTCCTTGTAACAGTGGACCTTTCTCCACTCCAGCACCAAACTTGTGTGTTCAGCTGCCTCCTTAACCTGATTGCTTGGATGTCCGTAGGCAACTCAAAGTTAACAAGTCCAATAACACGTTACTGCTTCTGTTAACAGCTCCTGATATTACCCCTCAAATCTTAAATTCCCTTTTCCCATCTCAGAAAACGACCATTCTGTTTGTTCAAGCCAGAAACATAGAACTCATCCTCAACTCCTCTCTTTCTCTCACATCTCATTTACAATTTATCAGCAAAGCCTGTGTGTTCTACCAACAGAATCTGGCCACTTCTAGTTTTACTACCCTGGTCCTAGTTCCTATCACCTCTCTTGTGAATTACTTCAGTCACCTCTACAGCGGTCAGTCGGTCCTTGCCATCCCAGTGTCAGTGATTTCTTTTTCTCATGGGTCTGTGGATCAGACGCACTTTACCTGGAGCCAGGCTGGACTCCAGGCTTCGGGTTCAGGTCTGCTCTAAGCTGAGGGTTTGTGGGTCGGCCGGGGAAGGTCTGCTTCCAGCTGTGAGCCCAAGGGTGAATTGTGGCACCTCTCGTTCATGTGTCCTACTGAGAGCCAGTGTTGAAAGTGCTGCCCAAGGCATGCTCTTCTCATGGTGGCCGCAGGAGCACAAGCAAGGAAAGCCGTGATGAAAGAATATTGCAAGCTTTTGCTCATAACACTTCCAGTGACATCGCATTCACTGAAGGAACTCATCTGACCAAGCCTGAAGTCAGGAAGTAAGGAAATACACTGCTTGCCCTGTGATCAGAGCAAAGACCTCATGTACACACGATGCTTCTACATGGTGGTGGAAATTTGTGAAGAAACGATAATTCAGCTGACCACAGTCTGCTCTCTTGGTTATAATCATTCACATCCTTTCATGTGCAAAATACATTCACCCCTATCCCAAGACCCCTAAAAGGTCCATCAAATCCTTGAAATTCAGGATCTACCTTAGGTCCAGGTGTGGCTGTTCTTGATGTACAGACTTACAAATTGAAAGAGCAAGCATTTTCTCATATACCCAACACACAACAAATGATGGACAGGGACAATACAACCAAAACAACAACCACTCTTTCATTTAAAAAGGGGAATGAATAATGGAAGCAAATACCAGTTACCGGATCACACAATTATTAAGTCCCACTGAGCAAAGATTGTCAAGTTTTTCTATTTGGGGAGGGGAGATGATGTTCCATGATTAGGCATTGGTTCTCCTCCCTATGAATAACTCTCTGGTTGACTCTCCATAGCTCTTGGTTCTACAGCCTAGAAAATTATTTTTTCTTCATCTTCCTTAGTCATTTGGAAAGGGCATTGGCTAATATGCCCTTCTTGGTGGCTAAGTTAGTTTCTCACCTGATTCCTGCCCATAAGAAATTGAGAGCCCAAAGTTCTCTTTACATCTTGTACACCTTCAGTCTCTTTTCATTGTTAGTAATGCTTTTGCCCATAGACTTTTCTTAAAAACCTTGTGAGTTTTCTCTGTGTTTGACTCCAGTCAGCTCCATGTGCAAAAAGCTGTACCCATGATGTCTTTCAGGATATGCCTCCCTCTCTCTAGATTTAATTCTATTCAGGGTGACAAATTAGAACCAATGCTTTAACATCCTGAAGCCTCACAGCTGTCATAAGTAGTCTCCCTGCTTCCACCCTTTCTGCCTGTCAACACAGCAGCCAGAGTGTCCTGTTATAGTTGAAGTCACACCATGTCATGCTGCTTGAAACCCCCACTGGTTCCTCTTCTCATCCAGAGTAAAAGCTAAAGTCTTCACAATGGACTGCAGAGTTCTCTGCAGAGCTTGCCTCCCATCACCTCTCTAAGCCCTTTCCTTTATCTTTTTATTTTTCTCCTTGGTTCTGAACACCATCTTAATATATCTTTTTACTGCCTGCTTCTTCCTCCGAGAATGTACGCTCCAGAGGATAGCAATTTGCAATTTTGCTCACTGCCTGGCGTCTTTTTTACATGCAGCAGGAAAGACTGAATCATTTCTAGTGGCCCATACAGAAGGGGGAGGAGCCCTAACATATAACTTCTTCCATCACATTAGCTTCAGTTGAGTTATATACCCATTGCTTAAGGAATCATTGAGACCAGGAGGAAAGAATGTGCTAATTACCCGCTTATGGAGTAGAGGGTCAGTTCTATGAAAAAACCTAGCTGAATGTCAAGAAACTTTAAAGTTCCTAATAGAAAATAGAGTAATATAATCAGGAGGAAGGTTAGTGGATACTGGGCAGGCAACCAACAAATACCCACCACATAGCTCCTCACTATACTGTACTGTTTATTAAATTATTGGTCAAAACCAAAGGCCAGGAAAGTATTAGAAATGAAAGGAAAAACTTAAAACAGCAAATGAGGGGTTAACAAACACGGGACTGCAGAGATTTGAGCAGGCTACTACATAAATGGCAATGTGTGGAGCTGGGCAGCGCTAACAGGAATCTCTCAAAAGAAAGAGCTTTGGAGGCTAGGAGAATATGAAAAGTCACGTGAGGAAGAACTTAAACTGGTTTTTAAAAGATTTTCTTTATTTATTTCTAGAGAGGGGAAGGGAGGAAGAGAGGGAGAGAAACATTTACCATTTGCCTTTCACACGCCGCAACCGGGGACCTGGCCTGCAACCCCAGCAAGTGCGTGACCTGACTGGGAATCGAACTGGCGACCCTTCCATTTGTGGGATGATGCCCAGCCCACTGAGCCACACCACCCAGGGCAGAACTTAAACTGTTTTTAAAATCTATGCAAAATTTACCCTGTGGGAGGCTAAGTGTGAGAGTTTTTTAATGTGAATTTTTCATAAAACATTCTTATAAACACTGTAGAAAAGGAGTCTTCTGTCAAAATCACCAATCAGTCCTTTTTGGTAAATGGAAGCTGAACATCACCTGGAGGGACCTGCTCTCCATTGCACTGTGGGAGCAGCTCAGTCAGCACCTCTGAGTGGAAGGCGAGCCCAAGATGTGAATCTGAACCCCTGCTGGCCTGTAGCCTTCAAACACAGGACCGTATTCACTGCTTCTGCTGTTCTCAAGCCCTCTCCACAGCGACTTCCCAAACTCTCACCAACGTTAGCCCAGTAGTCTCCCTGTTCCTCAAGTTGACTTGAGCTTTCTAACGTTTGGAAACATTTTACCAGGTACTATCTTTTCCTAAACTGTGGGTTTTCTCCTGTAAAATGATTTCCATGTTCTTGTCTTCTGGGGAGGGTGAGAAGGTTGTACAGGAGCCAGGTACTAATTTCCTACATGCAGCTCTCTTGGCCTGAGGATATTTCTAAAAAGCACATTACACTCGTAGAGTTAGGAATTCAACTCTTCATTTTTACTTCTGTTTTTCCTCTCCTCTGTATCTATAACAAGCATATCATGATGACCCATTTTGTATCAATTTATGATATGGATAAACTCATTTGCAAGCTGATGTGCTTTTGACAAATATAGCTACTGAGATTGACAATTATTTATATCTGGAAGGTTCTCAGGAGAGACCGAACATGCAAAATACAATTTTTCAAAATGTGAACTTACTTTTGTGAATGAAACATTTTGGGGAGTAAGCAGGGTTTGTTGTGCAGAGGCAAAAGATAAAGGACTGCTGGGTGGAGGTGACATGGTAACTAAAGTCTCAAGGGTCACCACACTCACTACTAGTCACCTTAGCAAAGGACAGTCAACACTCCAGCACCAGGAGATCACCACAGGAAGTGTATAAACACCCGACCCCAAAGGTCAGACATAATGGAGAAAGTGTGAAGTCTGCCATTATTCTGTCCCCGAAGACACTTGTCTCAGAGGTTTCTGACCAACTAAACATTCTACCACTAAAAATCAGGGCTAGTGTGATAAAGCAGACATTAAACCAATTTTGAAAGGTATCAAAAAACTTGGCTTTGAAATCCTGAAACAATAGAAAAGATGCTCGTCTGGAGACGTTTGGTAGAGAAGCCCGCTCACTGCCCTGCTGTCCCAATAATGAGTTTAGAGTCCCTGCTTCTAGATTGCTTGGGCGTTGTCATGAAGGCTGTGGGTGCTGCCTAGACCTGCCCTCACCCCGCCCCTTTTTTCCAGGACTAAAGGCTACTTCCTTTCTAGAAGTTGCCTTCAGCATGAGGAAGCTGCCTCTGCTGCATTTTACCCTGCAGGCAGCTTGCAGTGCTGACCAGTCACTGCCGTAAAAGGGCCTGAGCCCTTGTTTCAAGTGGAGACAGCTCTACTCTCAGCCATAGGCTGTACCCCAGTTCAACTTCATCTTCTGTCCAGTCCTGCTATCCTACTGTCCTTTCAGGTGTTGTTCCTGGAGGTGCAGGCTCTAATAAACCACCTCTACTCAAACTCTCTAAGCCCTTGGTCTCAAAAACCATTCCCAGGAACCTGACCTATAACACGTAGATTGAAAATCTCTGACATGTCTGCACATTTAAAAACTCTTTTTTTCTTGTAATGTCATCTACATAAAAATTCAGTGATGTGCATACCTGTGGATCAGGGGCTAATCTATAACAGAAAAATATACACTTCTATTTCTTCTCTAAAGGAATTATAATTACCAAAATCCCAAATAGTAACACTATGTACTGAACCGTGTCCCCAAAATTCACACGATGAAGCCCTAACCCTGGATGTGATGGTATTTGTATAAAAGATCTTTGAGAGATAATTAGGTTTAGATGAAGTCCTGAGGGTGGGACCCTCACGGTGGAATTAGTGCCTTTACAAGAAGGGACACCAGAGATTCTCTCTCCACCATCTTCTCTCTCTTTCTCTCTCTCTCAACTAAAGTGAAGAGTTAATGGCAAGAGCTAAGGGTTCATTGATTATCATATATGAAAATGAGAAACAACTGTACTTAAACAACAATAAAAATAAAATAAAACTAATACAGATTAACACCGAATATAAATTGTAATTGAAAAATAAAAATATACACATTTAAAAAACTGGAGAATTCTACTTATTCCATTTTTTTCCCATAGAGAAGGTTGTTTGAGAATGACAAAGATGGAGATTGTGGTATTTGGAGAATACAGTAAATTTATTGATCCATAAAACTTTTATCAATAGCCAGTTACTGTACTAAAAGCTGGGATATAAAAAATGAGTAAGAAAGTTACTTCAAGGGTTTTGCAGAGGGATGAGGGAATGGGTATGGAAGGAAGGAAGGAAGGAAGGAAGGAAGGAAGGAAGGAAGGAAGGAAGGAAGGAAAGGAAAGGAAAGGAAGAAAGGAAGAAGGAAAGAAAGAAAGAAAGACAGACAGGCAAAGTGGTCACTTAGCTGCCACTTTGGGCCTAATATCAGATTATTCTGGGGTGGCTATTTCTTGATTATCCAGTATCACTTCCATCTTCTTTCTACAAGCACATAGCTTTTCTTTTGTGCTTCTACCCTTTGTAAGCACAGACCAGAAGCTGACACAGCTCTAGCAGCACTTTCCAACCTCAGCAGACCCTCATGGTGTCAGGACCAGACAAATGATGTAGGCTCATGTAATTAGGATAGAAGCTCTCAACCAATGGTGACTTTACCCTTCCCCCAGAAGACATTCGGCAATGTCTGGAGACGCTTTTGGTTGTCACAGCTCAGGGTGGGAAGGAGGGTTGTTACTGATGTCTGATGGACAGAGGCCAGGGATACCACTTAACATCCTGCAACACTCAGGACAGGTCCCCCTCCCCTCAAGAAAGAATTTTTCAGCCCCAATGTCACTATTGCCAGGTTGAGAAACCCTGAATTAGGCATCAGACCCTGAATGTGGCTGCAAGGGAGGACAAGCTTAGAGAATAAAGCTGACCCAGCAGGAAGTAGGACAAAAGACAGAGACACCATATCTGTCCCTTTAATGATCGTGTCAATGAGCGGTTGAATCAAAGCTGAAGTCTGAAGATTCTCCACTTGTGTGAATCCCCTTAATTGTTAATAGTTCTTAGCTGTAACTGATATTCTTCTAAACTTGTGAGTCCTGCATAAGAGATTGGTAAGGGGAAAGACAGATATGAAGAGAAAGGAGAAGAGAGGAAGGACGAAAGCTAGGGACTTGAGGGGGCAGCAGCTAGAGCTGGAGATGCAGAGAAAGACAAGGGGCTCTCCACCACCCTGGTCTTTTGACCTACCCGTTGGGGACTTACTGGAACTAACATTGCAGAGGATGAAAGAAGTGTATAAACTGTAACCCTCTCCCCAAGGGAGCACAGACTTTCAGCAAGAAGAGAAGACGTGCTATCACAAAAAGAGTGCGGCAAAGAGAGAAGAAGGGTTTTAAAAATATAACGCAAAAAACACAAACTATGAAAGAAACATCTGATAAGTATGGTCACATTAAAATGTAAAACTTTCATATATCAAAATGCACCCTAAGCAAAGTGAAAAACACAGCACAGAATGAGAGGAGGTATTTGCAATTCAAAATGCATAAAATTAACAAAGGATTAGTATTCAGAATATAACTCCTACTCAGTATAAAATCTTTGCATGGGAATGATAAACACGAAATTCAGGATAGTGATTACTGGGGAGGAGAAATAGAACTAGGGAAAGGGGCCAAAAGGATATCAAGTATAGATGTTTCATTTCTTTTAAAAAATCTGAAGGAAATTGGACAATGAATGAAGAAGACAATTTAAATAGGCCGAGCAGTAGGCATATTAAGATTTTTTATATTGTCCTCTAGTCTTATCTATATGTTTCAAATGGGTTTTATAAAACTGTTCAATGAATTCCAGCAAATCATTAAGAAGAAAGAATTAGAAAAATAGGTAAAAAATATGAGCAGAAGAGCAAACCTGAGGCCAATAGACATAGTTAAAAGAAGACATTCAGCCTCTCCCATAAGAAAAATGTAAATTAAACAATAGTGAGACACAATTTCTCATTTGTAAATAGGCAAAATTTAAAAGTTTGACAATATAAGTGGATGATGTGCAACAGCTGGAACTCACTTATCTTCCTTTTAGGAATGGATATAATTGTCACAGTAGCTAACACACTTGTTGAGGATAAGCATTGTGTTCATGTTTAAGAAAGTCAATGTATAATACCCCTCTCTCCCCAACCCAAATTCTGAACCAATTGAGGGAAACTAAAAAATTAGTATTGAATGCTAGTGTTCGAAAACAGAACATTCTTATGGGACTACAATGAAATTTTATCAGTAATTAATATATTCAGAAATAGTGAGGCTATCTCCCACAAATACAATTGCCATTTGGATTTCATGGCTCCCCATTTTGGAAAGTGAGAGTGACTTTTGTAAAAAGGTGGAAACATGGAGCTGAT
Organism: Anoura caudifer; assembly: GCA_004027475.1. Lineage (NCBI taxonomy): Eukaryota > Metazoa > Chordata > Mammalia > Chiroptera > Phyllostomidae > Anoura > Anoura caudifer. The sequence continues at coordinate 89,456 of PVKU01003307.1, forward strand.
TTTGTTGTTGTATGGAAGTCCTCCCATGCTCAGTGCTCATGGCTCTGAGCGCTGAAAGGGAAGACTATGCCAATTAAGCTGTTGTTCCTCAGCCTCCAGCGCACCTTCTCGTTGGCTTCGTGATGCTGGGATTGGGCTCTGAACACCACGTTTCTCCTCTGCCAGCTGGATCTCTTTGAAGCTCTCACAATAAGGGCCATAGGGAGGGACTATCTATTCCTCTGGTAGAGGAATGGATAATCCTCTACAAAGGCCACAGATCTTGCCAAACAGCCTCTCCTATAGCTACTCTCTCCTGGTTCTAGTAACCTCTTCCTCCCCTTGATCCTGTAAGCCAACATCTCTGAGGTTCTGCCCCCTGGTTTTTTCAATGCTAGTGTATAGCTAGCTATTGATACATTAATGCTGCATATTCACCACTCCAAGGTCTTAATATCTTAGAGCAACCACTTGTTCTCCTAGATCTGCAGGTCTGCTAGAACTTGGTTGATTTGGACTGAGTCGGCTGGGCTCAGCTGACATCTTTTTTTTTTTTTTCAGTTTTATTTATCTATTTTCAGAGAGAGGGGAAGGGAGGGAGGGAGAAAGAGTGGGAAAGAAACAACAATTTGAGGTTGCCTCTCATGTGCCCCCCAACCAAGTACCTGGCCCACAACCCAGGAATGTACCCTGACTGGGAATTGAACCGGCAACCCCTTGGCTCACAGGCCAGCACTCAATCCACTGAGCCACACCAGCCAGGGCTGACTAGCTAATTTTTCAATGGGTGTACAACTGGGAACTGGGTTTTAATGTTATGGTTTGAGCACTGGGAAGTGGTATTAATAGTCAACAAGGTTGGCCAATCTCAACAGTAAGTTACAACCAGTAGGAGCAAAATTCCAGAACTTCCCTGGCATATTACAGAGCGAGAAGTCTAAATGCTAAAGAACATGAATGCCAAAATGGATTTTTTACAAGCAACCTGCCCAACCACCCCCTAGCCATATTCCCTCAGGAGGTCTCAGAGGATGTTGTATTCTTCCAGGCATTAAGAACTAAATTGAACTGATTCTAATTGTAAAACCTGAAATGCCACCTTGGTTCACTAGTCAGAGTGTGGAAGTCAATTAAGAGATACAGTTTTCATCCAAGTTTAGCGGGACCAAGGATCTATTTCATATATTTGGAATAGAGATACTTAGGAACTAGAAGAACCCTCATGCTGGTTCCCTGACCCACAGAGTAAGGGCAATTATGGCCCAGAACTGCCTAACCCCAACACTCCCCACCCCTTGACCGATTACCCCGTCAAGCTAGTAATCCAACAGCAAACCCACTATCTTAGAGGAATCACGGAGTTAGTACCACCATTAAAGACTTGAAAGAGGCAGAGGGGTGATTCCAACCCCATTCCAGTTTAACTTTATTCCTGGCTCTTGCAAAAGCCAGATGATCTTGAAGAAAGGATGCAGATAGATTATCACACACTTAATCAGTGGTGCCATTTGCAGCTGATTGTGGATGTGGTAACTTTTTTGGAGCAAAACAACAGCAACACTTGGGAGCTGGTACACAAACATTGGCCTAACAATTTTCTCCCACTCCCCATTCCTATAGCCAGGGATAATCAGAAGCAATTTGTCTTCCTGTGGCAGGGACAACAGCACCCTTTCCCTGTTAATTCTACTCTTTGCCATAACCTTAGAGAAACGTTGACTGTCTTGATATCCTGTAGAACATCACAGTGGTCCATTACATTGGTGCCATGGTAGAAGGCTCCAGGGCTGGCCACCTTAGTGCAGTTTCTAAGGACCTAGTAGTCTAGCTCACTCTCTAGAGTAGAAGACAATTGGTTACATCTACAAACAAACAAACAAACAAAAAGTGCTTGGCAGGACTCTTTGGATCTAAAGGCAACATATACCACACGAGAGTGTGTTGCTTCTACCCATTTCTCAGGAACTCATGAGAAGGCTGTCAGTTTTGAGTGAGGTCTAAACAAGACTTCGCAGGCCCCTGAGGGAACAATCCCGCCACTTCTGATTGTATAGGACAACGCTAATTAGTGTTAAGTAAATGAGACAGGTAGCGCACTCTCCACAATTATTTGGCACAGCTATGGCCAAGGAAATCCTGCTGGGGGAAAAAAGAGGTCTGGGTTCAGATGTCGGGAAGGGTGAGTTCACTCTAGTCAGGGAAAAGCTCGTGTATTTGCATTAGCTTTGTTCCAAAAACTCCTGTCTCAGGAAGAAGTATCGTTCTTACTTTAGAGAGGTCACATGAAGCTCCAAGTTGCCTGTCCTCTGGTGACGCAGCTAGGATGAGGGACCACGGGCTTCTGGTACCCAAGGTCTTCCAAACCCCCAGTGTATTGGTCTGTCTTAAAGCAAGTCTTTGCCAGCAGCGCCACCTCTGGCCAAAACGGTATCAGGCGGTGAGACAAAATGGGGAAAAAGAAGGTGAAGTCCTGGGTAAATCTGCCCAGTGTCGCGGCTGTGGCCACTCCTACCTGATATATCCAAGGATGATTTTTAAAAATTGTTTTTCGTTCTATAACAATAGACTCCTTCCTAGGAGCAGCGTACGGCCATCCCAGAGGTAGTTTCTCTCTGGACCAGTCCTTAACGTTGGCTCTGCGAGCCAGAGCGGGGGAAGAGTGGAAAGGGCGCCCTATTTAGCTTCGCCTTCCCCCGGCTGCTGCGGTGGCCTGTGCCCCTCTCTCCCTGACATCTGGGAGCGCCCAGCGAGCCGTTAGTGTATCCCAGGTCTCATTTCGGGACCAGCTGAAAGGGATGGAGACACAAGCTGCAGTCCACCCCCACACCGCCCCTGCCCTTGCCGGGATCTCTCCGGGGAGAAATGGATCAGAACCCCGTCTGCCAGTCGGTGCTGCGATGGCCGGGGAGGCGGGAGCGCAGTGAATCCTGGCAGAGCGCCCCCTTCGTGGAGGGGGCGGAGGTGGAGGGTTTGGAGAGTAGCAGGGGCTGGGCGGCTAAGCGTCCTCCCAGCTCCAGCTCCGAGGAAAAAGAGCAGGGTTTCCAACGCCGCCTGCGGACCAGGCAGCGTCCTCTTCCCTGAGGACCCGGGTCTCTGGCAGTGGGGCAGCCGCCCTGGAGGGAGAGCCGGCGTGGGAACAGCGGGGACAGCGGGGTACAGAGGGGACAGCAGGGACAGATGGGGGACAGATGGGACAGCGTAGATAGCTGGGTGACAGCGAGGGATAGTGGGAACAGAGGGGTGGCTGGCTGCTTGTCCGGGAGAGCGAGGGCGGCGCCCTGTGCTTGGGACGGAGTGATGCGGTTTGGGGAGGAGGGAGCATCAAGCAGTATAATGACTTGTTTCTCCTCAACCACATAGTTGTTGGCGGCGGCTGTTTTATTGTCGTGGCTAGCACGTGGCAGCCCTCCCCTCCCTCTCTGGACCCTGGGCAGCCCTCTCACGACCTGGCCCGCGAGGACCTGGGCCCCCAGCAGGCTTTCGCTGGTTCTGTCTCCTCTTCCCTACCCATCCCCTAGACTGCTGCGGGGGAGGGGAGGCGACGCTGAGGTACTCATTGTATTAATGAAAGTGGCAAACACATCCTTCCCATCTGGCAGCACAAAAGGAGAGCTGTTGGGGGTGCAATTACCCACTACGGGAAAGAGTAAAATATTTGTCAGGTTTAGCAATAAAACTAATATCCCCAATTACTAGAACCTCACTAATGAGATGAATACAAAGTGCCTTTCCTATTTGCAAAAGGAAGAGCCTGTCGCACAAAACCCACAGTGTCTTGTTTCCCAGGAAGCTCTGCCCCTGAGAGGGGCGGTTTCCCTGTTGGAGGACTCAGGGTAGTAAAGCTGATGGTGCTCAATGGTTGGTCCCATGCCCCCTGACACTGCAAACTGGGATTGTGTAGGGGGGGAAGGGATGTCCTTCTAAAGCCTGTACCCCTAGGACCCCAGAAGGCTCTGGACAATCCCCAGACCTGCTTGACGGGATGTCCAAGGACCCCACGCACCTGGGTCACTTTTTCCACACCATCTCTGCAACCTTCCAGGTCTCCTGTAGCAAGCGGTTGTAGCCCATTGACAGCCAGATATTTCTGTAGTTTCCGACATTTTTTTCCTTCATGAAATTTGTATATAGCAAAAGCTGGGTCTGCTTTAGACTGAGCATATGTTTCATATTTATTGGAATAAGGTTTTTAGTTCCCTTAGCATTCTGTTCACTGATATTCCTTATGTTAAAAATATCTCAGCTTTCCCCCCTGATACTCAATAGTAGGCAGCTGCAGTTTTCCTCTGCAGGTTTGGGGAGGGGGTTAGAAACCGGAGCCTGCTCTCCACAGTCCAGGGAGGTATTCTGCCCCTTTGGAGAGAATGACCTGGTTTCCCACCCGTGAAGAGAAATACAATTTTCTTCCTCTCCACCAGTTTCACAGATAATGATATCAGGCAGCCTGATTCTGAGAAGCGAAGATTCTTGTTTTAGAAATGAAAAAGCTAAGGCCAAACACTTTGTCTCTCACTGAGGGATTCTGAATTCTGATTCCTCTCATAGGTCTTCAGTGCGTTCGGTGTAGGAAGCAAAAGAGGATCTGAACACTGCAAGGAGTCTGGGACTCCAGGTGATTGCAAACAAGCTCAGTGGGCGAGCCCTCCCCAGGAGAAGTGGGCTGATGCCCCGGGGCCCTGACAGACTGAGCCTACAGCTCTCACAGCCTCCGTGATTTCCCAGAGGTCCAACGGGGAGGCCCCCATCCCTGCCAAGCTCCCAAGAGACTCGAAGAGCTACTTTCTCAGCGATGGAGAACTGGCTTTCATTACAACTCCAGCAATGAGACAACAATGAATAGGCCAGACCTCTCCACATTTTAAAAACAGATTTTGGAGTTAAAATGGTAGAATTAATATCCAAACTCATATGTATATGCACACCTGTGTGTGTGCGCATGAGAGACAGTGGTGGGGGGGGAAGCAGAGAAAGAGACTGCGACGGCACGGTGATGTGCGCAACTGACAGGCGGGAACAAACCGCTCCTTGGAGGGGACCTTAGCCGAATGTGCCCTCACCTGCTGGAAGAGTGGGGTAGGGATGAAGTTGCCAAGGTCAAAGCTGATTCTCCATTTCACAGGTCCCAACAGCCCCTCCAAGATCTCCTTGGAAGACCTTCCCCCTCAGACCCATTTCTACGAAGGACCTCAGCCTGTTGTCGTTTCCCTGAGCCAGGAAGCGGTCAGACCTGGGATCCAGGTCAAGCATGGCTGAGTGGACGGACCCACCAGCAGGTCAGGTAACCCTCCCTGGACGCTGACCTGACTTTTCTGGGCCTGGCCTCAAGGAGAGTCTGTAAGAAGACCAAACTTAGGAACTCCTTATGTTTCGAATACTCTTTCGTAAGCTGGTTCTCTTTCATTCAAAATGCCTTCTCTCCCATAAACAACACGAGTGTATCCTTGCACTCAGCCCTCATTCCCTGAGTGCCCACTATGCCAGGTGCTGGGGACACAATGGTGACAACAGACGTAGAGGTTACATTCCCAAATTGGTTCATTAAAAAGTTATCTAATCAATAATGAAGGCAAACTGATCTTTGTGTGGGAGAACTGCATTCTGAGCTCCATCTCGGGCTACCTGGAAAATAGCATTCCTTGTCTTGGCAAGAGCAGCTGTGGTTCCCACCTGGTCCCCAAGCTCCGCAACCACGAACAGGCAGCACAGAAAGCACTATGCGTTCCATGCCTGCTGTGCATCTGTGCAAGCTCCTCACGCACAACCAAGGTCTGACTCCATAAGACAGACACAGTTGCTCTCGGTTTACAGATTTAAAAAATCCAGTTTTCAGGAGCTAAATAAGTTGCTTCAGATGCCCAGGCTGCTGACACCAAAGCCCATGTTCTTTCTTCCAGTCCTCAACTGACTGCCTTAGTTGGGGCTTTGGCCCAGAAGAGTAGAGTGGTTTGGGAAGGTGGGGACTGAGGGCACCTTCCCCAGGCTTTGGCCACAGGGTGCCAGCGGGCCACAGGGAAGCGAAGCATGCAGGTGCACAGATGCTTTGTAGCCAGTGATTCTGAAACGAAGCTCTGAGGACAGTAGCCATTTTCGGGATGTGGCTTGTGGCTGTAACCACTCCACTGCCTATCCTGGAATCCTTACAATGGACCATGTACTCCAGTCGCCAAGACTCAGCTGGAACTACGAAGCCTTTTCCTCTGCTGTGTTTTCCAGGTGAGATGCTGTAGGAGACTCACAGGAGGAAGTGGAGTGTGAGTAATAAAACAGTTGCTTCTGTCATAGGAAACCACATTGCCCAGGGCCCGGGTTGCTCTGGAGCCAGGGAGCCAGGGAGCCAGGGAACCAGGGTGCTGTACCAAGTTCACCACTTGAGCGAGCCACCAACCCTTCTCCAGTTTCCTCCCACAGAACCTCGACAGGGTGGCACTCTTCCTCCCCTTCCTCACTGAGACACTCCACGGAATGGCAGTGCAGTGGCCACCAGGAGCTGTGTGCACCCCAAGTGACATCCTTCTGTTTCTACCCCCTGCCCATAGCTCTCTCACCTTTGGGTGCTCACCCTCCATGGCATGCCACAGGGCTGGCTCCCATTTGTCCCTCAAACGTCTTTCAAGTTATCCAGTGTGCCTAAGACAACTGTTCCTGCCCCCACCCCCGGGGGCCCAGCAAGGTTATCATGGCTTCTAATTCTCTAACTGCGTGCCAAGCAGGTTCAACAGCAGCTTCAACTTAAAATGGAATGAGCCCTGGCCTGGATACCTGCTTTCTGGTTTCACCTCTGCCACTAATCGGATCCTGGGGCAGTCACTTACCTCCCTGGGCCTGTTTCTTCATTTATAACAGAAGGGGATTAAACCAGGTGTAACTAAGAGTCTTTGCAGTTCCTCAATTGTGGTCCCCTTACCTAGGAATCTGAGCATTTTTGTATACTTTTTATTTCATAACCTTAGGAAGGACACGGCTCCACGGGCTGATTCAACGGACACACAGAGACGTGTGCACAGACCCAGGCACTATCTAATCATGTGCCGGGTTAGACGCTTCGTGTCAGATTCCGGCCACTGCCATCAGGGGATGTCTTAAACTAGGGCAGCCACTGTCTCCCTGACCCTGTACCTTCTCCCCAGAGCACAGTCCTTTGCCTTTGCCCTGGTCCAGTTCATGCAGGGTTTCTTCCGCACAGAAGGTGCCTACCCACCAGACAGTCCCTCTCTGAAGTTAGAGAGGCGAAACTGTCACTTGGAGACTTCCTCGCCCAAGCCGCCCGCATCTCAGACCCAGGACAGTTTCTCTTTGCTCTGCACGCCCTACGTGGGCTGGCTCCTGTTGCTAGGAGAACCTGACCATTTGCATTTCCGCTGCGTTTATTTAGATCAGCAGCCACTGCTGCGGGAACACAGGGTATTTTAAGAAAGACAGAAAAGGAAAGGGTGAGGGAGCACCTGGCATGAGACCTCCTTCCCAAAGGCCTCCGAACACTCAGACAAAGGTCGCAGCCAGCCAGACCCCCGACCCCCTCAGGCCTCTTGCCTCCTCTTCCCTGAACAGCACCATCCCCCAGTCTCGATGCCTTCGCAAGCACCTTCAAGTACAGGAACAAAACAACACAGTCCTCCTGTAGGACTGTGATGCTACAAGACAATGGTCAGGCCTGTGCTCATCCTAACACACACAGCACCTCCATTTCCCCCACATGAGAACAAACAACAAGAAAAACGTCCAGACTCCACAGCAATTCCATGCCAAGGGCTGGACCTCCACAGATGGCTCATGTTTTCTCCCTTCTCCCTGCCCCTTCTCTCCCAGTCATAGCCCCTGACACGGGGGCTTGATTTTTCCTTCAAGACCTCGAACAAGTCGGTTACCTTCCCAGATCCCTCTTTTCTATTAACCTCCTGTCCCTGTTCTAAAAATACCTGCCCATTTATCCCCATTACCTGTGTTTCGGATCAGCAGGTTGTTTTTCTGTTTCCCGTACAAGACCGAACTCCTAGAAGCCAGTGTCTACATAGTTTTTAGTTTTTAATCCCCTTCTTACCTCTAGAATATTCTGCTCACAGTAGTTGCTCATTCACACCTTTTAAAATTTGTTCATCTGCATCAGACTCCTGTTGAGCCCACCAAGAGGTGTCTACCATAGAAATCATGAGACAGTCTCTATTATTCAGGAGCTCTTAGCCCAGTGCGGGAAGACAAGTACACAAACAGTTTGAAACAAGTCGATGAATGTTGTAATGAAAACGAGTTCAGAATTGTAAGACATTTCCTGAGGCAGGGGTGGGGGTGGGATGAAGTATGAGAAAGAGGAACCAGGATGGTTTCCTGGAGCTAACTCATGAAGAGGATTAAAAGTCCACCATGGGAGCCCTGACTGGCGCTGCCTGGTGTGGCTCAGTGGGTTGGGCATTGTCCCGAACACTGAAAGTTCACGGGTTTGATTCCAGGTTAGGGGACATGCCTGGGTCGTGGGCCAGGTCCCTGACTTGGTGCGTGGGAGAGGCAACTGATTGATGTTTCTCAGGTGTTCCTCTCCCTCTCTTCTCCTCTCTCTAAAAATGAACTTGACCTTTACTGAGACAGAGACTGCAGCAGAAATCCTCAGTTGTCTGCCATTCTCTTCTTTTCTCATGAACAGAAACACTGATTTTATGTGAAGCTACAATGTGATTCGCCGAAGGCCGGTGTCTCCCACCCTCTCTTGCAGGGATGTGGACAGTAGGGTGGGGTGGATTTCTGGGACAGCTCTTTGACAGGGGGACAGAAAACTGGAGCGGAGCTATTTTGCCCCACTCCCCCACCTCTCCTTTCTCCTGCTTCCTACCTAGAGGACAGACAGCTGTTCAGCTAAGACTCTAGCCGTCTTGCACCATGAGGTGACCTCAAAGACAGCATCACATGCTGGGACTGACACTGTGGGCCATCGTACCAGCTCTGACAGAAGTTCACAACTCTCCCCAAAATGCTGTTTACGTGCACACGTGCAGTTTTGCAAACATCTTCCAGGGCTCCTGGAGCACCAAAACTGGTGCACACACCCCAGGTTAAGAATCCTGCCTTAGAGGCGTGGGCAGAGCCAGCTCTACCCAACTTCTTAGATCATTTTGTTAAAGTGGGGAGAGACTAGGACTGAGTTGTGACCGTCCTCCACAACCTGACCAATGCTTTCCTTCCCCCCTTGATTTCCAGCCTCAATACCTCTGTCATTCTGTCATTCCTCATTCTTGGGAATGGCTCTGAGGCAGGGCTGCCCAGCTCCCTTCCCCTCCTCTCCCACCCCCACCCCCAAACCAGTCTTCCTGGGCTGCCAACCCTACTCCAAAGTCACTTAATACCAGGAAGGAAATTAGCCATTTGTGTTGAGACAGAAAGTGACACTGTCCAGCTCACTGTCATTCTGCTCTTTTTTAAAAAACTTTATTTATTTGTTTGTTTGTTTATTTTTAAAGACAGTTGGGAAGAGAGAGAGGGAGAGAAACATTGATAGTTGCCTCTCACGCGTGCACTGACTGGGGACCGAACTCACAACCGATACATGTGTCCTGACTGGGAACTAGAACCCAAGGCTTTTCTATTTACAGGATGATGCTCCAACCAAATAAGCCACACCAGCCAGAGCTGTCATTCTGCTCTTAATTAATATTTAACCTCAGAGAGATTGTGTTGTAGATGGAAGTGGCTGATGGGAGAATAAAGCCTGGGCTGCCTCCCCTACTTCCAGCTCCCCGAACCTTCGGGCTCTGAAGGATGCAGCCAGCCCAATGGGAAGTGAGGAGGAGCAGCAGAGGACGGCCCTGAGGACCCTCGTTTGCACTTTATGAATTTGCTTCCTTGGATGTCTTGTGTAGAGAACCCTCCTGCGACCGAATGAGAGCAGCTGGAGCCCAGAACCCGTTCCCAGTGTCCAGAGCTAGACCCCAGCCTGGCCTGCCCCAAAGGATGAAGAGACAGGCTAGGGGGAAAAAAAAGCAATGCAAATGTGCCCCTATAAAGCTCTATTTTTAGTTGCCTTCAATCCCTTGGGGCTGTCAGGGCGGTTGCAGCCCCACTCCCCCGGGAGAGGAAATGACAGGCATTATTACCCAGCCCAGAACACTGGTGCAGCGCGTGGTGGGTGGGGGAGGTGCTGCCTTGCCAGCTCCAAAATTTGGGAACTTAACTTCCAAGGGGAAATTGAGGACACTGGAGAAAGATCAGGTTATGTACGGAAGGCCCACAGGACCCCCTCCTCCGTTCCCAGCTGGCCTGCCAGACCATCCCCGAATCCACAGCCACTGGGCCCAGACCAGGAGTGTGGGAGTCTCCTCAGTCCCCAGGCGGCTGGAAAAGTAGGTTATACAACACCCCTCACTGCCAAGTTCTTCCTTCTCTCTAATCTTAGTTCTGCCTTCGGTCTAAGCCCATTTCCCCTTGCATGAAGAGGCACCGGAGGACAGCTGGTCGCCACCCCCCAGCCGGAGAGCCCTTCTCCTCCGGGTCTTCTCTTCTCCAGCCTCTGAGTCATTCCTGTTCCTTTAACCTTTCCACACGTGTCATGTTTTTAGTTCATCTCCTTGTCACTCCTCTAACTTTGCTCTAAATATATTCCCAGGTTCCTCCCTGGAAGCTGAACAGGCATTGGACCTGATGGGGGAATGGAGAGTTGGAAAATTTTAGCTTTAAGTAATAGTTAATAAACTTAGTAATGAATGCACATAAAAAGCTATTGTTTCAGGAACTGAAGGACCCACTCTGACTCCAGGAGACCACAAGCAATGCCATCTTTGTGCCCCAGGGGGACTGCAAGTGATCAAGTGGTATCTGAGCCACTGTGCTCCAGGGAGAGACATCCCTGCTGCCCAGGATGCAGGAGACAGTAACGGATCACCCAGGAGACAGATGCCCAGGACACAGATAAAGAATCACTGGTCAACAGATGAAAGGATGCTGGGAAATTGCCAGACTGCAGCTTTCATCTGATTAACCTTTTTCCTGAGCTCCAAATCCCTTACCTCTCCCCTGAACACCTAACCCCTTACCTAGACTTTTCTTCTCCTTAGAAAAAGAAGGCTGACTTGAAATGAAATGTAAGATGGTCTTTTAGGGTACATAACCCGCCGTCTTCTTAGATCTCTGGCCATCTGAATGAAGTGTAATCCCTGCCTCTGCTTATTAGTTCTGGGGATGACAGGCAGCAAGAACGCTGACTTTGCCCATTTCAGACCTTCTCCAGGGAGCACCTGAGCATCAATTTGAGTGGAAGGACTTCCCATGTCCTGTCTTGAAAGGTGTTTTGGTTGTCTTAGTTATCTTGCCTCACTGCAAGACCAAACTCTCCTTACACATCACGTCCTCTATTTCTGTGAGCTCCCTCATCCTCCTCTATACCCAGCTAAGTGCAAGGCTTATAGAAGCGGTACATACACTTTCATTGTGTTTAGATTTAAATGAGATGCATATATAAAGCATTTTCAGCAAAGTAGTTACCATTCACTATGCTTTGTAAATTCGACAGTGGCATCTAAACAGTAACTTTTATTATTGTGGTACTTGTCAGACTCTGTGGACAATGCTTGTTTCTAAACCATAGCATTGCAGACCATGCATTCTCTTCCATTCAATAGGTATTATTGAGTTCCCGCTCTATGTCAGGCATGATGCCAGGTGCTGAGATGCCAAAATGGAAGACCAGATCCTGGTTCTACAGGGGTTCACAGCCTATGGAGGAAGACAAGAAGTAAGCCATGACTGGACAGTGTGGTAACTGCTAGGAAAACACACACAAAGTGCCAGGGGATGTGGACAAGGATGGCACTGACAGCAACTCTCTCCAGTCATGATTCCACTTACTAGACACTGATGGGGTCACGTTTATGACACCCAGCAGCTTGTCTCAGGGTTGGCCCGGCACGTTGTCCGGGAGTCAGTTTTGTGGGCATGCACCCAGGAAGGGCTGTCAGGGCCCTTTTTACGAAATTTGGGATATGGATACATGGAGATGGAGAGTCTCTTTCTTCAGGGGTTTTTGGCCTGTGTGCAAGCTTCTCAGCAATCTGAGGGTCAGCCTAACCCAGAGAGACGTGGGGGGAAGCCCTGCTGAAAGGTGGACAGGGGACAGGGACGTGACAGCACAATTCTAAGTCCCTGGGTCCAGCTGTGCCAACCCAGTTAAGTGGCCCTAGAAATCCCTGTTGGTTTTTGTTTTGTTTTGTTTTGTTTTGTTTTGTTTAAGTTAGTACCTACAAGAGGAAACAGAAGCCTAAAAAGAGTCCTGAATACCAAGATAGCCTTTCCTGGAGGGGAAAAGAGGGGTCGAAGGTGGTTGCTTAATGGTTTCATGACCCTAATTAATATACACAGAATGAGGAGAAATCCCTCCAGGCAGGAGAGGGGGCTAGTTAATGGAGTAGCTCCAAGTTAAACAGACTCAAAAGGAATCCCAGCTTTTCTGCCTACCAGCTGTGAGATCGTTTTCAAATTCCTTAGCTTCTGTTTGCCCACATGTTCCTTGCTTGTAAAACATGGATAAAAGTATCCATAGGCTACTGTGAGCCTCATATGACACCAAGTCCTGAGACAGGCGTACACACTCAGTCAACCTGGTCTGAAACAACCCCCTTTGTTTTGTGGAAAGGCTCTTTGGCCACTCTTATCAAGTGGTTCTGGAGGCGCTGCCCATCACGTAAGGCAGCTGCCCACACGGCTGTGCCACAGGCTGGTCAGCTGTAACACCGCATGCTCACGGTCACAGGGATTGCTGTAGGGACAGGCACACAGCCCAGCTCTGGTTGGTCAGAGACTCACCTGGGAATTTTGCAATGATTATTAATGAAGCTGGGATTGAAGAATGATCCTTCCTCTATGCCCCAGAGCTGCTGCAGCCACCATGCTGTCATTATGGGGATGGCAACATCATGCAGAAGGAAGCAGAGACCAGAGATAAAAAGGAAAAAAGAGGGTCTTTTTTTTTAAAGTCCTGCTTTTCTTTTTAAAAAGATTTTATATTTATTTTTAAAGAGAAGGGAAGGGAAGGAGAAAGAGAGGGAGAGAAGCATCAGTCAGCTGCCTCTCATAGGTACCCCAACTGGGGACCGAACCTGCAACCCAGGCATGTGCCCTGACCAGGTGTGGAACTGACAACCTTTTGCTTCATGAGATGACACCCAACCAACTGAACCACCCCGGCCAGTGTGGAAAAACAGAGCCTTGATAGGATTTTGCATGACTGGACCTGGTTGTTCCTGAAGCTCTGCCTCTGCCCCTGCCATGAATTAAGATTACGCTAATGTGGGTTGGGTTTCTGCTCCTTACAACCGAGAGTCTTGATCAATACAGTGTATTATATGAAGCAGATAGCATGTAATAATGCCAAGAATAAGTATTTGGCACAGAGGTGCTCCCAAGAAAATGGTTTGGAGTCTTCTAGGCTAATGAAATCTCTAATTTAAGGTAAATTCAGAAGTCCTCGTATACATGTACTGTTTACAATAATGATAATCTTTAATAATAGTATTAATTATTAAATTAGTACTAATAATAGTAACCTAGTGTCCTAGAGGTTTCCGCTTATGGGGACAAGCCAATCCCATGTCTTGGTTAGAAGTGATGCCCATTTTAAAGGAGACAAGCCTACTTTAGCCAAAGAACCAGCAGCAAATCTTTGTCCTGAGCATGTCTCACTAACCCTTCAGAACATCAGTGCGACTGGACAGGCAGCTGTGCGGGGACCCCACGTGCAGCCTGAGGAGTGACGGAGGAGAGGAGCCTCGCCCTGAAAGAACGCCAGAGGCTGTATAATGAGGGATTCCCGATGAAAATCTGCTCTGCCTTGAATCTGTCTCCTTCCAGCACTAACCTCGGAGGGTTTTATTTTTATTGAAATAGGCGGGAAGTTTCTTCATTGGGTGGTCTGGTGTGGTTCATCCCAGTTGCCTTGAATAGGTTTATGTGTTAATGATTTCTGCCTACGGAGCTAAACCAATGGCATGTTGGGTGGATGGAGACCAACCCACCACTGCCGTTTGTAAGGGATTGAGCCTCTGCCACCCACCACTTTTAAAAACTAATATAGATCAGTCATCTGATTAGAGATAAAATCCCCAAACCCACCCAGTTCTCATCTAGCTCTGAGTTCTTATCTCTGTCTTTTTTTTTTTTAAAGAAAAACATGTCTATTAATTTTAGAAAAGAAGTTAAAGCGAGAGAAAAAAAAATTGATGTGAGAGAGAAACATCAGTTGGTTGCTCCCATATGTGCCCTAACTGGGAATTGAACCCACGACCTATGTCCATGCATTGAGTAGGAATCGAACCCCCAACGTTTTAGTGTATAGGACAATGCTCCAACCACCTGAGCCACAGCAGCTGGGGTTTGCCTCTGACTTAAAGAGGTTTTCCTTAATCATCAGTGTATCTAATTACAGCAAGCCTGCACAGCAGACGTGCAACATTTAATAATGATAATCTTCTGGAGAGGCTGATGTGATGGAGGTGCTGAGAGAGACCAGGGACACAAGCTTTGCGCATGACTACAGGAACCACAGATGGCCACTTAGCATCCTACACTGGCGCCTCCAGTTAAGCAGAGCCAACCCAGGACAACTAATCAGGAAGGCGAGCAGTGCGAGATCGCATAAACTAGTCTGAATCAGCTATTCCAACTTAGAATTTTCAGGGTCTGCCATCGAATAACTTGCAGTCCCCATCTTGTCAAAATGACAGGTGCGTCAATCTGATGCACCAGAACCTCTCTTGTATTATTATGTTATACTAGGAATTCATTTGTGTGAAACTTGTAGAAAGCCTGAACGATGATGGCTTAAATATATAAAAGTTTTTTTTCCTCATAATTTTAGCATTTGACTTGTTGCTTCATGTCAAAAGACAACTAATGCAGCTCTAGACTTCGGGCATTCGAGGCAGAAAGAAGGGGGGACCAGTGGTGCCAGCCATATCTGCCTCCTTCTATCTGGAAAGCAAAAGCTTCTCCAGAAGAGTTCTCAGCAGAAATCTGCTTATACCTCATTAGCCAGTCTGGGTCTTGTGACCAGCCCTTGCTGTCATCAAAGCTGAGAAAGGGGAGACAGGCTTGTTCTGTCTCTGATTCCGAAGCTTTGTCGGGTCTAGAGGCATGACTGCCCCAGCAAAATTCCAGTTCTCTTAGCAAGCAAGAAGGGGGAATGCATGCATATTGGCTAGGTAACCAGCAGTGCCTGCCTTCATAGTTTTAAGATCTACACATCTCGCCCTGGCTGGTGCGGCTCAGTGGATTGGGTGCCGGCCTGTGAACCGAAAGGTCACTGGTTCAATTCCCAGTCAGGACACATGCCTGGGTTTCGGGCCAGGTCCCCAGGTAAGGGCATGCAAGAGGCAACCAATTGATGTTTCTCTAGCACATTGCTGTTTCTCTTTCTATCTCCCTCCCTTCTTCTCCCTTCCCCTCTCTCTAAAAGTAAATAAATAAAATATTTAAAAACAAAGATCTTCATATAGTATTCCAAATTTGGAACTTCCCTGTTGCTGTGAACCGACATACACTTAGCAAACCATAACCTGGCAGAGTTCAGCCACCCTGTTCCAGTAGAACAGAAAGCATTCTCTTCTTTAAAGGCCAAGCCTTGTCTTCTTTCTCTGTGAAGAATATCTTACATAGGACTGTCTGCTGGATAGATCTTTGATTCTGGCTCCTCAGTGTCCGTGAAAACTGATCACCTGTAGAAAGACTATTTAAATACCTTAGGCTTCGGGGTCAAAAGGACAAGGCGGTTTTACCCAGCTTGCCTTCTCCCTAAGCGGCAGGAACATTTCTACTAACAACCCAATCCAAAAACAGCTCATGTTCCAGCACTCCCCACCCTCACCCCACTCCAACACACAATCCCACGGCAGGCAAAGCAGAAATAACAAAAGTGTATCAACCTAAATACCATCAGTACTTACCTCCCCGAACTTAAGAGCTCCACCCAAATGACAATAGAACAAAAGTTAGTGGTTATTAACCCTCGACTTTCCAGGGCTTCGGTCTGACACGCACACACAAAAAAGGCAACCGAAACACACATTACTTCCCAGGGTTGGAGGCAGAGTTAATCTGGGTAGAACTACTCAAAGACATTTAACCAAATGACCAAATTCCTGCGTCCTACTCTAGTCCCAAGGGTGTGTGATGGGCTTTTCATGTTGAATGGTGCCCTTAAAGGAGCTTTCTCTTACAGGTGGCTGCCCCCAAGCCCTGTAATGGCTGAGTTCTCATACCTGTTCCCCTACACCTTGGCCGTGCTGGACAACAGGCTGCTAGGACAATTTTGTCAATGTACCCTTCTTTTTGAAGTCCAGAAGTGAAATACCTTTTCATGCCCACACTTAACTGTCTTCACAGAAGCTCATGCGAAAATTCAGTAGAAGACCATGCTTGGTAACACCTTTGCCAGCCAGATGGCTGATCTGTATTGGTTTAAAGAAAGTAATAGGGCCCTGACTGGTGTGGCTCAGTGGATTGAGTGCTGGCCTGTAAACCAGAAGGTTACTAGTTTGATTCCCAGTCAGGGCACATGCCTGGGTTGCAGGCCAGGTTCCCCAGTAGAGGGTGCACGAGAGGCAACCACACAGTGGTGTTTCTCTCCCTCTCTCCCTCCCTTCCCTTCTCTAAAACTAAGTGAATAAAATCTTTTTTTAAATAAATAAAATGTCAAATATTTTTCTGAAAAGTAATAGGTATTAGGCTCTTGATTCCTTATAAGTGGCAGTGGCAAGCTGGTCTTCACCCACCCAACAGGCTCCTGGTTTGACCTGGTTGGCAGAAGCCATTAACACATAAACATATTCAAGGGAATTCAGATCATCTATGCCAGACCACACCGATGAAAGGAATGTCCCGCTGTTTAAGTAAAAAGAAAACCCTCCAAGATTGTCAATGGAAAGAGAGATTCGAAATAGGGCAGAGCACCAAGGCCACACCCCTGACCTGATTCCCTAAGGGCCAGTTTCCTCTTGAGACACTTCACTAAGGACAGTTGCCACCGCGTTGCTTGTTTCACCTTGGGCTCTCCTATCTAAGCCTGAGTATAAAACTCTCCCTTGCCCTAACTGGCGTGGTTCAGTGGGTCGGGCGGTGTCCTGCAAAATGAAAGCCCACTCATTCGACTCCTCGGTCAGAGCACATGCCTGGGTTGCAGGTTCCATCCTTTGTCCGGTCTCTGGTACAGGCACATAGGAGAAGCAACCAATCAATGTTTCTCTCCCTCTCTTACTACCTCTCTCCCCTTCTCTCTAAAAATAAATAAATAAAATATTTAAAAAAAAAACAAAACACAAAAAAACACTCTTCCTTAAATGTCCCTTTGTACAGCTAAGACAAAGTGGAAATGCTTAACAAAGATAAAGGAATAATAAAACGGAAACAGAAATGTCATACTAGATAAACGGGTTTAAAGCATGGCCTCTTCCTGGACTCGCAGGCCCTGGGATGCTCTATCTCCTGTGCTGCCCTGTGAAGCAGGGCCACCTCAGGAGTCCATAAACATGAACATGTGTCTGTACGTCTCAGCTCCTCAGAACGGGTGCCCGGACACCAGACCTGGAAGATACCAGAAGTCTCGCCCCTATTTAAGGCCCACCTACTGACTTCTTGCTGAAGACATACGTGGATCTCTAACAGATCTGTGGCCACTGCAAATTAGACCACGCCTGACCACAGAAATATATACTTGTCTTCACCCCTTGCTCCCTCTTAGCAATATTATTTATTCAGCCCCTATTCCTTCCATCATTCAAAAATATTTATTGGGTATCCACTGTGTCCCAGACGATGCACTAAGGCTACAGTGATAAAAAAAATTAGCTGTAATTTCTTTTTTATGGAGCTGTCACTCTAATGAACATGCGCTTTAAAAATAGGTATCAAGCCCTGGCTGGTGTAGCTCAGTAGATTGAGTGTAGGCCTGTGAGCCAAAGCATCGCTGGTTCGATTCCTGGTTAGGGCACATGCCTGGGTTGCGGGCCAGGTCCCTTTGGGGAATGTGCAAGAGGCAACCACACACTGATGTTTCTCTCTCTTTCTCTCTCCCTTACCCTCTCTCTAAAAATAAGTTAATTAATTTTTAAAAAATAAGTATCAAAGAGTCCTTATATTTCAAAGACACATACTTAAACACTTATGAATTAAGTGATCATGGGGGAATCATTAAGAATGTAGATTAAATAAGTTTGGTGATGAGCTGAGAATTATTGAATATGGGTGATGAGTACGGTGGAGTTCATTATAGACTATTTACTTTCGCATGGGTTTACATTTTTCTAAAGTGAAGCAAAGGGTTAAAAAAGTACTACTACAACTATAAGTGCTAGAGGCCAGTGAGTGTCAGCTGTGGTCAGCGGACCCAGATCCAAACCACCTGCCATACTCTTGGACGGGAGCAGCAGCCTCTGGGGGTGGGGCCGGGATACTGAGCACGTACACCGCTCCAAGAGATGCTCATTCTGGGTGATGTTAAGAGGGCCTGCACCTCTTGAATAAGAGTTTCCCCCTTCTGCCCTGGGGGAGATGAGAGGGGAAGATGGCCTGAACCCCACGTGACACACCTTGCTGGTAGAACCAGGAATTTCTACGTAATTGTCTGGCTGAACCACAAAAGGAGAATGGGTCTTTAAATGGACTAAGGAATAAGATAAGAATTATACCTCAGGTAAATCTTTTTATAGAAACTAATTAAAACAAGAATTTGTCTGAACCAAAACTGAGGTGGTTATTAGGTTTGTGCTAGAGTCTGTTACTTAAATATTAACAAGATGGTTGTTACCTTGTTATAAAAATGATTGTTTTGCTCCAAGGTTCACAGTCAGGATGTATAGGCCCAAGATTGTTTGGCCATCACCAGCTTTTATTCAGAGGGAAAGGTGGGAAAGCAAACTTAAGGAAGGGAAATGGAGCCTTGGCTGGTGTAGCTCAGTGGACTGAGTGCCAGCCTGTGAACCAAAGGGTCGCCAGTTCGATTCCCAGTCAAGGCACATACCTGGACTGTGGGCCAGGTCCCCAGCAGGGGGCACAAAAGAGGCAACCTCCCTTTCTCCTCCTTTCCCCTCTTTCTTCCTCCCGGGGGAAAAAAAAGGGAAGTGGAGTGGTACAGAACAAGTAGGTGTTTAAGGCAATATAGGAACAAATTACAAACCAGACCCAGGACTCTGAACTACACTGAGACACAGAGAAAAAGAGGGTGGGGGTGAAGGAAGAAGGCACCTGAACACCAGTAGGAGAAGAGGTAGGTGTGTGTTAGAGCTCCAGGGAACCTCGGGGCCATGGAGCAAGCATGAGCACACTTGTACTGTATACCTGGAGGCCCTGCAGGCTCCAGTCCGTCACTGTAGGTAAAGTCAGGGCACTGGGTTTCAGTCATACAACCTTGCGTGAGAGGAAGGAGATTTGGATTGCTGTCCTCGTGACCCTTCTGGACTGGGAGAGCATAAGCTAAGAGTGACACTCCATGTAGTGCCTGGGTCACAACACCGCCCCAGCCTGAAATATTCTCCTGACCATTCCCAGCCCCTTCCACCTCTCTGGGTCCTTTCTTCCTCCAAGCCATCCTCCTCCAGGAAGGCCTCCTTGATCACCCAAATTCTCAATTACTTCTCTTACACCTCAACTCCCATAACATTTACTGTGTGCTTTGCTCATCTGGGTCCATCATTACTTTAGAAGATACAACTCTATCTCATACATGTGTACATAGACATATTTATAGACATATATGTGCACATACATATGTATTTGTATCATCAGACTCTAAAATCAAAGAGGGAAGAGACAATGTCTGATTTGCACCCACCATAACAGGTCGCTTAGCCCAGCGCAAGAGCTGAAAGTAATAATACACAGCAGTTTAGAGGCCAAAACACACAGGATTTAAAGTCAGGACTCCTAGTCCCACAGTTCATGAGAGGTCCAGAGGTCCACCATTGGACAAGTCACCAGTCACTTAACAGAGGTTTCCTAGGCTTGGCTTCCTCCTCGGGAAAGGGGTTAAAAATACTAATACCCGCCTCGTGTAGTTCTCAAGAGCACAAAATTAAACATGGACGTGGGAGCACTTTGTAAAGCAATATTCAGATTCAGGATAATTTTATTGTTCTGCTCGGAGTTTTAATCTGGACTTTCCCATGTGATGACTGTGTAGCTTTGGGCAAGTCGTCAACCCCCAGAAGCCTTCACTTCCTCAGCTGTGAAATGGGAGACATAACGCTAGTTCACAGGGCTGTTGTAAGACTTACGTGAACCCACATGTGGCTAGCGCAGCACATAAGCCCCGGACTCAGAAGTGTTGGCTCCCTCCGAGCACATTACATTAAGTTTTCACACTGCATCCCTGCACCCTGCACAAGGAAGTTCAGAAATATTTACTCTGCTGGATCATGCTGCTGGTGATAATGCTGCTGATGAGGATTAATAAGAACTGTTGGTGAAGATGAGTTATTAGCCACCTAATGTCCAGCAAGCCTGATTTTACATTTGAATACACCCACTGAGCCCTCTGTTTCTCCCCCTCTCCTTGAGGATATGTGGGGGAGGGGGGAGGCGGCCTCCAGTCTGGCAGAGGCCCCTTTAAAAGTGTGTCTAGGCTCCTCCTCTGCCAACCAAGTTGCTAAAAATACTACTACAGCAAAGCTGAAATATTTGCACAGAAAACTGAATTTCCTACTACATCCACCCCTTCTACTCAAATGGGTAAAATCCTGACCTGAGAAGCCCCCAGAACAGCCCCACCGAAGGCACAGGCCTCTTCTGATCAGAGTCCCTCTGTGGGCTTGAGCTGCGATGTTTTGTTCAGAGCGTGCCTACTCCAAGGAGGCGAAGCCACAAGTGTTGGCAAGTTGCTTACTGTGTGCCTTGGCTGTCTCTCTGCTTACGAGGACCCAGTCTCTCCAAATCCCCTTCATCTGTCCCAAGAAGGATCTGTACTGGACTCCAGAATCTTCCCACGAATCCATCTTGTATCTTCTCTTTTGCTAACCACCTCCTCCTCTGCTGGCCTGGGCTCCTAGTCAGTGCCTCTCCCCCTCCATGCTCCTGGCTGGATCCAGCCCACCCACCCACTCACCCTGCTCCCTCTCTGATCTGGCCCTTCCAGAGCTGAGCTGCCTCCCAGGCCTGTAGTCCTTCTCCTTCAGTAGCTGCAGGGTCCGAGAGTTTCGAACAATGACAGGCCCAGGCCCAGCTAGTTAATAGGTAATGATCCATAAGCTGAACTTGACACCAAGGCCCTAGGACACTGTGGGGAGTGTCATCTGGCACTGCTCTGCCATGGTCCAGAGCCTCATAGAGTGAGGCAGCCTGCTCCTCACAGCAGCCAGGCCCAGGTATTCGGTGCTGCTCTGGATCCCGTTTCCTAGCTCCTCCATTTGAGAATCAGAGGCTCAGAATTCCACCCAGGCCATCTTGCTGGCAAACCCTGGCCACCTGGTCCAGAAAAGGAACCAACCCCCTACCAGGGGGAGCATGTGCCCTTGATTCATGGAGGAGGAGGGGTCCACTTCTGTAGATGTCTTGTGGCAACGTGCCAACAGTGCATGTCTCTGTAAATGTGTCTGAGCTTCTTAATCTATGCATGTATGTGTCATTTAAACGAGTGTATGTGTTGCTGCTCCTGCATCTAGATATTTGAGTCTGCGAGTGTCTGCCTTCTCATTATCATCTCTATCCTCCTCTCCTGTCTATCCTTTTCCCTCACCTCGGCGCCTGCCCATCCCCCAGGGCACGGCTCTGCGGCCAGTTCTGCGTGGGCGCCTCAAGTGGGCTGTTGCTGAAATGGCTGTGTTGCGGATGAAACCGACAGTTACCGTCCTGGTCTCCCATGGGCCCGCTAGTGTTGAGAGACACCTCGCCCCACACAAAGGTGTCTTTTAGGAAGAGAAGAGGGTTGCGCTGCCTGCGTGGGAGTTTGGGGGGAGGCGCGTTGTAAAGATACCCTTCAACTCTGACCAGCAGGAAGGGGGCCCAGAGGCAGCGCAGGCTGCCGGAGGGACGTTGCCTAGCAACTTGGGAGACTTTACTGCAAACTCACTAAATCCCGAATTCTAAATTAGGAAGAGAAAAGCACAGAGTCCAGGCCTGATATCCACTCTGCCCCCCAGTTTCCTCCTTCCTTTCCCCTCTCCTCTGTGTTCTGGAGTTGAAGTCCAATGAGAACTGGCACAACTTAAGGGCCCAGATGTGCAAGGGCCTAGTTCCCGGGACTCATTTGGTGGAGGGGGATGGAGGATGTGCCAGGGACAGATTGGGGAACAGATTTTCAGTTATAAGGTGGGTGGGTCCTGAACATGCTGGGAGAGACACCCTTACACCCCTAGCCCTGGAATCCCAGCCAGCCGCCAGCCCGGCTTGGGAGCCCAAGCTGGCACACCCTGTCCCTACCAGGAGTAGCCACTGGAATTGCCCTCCCACTCATTTTCCCTTTGGCAAGCAAAACCCATGGCACAAACGGTCAGGTAGAGAGGAAGCATGGAACACCTTGCTATAGCTGGCCAGTGGCTGTGGGTTCACTGCAGTGCCCTTTCACAATCCCCTGCCCCAACCAGAGCCCCAGGACGAGTTCCCCTCCTCGCTTGGCTTCAGGCAATGAGCCCTGAGTAGCGACTGTCCTTTCTTCCTTCCCGCTTATGGGAACTCAGTGGAGAAAGACTTTCTAGTTTTCTCGGACACGGCCCACACCATCCGCATACATACCAGGCAGGCCACACTGCCAGCTCTGGAACCCTGTCCGGTTAGGGGAGGCTGGCGTCCACAAAAGTGGTGGCTGCTCCTTCTAGATGCTTCTGCCATATCACCCCTTCCCAACCTCCCATGAGGCCCCATCCTTCCCTTCTTGTGGACCCAAACAGTCATGACTTTGGGCATTTCCCTGTGCTGGGGTTTAGGTGTTTGTCTTCCCAGGAGCAAGAAGGGAGAGTGGCCAGGTGTTCCTCTTACTCTGAAGCAGTGGATCCGGAGCTTAGGGAAGCTCTGGTACAGAAAGTGGGAGGAAAGGGTGTTTTTCCCAAGTCAGCATCCATATATGAATACTCACAAAATGAGTGTTGTGCACATCAGACTTTGTTTGGAGAAGAGCACGCAGATAGATGGAAGGGTAGATAACAGACGTGTCCGGCAGACATCTCGGTGAGGGCGATTGCCCATGTGGGCTCACATATGATCTGCATTTATCTGCACACTCTGTACAAGGTCCGTGCAGTTATATTATTTGCAGGTTGTGTCCATAGTGGCTGCATGATTGTTTAGTGAGCCTGGGAGAATCATATACGGACACGTGGGCTTGTGAGCATTTGTGTTTTATGTGCCCACCATCCGATTGTGTACCGACAGCGTTCTTTATTCTGAGTGGAGTGTTGATGAGAGTTTTTAACTGGGTGTCTTTGGGGCTTTTCTTTGAGGACCGAGGGTGGAGGGAAGCTAGAGGGAGCCCTGTTTGGTACTCTGACTAGGTTGTGGAAGTGGGGGGAGGTGGCGAAGGGTGCGCGGTTTTCTATATATGAGTGGGAGGGTATTGTGCCCAGATGTGAGTGTGTTTGTGCCCGGGATGTCAGGGCCTCCATCTGCCTGGCAGTCTACCGCCTCAGCAACAAGGGGTTGGGTTTGGGAGGATGCGTGTGTGGGAGGGGTGGATGGAAATGTGTGGGAGGAGGGGTTCGGGAGGGAGCGGGAGCCGGAGGGGGCGTGGTCATCCCCAGTTTCTCCGCCCACCCTGTCCGAAGCCGCTCCTGATTGGCTTCTAGACTGCAGGGCTCAGGTTACATTTGCAAGCGGAGTGGAGCGCGGGAGAGCGATCCGAGAGCACTGCCGAGGGTTCGGAGCAGGTCGGCGCGCACTGCTCGGCCCCCCACTCTCCACCCCGCACCACACGGACCCACCCCCACCCTGCACCAGCTCCGCCCGGTAGAGGACCCCCAACACCAGTATGGACTGCTGCACCGTAAGTTAGAGGGCCTGGGGGACTGGCACCTTGCTTGGACTGGGGCAAGGGCTTTTCAGAACCCTTTGGAGGGTGAGAGAGAGAAGTGGGTGCAAAAACCTAGGAGCAATAGGTGCGCTTGCTGAGTCGTGGTGGCGGGTGGCGGGTGGTGGTGGTGGTGGTGGTGGTGGTGGGTGGAATGCACCCGGCCTGACATGGAAGCCCTGGGAAAATGCTCCCCATTCGCGGGGGCGTCTAGGCGCCCCTCCTCCAGGCGGTCTGGGTTGGACTGGGAACTAGGCAGGGCTCTGCAACAGGGAAGCTGCAGGTTAGAGGAAAGGAGAAACTTACCCCTAGAGAGACACTGGAAACCATCGCCTAGTGACTCTGCAGCGACTCCCTTCCGACTCCTTTCCCCTGGCTTTCAACCCCCGCCCCATTCCCCATCCCACTGCCACGGCCAGCAGCTATCGGTCAGCGCGAACCTGGAGCAGTGTTTGGCGCAGAGTAGGATAGTCAGTTTATATTGGTTAGCTTAGTAGTGATGATAGACAGCAAAGAGTCTAGTCAGTGTGATTCTGGGGAGGAGTTGGCCCGGCCCCCAACGCCTTCTAGCCCGAGAGGGGAATGGGTGACCGCAAGAGAGCCCTGCTGGCGAGGGAAGGAAGTGTCTGCAATTTGTCAGCGCCCACGGAGACCTGGATGCGCAAGTGCCTGACATCAAACTAGGTTGCTGTTAAGAAGACTCTGACATGAAAGCGTCTGGCTCACTAGAGGAGTACAGTGCTCATACATACATAAAATTCATTTTTTTACAAGGTTGTAATGATTGATTTGTAGCCCTTACATGTGGAGAAAGACTGCTGCAAAGACCCCGAATTCTCGGCCGTTCAGTCAGCCCAGCTAATGATACCGGAGCTTATGACTTTGCTGCTCCCACCCTTAAAAAAGAAAACAAGGAAGAGAGGTTTGGGAGGAAGGGATAGCTCAGATTATAGGAGAGGAGACTTCCTTATTACTGGATACCAAGAGGCAGAAAGAACTTAGGACCAAGACGTGGTTGCTTTGATGATTTTAGCTCAGATTAATATCAATAACAGTTGTCAGTTTGTGAGTGCTGCCATGGACCTAACTCTGTATTTAATCATCACCATAGCCCTGTGAGGCAGATACTATTTTCGCCATTTTACAGACGTGCAAACTGAGGTTCAGACAGATTAAATGATTTGTTTGAGGAGGCACAGCTTCTAAGTGTGGAGGCAGGATTTAGACATAGCCTTCTTGTCTGATTCAAATACTTTACCTCCCCTTTCAATATTTACTATTTTTCTTCATTATGAAGGTAATAGGCTCATCATAGAAATTGTAAAAACTAAAGATAAGCCTAAAAAAGAAACATGTCAATCATCCACAGTCCCACTCCCTGGAAAAGGCTTGATAACGTTATCTCATTCCAGTCTTTTCCTCTGCTTGTTCTCCTCCAGGAAGCAATTTTTGGTTACGGAAGGAGGAAGTGGCTCTTAATGGAGGTTCTTGGGTTCCCCTGAAGAAGAGCTCCTTACCCCTAGCAATATTTTATAAAGTAGAGAGAATACATGGATGGAAGGTTCTGATGATGAGAGGGGGAGGGTAGGCAATAACGTTGAGGTGATAAGAATTATGGGGGAGGGAAAGCAGGCAAGCAGGTGGCATGGTGAGTGGAAAGAGGTGAGAGAGCAAAGAATTCAAGAGTCTGGGGAGGGAATATAATTTGTCTCAGGTGGTCCCTGTGGGAGTAATTAGGGGAGAATTTTGGGTCCCTACTTGTAGGCCCTGGTCTGCCCTGGCCATGCTCTTGAGTGCCCAGAAAGCCAGACTGAGTGATTGCTGGGTGTGTTTGGAATGAGTGTCCCCTAAAAGAAAAGGAGAGGCTGCCCACCAAACGGTGCTGAAGAAGCAAACACACAACCATCCCAGTTGTTCTAGCTGGGATGGGCGGTGACAGCGGGGCAGTCTTAGAGCTGCTGGGGGAAGAAACCCCTTCCTTGGCTGGATCCCCAAAGCTGCCAGCTGAGGAAAGGTGGGCTGGGACTGGTTTCTTTGGTCATTGTCCTCTTCTGAGAAGAAGCTTCACAGTCCCCTGAGAACATCCCAAGAAAGGCTCAGGCTCTGAGAATCAAAGAACTGAAAAGCTTTACTTTGGTTTCTAGGTGAGGAATAAGATGTCGGGGAGAGAACACCAGACCAGGGAAAGATAAAAAATGTGGCAGGCCCTGCCTGACCCCACTGGCCTCTCCTTTTAACTCAGTTATAGGCACACACTGAAGAACTTTGAAATCTAGGAAATGCAGACAACCTTCGGAAACATGACCAGGGAAGGCATTTGTAAAGCTGTACTTAGACCTCTGGGGGTTTAAGTTTGTGTTCCTGGGGCAGAACCTGGTTGGGGCGGTGATCACTGAAGCCGCTCTGATACCCATCCCACTTCTGTGACCTGGATGGGGAAATGAAGAGAGCTGAATGACCTGGACCATCTCACACCCAGGTTGCAAAACACACTGAAAGCAGTGGGAGTCCACAGGCCCCCAAAATGAGGACAAATTCCTAGAAGCCAAAGGGTCAGACCAAAAGAGAAACGCCCTTCTGACTGCATAGTAGCCATCTGCATCCCAGCCCACATTAACGCTGTGAGCACACATGGGCTCAGCGGTGAGGCCCTCTGGATGCCAAGAGCCTTGCCTCCGAAGTCAGGGCCCCCAGTCAGTTCCCTGACCCTTTCTTACTCCCAGCTGGGGCAGGCTGTGACAGAAACGGAAACTTGGGGCATGGGGGTGGGTCTGATTATTTTTAGGTTGAATCATATAAAATTGTTTTTTTTTATGACCACACTTGGCCTACAGAAACCACTATTTCACATCCACTCATTATTTAAAAGAGTCTCTGCCATTTATTGAACAACTAGATTGGGCCAGAAACTTGATGCGCATTGTGTTGTTCATTCTTCCCCACAACCCACAGAGGTAGACATTATTATCCTGACGTCAGAAGGGGCCCTTTGGAGCTGAGGCGCCTCGGAGGATGGGGGAGAGGCAGCCACCTCCAGGAGTGCCTGCTGTAGTTCACTTTGCTCTTCCAGCTCCGCCCTCCAGGCAGCTCTACGGCTCCCCCAACTCTATCGATGGCGGTGGGCCCTTGGCTCACTCAGGGCTATCTGGCAGTCTTGGATCCCATTCCGCCGTGCACTTCTCTTTCCTGAGTGGGGATCACAACTGTGTCCCCTGAACCTGAACCTTCCTTTTTCCCTGCCGCTGCCCAGGAGGGACACACACATGCAACCGGCGCACCACCCAGCTTTAGCCCTTCTCCCTGCTTTCTCTGCACTTCCCACTCTTGCC
Source organism: Anoura caudifer (assembly GCA_004027475.1). Lineage (NCBI taxonomy): Eukaryota > Metazoa > Chordata > Mammalia > Chiroptera > Phyllostomidae > Anoura > Anoura caudifer. The sequence continues at coordinate 116,720 of PVKU01003307.1, forward strand.
CTTGTCAACCCCCAAGGCTCCACTCCTACCCAACCCTCTCTGAGTCTCTCCAGTCAGCCCAGTCACCGCACAAGTACCCCCTGCCCCGCCCCCAGGAGAGCGCCTGCTCCAAGCCGGATGAGGACATTCTAGACATCCCGCTGGACGATCCCGGTGCCAACGCTGCCGCGGCCAAAATCCAGGCGAGTTTCAGGGGCCACATGGCACGGAAGAAGATCAAGAGCAGAGAGAGCGGCCGGAAGGGCCCGGGCCACGGAGGGCCTGGTGGAGCTGGGGGCGCCCGAGGAAGCTCAGGCAGCGGCCCCAGCGGAGACTAAGCCAGGTGAGCGGGTCCTTTCCCAGCCCTGGGACCGGCCCGGAGTGCCCGCTCCTCCTCCGAAGGAGCGAGGAAGGCCGAAGGTGGGCTGAGGGAGGAGAGGGGGTTGGGAAGGTAAGGGCGGGGGACTGGAAATCCGAGACAGGAAGTGGGGGGAGAGTTAGGGCACCACGCATCCGAGAGCTCACCTCCTTCTCTCTCCACCCTCCCTGCTGTCCCTCACCCCCCCGGACCGAAGAACTGAGCATTTTCGAAGGTAATGATATGACCTCGAGGTGGCGGGTTGGGTGCCCTGAGTGGGAGGGAGAAAAGGACCCAGTCCGCACCCTTTCCGGGGAAAATGTACCCTGCGACTGCAAGGTTTCTGAATAGCAAGACGCCCCAGGCTACCATGGCGGGGGGTGGGGGGGGGACACACACCTGGACCAACACAGATGCAGTCACCCCATTTGGCTACATGAGCATGACCGGGGGCTATAGCGCCCTGTGTCACACACATACACACCTACCGGCCACGGCTCAGTTCAGCTCAGTGGCTCGGGGTCTGGGGTGGGGTCCAGGGTGCCTGGCGCCGCCTGGCGCTCCTGCCCTGGTGTCCCCATCTGGGAAGAGGGGGAGGGGAGGAGAATACCGGAGAGGGCAGGTGCTCAGACCTTCTCTGTCCGCAGTTCCCGAAGAGAGATGGATGCCGTGTCCCCTTCGCAGTGACGAGACTTCCTTGCAGTGTTTGTGACCCTCTCCTTCCCACCAACCCGCCCGCTTCAGGAGCCCCGCTCCGTCCCCAGAGACTCTGCCCCAGGCAGGCTCCGTCGAGAAGTCGCTAAATCTGTGCTCTTTCATTTGGTTCTCCATTCTAGAACGGTCCTGTTCGCCCTTCTTCCCCACCCTCGCCCCGACCTCGCACTCCCCAGTCGTCTTTCTTTGCTTCTCGCCCCCGTCTCCCCGCAGCAGCATGCAGCTTTGCCTCCGCAGCCTCCATGCGCTCCCCTAGGTGCACCACAGAGGGCGCCCTACCCTCTGCGTTGTCCCAGGACGTCAACTTTAAAAAAGTCCTTCCGTTCAGTGCGCAGCTAATGGGGACACCTTTCGTCTCTGTGCGGTTCTCGCCGTTGCCCACCCAGCTCCAGCACTTTGGATCTGGGGCGAGGCGGGAGGGGAAGAGAGTTTTTATGGTGTCGGATACCCCTTGCTCTGATGGGAAGGGAAGTCCCTCTTTCACACCCTACCCCAAGCCTGCCTGTAAATCGGCCCTCCCCTCACCCTGTGCACCCCGACAGCCACCCTCTCACCAGCTCTCTTTTGCTTTTATGGGCGCCCAAGCACCAGGGTGGCTCGGTGGGAGGAATCTGTTGTGGCCCCGCCCCTGCCCTGCTGGCTCCGCCCCCAACGGGCTCCCGGGGCTGCGGCCAGAAGGTTATCTCTTGTGTGTGTGCATGTGACGGTGCTGGGTTGGAATGTGAACAATAAACAGGAATGTCCAAGTATTCCAAGGGTGCCAGAGGGGAGGGTGCTTGAGTGTACACGGCCACTGCTCAAGACTTGCACAAGTCTCCTTTGACCAAACCAATAATTGAAGGTGGGAGGAATGAAGGGGAGAGGGACCTCGGTTAAAGCCTACCCTTTGAAGCCAACCAAACTTCCCGCCTACGGCATCGCATCTGGGACTTGAAGCCCGTTCCTTGAGCAGGCTAGGGGGGGTTGCTGTATCAGCAGGAAGAAGAGGCAGACAGCATGGTACTCAGAGGCTTTAATTGTAGGTATTCCCACTCAGCGAAGGGGAGGGCAATCAGACAGCCATGGGGAGCTTGGACTTAGTGGTCTCCATAGTGCTGGCAGAGAGCGGCTTCTCCAGGAGCCCACTGTTAGAATCCACCCTCACAGAAGTTTGTTCAGAAATCCCAGGAGCGATGGCATCCTCTCTGATCGACAAACACATTCTTAGTGAAGACTGGAGGCGCCTCTCCCTCTCCCAAACCAGGGACTTTCACACTTACTTTACCCTATTTGTGGAACTGGTTGAAATGAAGATTCTAGGGCCTACCACCCCCCAACACACACACACACACACACACACACACACACACACCCCACAGCTTCCATTTCCAGAGGGTTAGGAAGTGGCCAGAATCTGAATGTTAACCAGCTCCTGGTAATTTCTGTCCACATAAACGGGAAGACCACACTTGGAGAAATACTGCTCTGGTCCCCATTTTGGGCCCCACAGTTGACAGCGGGGTGGGTGACAGGCAGTTTTTATGTCTCCTTCTCGTGCTGCCCAACACGTAATCACACTCAGCTGAGTGGTCAGGGCAAATCTAACTCCTGTCATCCACATCCTGTTGATATATATGCAAAGATCTTTAAAAATGAAAGATAACAATTCTTTTAAACATGAGGAGGGTGATGGTAGCTTATGAGCCAACCCTGCCACCTATATACTTTGCTCACACACCCAATACATGGGCTACCCTGCCACCCCCACTGCAAATCCCAGGGCTGAGCGGCACCCCTTACCCTCAGGCACCCCTTACCCTCAAGCACCCCAAAGATGTCAGAGTTTGAAGGCTGACATCATCCAAACCCCTTCCTCCCTCTCTGCACTACCCCCTCTCCCCTACAGCTCACCGGAGGTCACTACCCCTGTATGTCTCCTTAGGCTTCTTCCTCCTCTCTTTCTGGAATCTCATTAGGCAGAACACAGCAATGGACAGGAACAGCACTCCCAGGAGCACCCCGATCAGAGCCCCAGCCACACGGCCTTGGGAAGGGTCTAAAGATACACAGAGTCCTCAGAGCTGCAGACCTTCCCGGGCCCCTCCTCAGACAACTCCATGCAGCCTGTGCCATCCAGGCCTGCCAGCCTGGCCAGTGCCCTGCATCCCTACCAGTCACAGAGAAGCTCAGTTCACAGGCCGCGCTGCCCATCTGGTTGGTGGCCACACAGCGGTAGGTGCCCGAGGAGGCCAGGGAGAGGTTGCTGAGAATGAGCTGGCCAGACACCTCATCTGGAGGGTAGAGAGGAAGGTTCCTGCACTCATTCCGCCCACGGTGAGTGCTGCTATGACGAAAGCATGGTGCATTTCATCGCCATAACCATCCTGTCAGGAAGGGACTGACCTCATTTTCTTGGTGGGAACACTGGCTCGGAGAAGGGAAGTAATTGTCTGGGGTGCCCCAGAGAGGAAGTGCCAAAGCGCCTGTGAATCTGAGCTCTTTCCACTCCACACAGCTGCCTTTGCAGGGGAGGGGGAGGCTGCACAAACATGAAGGGCTGGGAAACTGGCCGTGAAAATCGGGGTGGAGTGCTCCCAGGCTGATGTCAGGTTCCTGTCGGTGGGGAAAGGCCTTCGCTAGAAACTGTATCCTCTGGGATAGCTATAGGCTGACCAAGTGCTTTTCTAAGCTGCTTACCTTCCCTTTGGAAGGCAGAGCACATGCCAGGAGGTGACCTGGGAGCTCTCTGGATTGATAAAGGCCTGGCTGGGGCTGGGGCTGGGGCTGGGGCTGGGAGGAGAGATGGGGCCTGGGGCCAGCATGAGGAGGCTGCGAAGCCAAGGCTCTCAGCCAGGTATATGGTTCCTCCAGAGAAATGGCTAAGTGATCCAAGGCAGTCCATGCTACTCTGTCTTGGTTTCCCTTCTAGGAAGTTTGGAAATGATTCATGACCCTTAAGTAATCCAAAAGAACCCCCCCTAAACAGACAAATGGGAATCACAGAATGCCCCTGCCTTCCACTCTCTCCCAGGACAATGGGAGTGCATTTAACTTGAGAGATGCTTCCACGGTCATGCAGTCACAGACGGTGCAGGGAGACAGGCAGGAGGGACCAACACAGGAACCAAGAAAGATGAGGGAGAAGGTATAGTGTCTGTCACCTACCCACAGGCACAGATGCATGGAGTTTAGAAACCTGATTGGCCCCGGTCCTGAGACCCCCTTCCCTAATGCCCTGGCTCTCACCTTGCACCATGCTGCCAGGAGAAGGTGTAGGAGAAGATCCGAGGTGGACCCAGTTGTACACTGGCCTGGGGGCTCCTTCGGAAGAGCTGCACCTCAGTATAGCAGATCCCCCCACAGAGATCTGACCAGTCTGACTGCATGAGGGGCTGCTGGGGGGCACTGCAAAAAACCGCAGAAGAACCTTGGTGGTCTTGGAACCCCACCCCCATTAAGTGCTAGATTTCCTGAGTCAATACCCCCCATCACCAAACAGTCATCCAGTTTTGTCCACATTCCACTGCAACCCCAGGAAATGGTGTGCACCGTTGGACATTCTGTTAGAACAAGATTCTCCTATTGAGCCCAAACTGTGTTAATATAATATCCACCCATTGGCCCGAATTCCTGCCCTCTGGGTCCACAGGAGAAGTGAAAACTCCATCCCCCACAGGGCAGCCCGTCAGATTTCTGAGGACAGCTGCCATTCACCAGCTCCTAAGTCTTTTCTCTCCCTCGAAACATTCCCCTGCCTCTTTAGTAGTTTCTTCTTCTGTCTGCTCCTCCCCAAGCAGGCTCTAGTGTGGACTGAGATGGAAGCTCTGAACACAAAGTTGGTGCTTAGTGTGGCAGGGACCCCTGTTCCTTGAATAATCGTCCCCCTTCTCTGCCACTGGCCTGGGGAGGGATGGAATCTGAGGTACAGGTGGGAGGTTTCCCCAAAGATAGAGCTGTGGGGGACATGACTCAGGCCCTATCTGTGTGACCTTTGTCTCTAGGGACCACGGGAGAGGTGTTCTGTGGAGGGCAGAGCAGGTGTATGACAGGCTGGCTGGGTTAGAAGGCTTTAGGGAGGAGGTACTTCCCCTTGGGGCCCCCAGTGCAGCTGTGTGCTTGGGCTGGAATCCAGGGTATGTGGGCCCCTGGCCTGCCTTACCCAGCACAGTGAGGTTGATCAGCCCCATCCCGTTGGTGTAGAAATCTGGCGGGTTGTTAACATGGCAGAGGTAGGTTCCAGTATCTGAGGAGCGCACATCAGTCAGTTTCAGGGTGGCTACTCCTCCCGTGGGGGGGTTCTGAAGCAGGCTGGCCCGCTTTGCCTTAGAACCGGTTGGATACAGATGTCCATTGGTGAAGTACAGGATCTAGGGAGAAGCAGAAGTCTCACCTACGTGCCTTTCCTGCCTGGCATCAGCTCTGCAGTCCTTTCTCAAAAGGTCCCTCCCTTACACCAGCCTGAGCAGCTGATACTCTGCAGCTAGAACCATGAAGTCCTATCTCCCCCAATGCTAGCCCTTCCCAAGTGCTAAATGAACTACATATCCATTGCTTTCAGCTGTGTATGGCTCTCAGTTTGGGGGGAAATGCAGATATTTCTGGAAGGGGCAGCATTTTATCATACTTTCAATCACAACAGCTGAGCATCACTCAGTAGTGTTCCTTCGCCGAAGCTGGGACCGCTCAAACAGGGGGCTGCGTGTGGAGCCCTGCCCCATGTGTGAGCTGGGATTACACAGTTGCGGTCCTCGGAAGATCTAGAAAGAGTCCACTTTGTCTGTTTACATTCTCATTTGAGGACATGCTCATTGATTTTTAGAGAGAGGGGAAGGGGGGGGAGAGAGAGAGAGAGAGAGAGATGAGAGAGAAATACTGATAGGCTGCCTCCTGTACACACCCTGACCCAGGACTGAACCTGCAGCCTAAGAATGTGCCCTGACCAGAATCCAACAGGCGACCTTCCGGGGCTGGGGACCACACTCTAACCGACTGAGCCACACTGGCCAGGGTGAGTCCACTTATTTTTTTCCATCCAACCATGCTGATCTCTCAGCACACCTTTCCTGCCCTCATTCCGAGTGGGCCCCCTGTTCCTGCCTCTCTGAGTCTACGGGCCACAGTCCAGAGGCCCCCCACTCTCGCTCACGGGAAGGGACGCAGAGACGGGCTTCCCAGGCTGCACAAAGCTCCACTCCAGGGCGAAGCTGTCTGTCACTGACGTGCTGTAGCTGCAGGTCAGCTCGGCGGTCTTGCCCACCGGTGCACTCAGGGGTTCCTCGGGCACGTGCACCTCCACCGCCAGGCCGGGGGCTGGGGACGCACAGCAAGGGGCGCTCAGTCGGCCAGGCAGGGGCCTAGGGGAGTGGGGTCGGGGGCCGGGCTCCGAACCCCCGAAGCGTGGAGCCCGGCCCACCCGTCTTCCCCAAAGAGGCAATGGGCTTCCCCCCACCCCTCCCTTCTCCAAAACCTGAAATTCCAGGAGGGAGGAGCACACCTCTGGGCCGAGTTTCGTGGGTAAAAGGACGAGACTGGTCAGGTATGAGGGTGTGTTTGAGGGGAGAAGAAAAGAATGGTTCTGCGCTGATCCAGCCCTTCCGGAGAGGCCCAGCTCACCGGCGGGCTTGCGCTCCCTGTCCTGACCCTACCAGCCCAGGACGCTCCCTCCCCGGCGCAGGCCCCGCCTCGGCCCGGCCCCCTCCTCACCAGTCAGGCAGACCAAGCCCACCAGCACCCCGCACAGCATAGGGCCCGGGAACCGGGCCATGGCCAGGTCCTCTCGCCTTCAGTCTGGTGTCCAGGTCCAGGAAGGGGTGGCGGCGCCCACAGGGCAGCCTCCTGGGGCTGGGCAGGGGTTGAGACTGGCTATCTCAGAGCAAACATGGGGAGAGGCCCGTGCCCTCCAGTAAGGCAACGCCTCCCCTTCTCTGGGCCCAGTTCTGGAGCCATTTTAGCCCTAATCCTCCCCGAGATTTCTGAAGCTGTCAGGCCCTGGGGAAAGGACAGGGCTGGGACTGGGCACCTGAAGTGAAGGGGTCCGAAATGCAGCAAGAGAGCCCTGGAGGCAGAGGTCGGCGGTCTGACAACCTGTGAGCTGCCAAATGACATCACCACGCTGGGTCCTAACACCGAAGACCCTTTCTGACCCCTTCAGGGATCCTGGTTCCTTCCAAGCCCCTCCCATTCTGAGATCCCACCTCTAGCACTTTTATCACCGTGGCTGTGGTAAGAGTCTCCATGGAAACTACAGCCGCCTCCCTACTCCCATAGTATTGCTATCTCTGGGCAGAAAGGCCGAGACTTGGAGGAGGTGTGTTTGTCTGCACGAGGGGAACCTGGGTCAGGGTCCTCTTCTCCACCCTTGGACAGGAAGCAGAGATCAAGTGCGCAAACACCCTAGCTCTGAGCGCCCAGGCTCTGGCAAAAAGCGCACCAATGTCATTCCCTGGCTACTCGGAGCTGTTTGGTCTTCCAGCCTCCAGCTCTCTGTGCCTCTCCCATGCCACCCACCAGCAGCGACCCCTTTAAAGGTTCTAGAAGTGCTATCCTGAGCCAGTAAGGCGGGGGTGGGGGGATGCTGTGTGGAGAAGCCATCCTGGGGACATGGCCTGGGTAGGGGTCCTCTCTGCATCACCCTCAACTTCTCCTGGGAATTCCAACTTTGAAAAGGTGACTCTCACTTTCCATAAAAACACAATGTATCTTTATTGAAATTTGTAAAATACAAACAAAAACACATTTCAAAACACATATTTCAAGTTAGTTTAACAAGTATCTTCCCTACCCCCTGCCCCAACAAAACCTAACCAAGTCAGCAGGACTGGTCACTTGAATGTGGGAGCTGGATTGGGAGGATGGAGTTAGATGGGTGGGTCCAGATCCAGGTGGCCAAGGATTCATTGATTGGCAGCACCTCCAGGGCCTTGGTGGCGGGGGAGCCAATCTCAGCAGCATTCCTCTGCAGTGTTAGGGAGGCCCCAGGAGGGAGGTTAGGCGCTTCCTAATTCCAGGTGCATTTCCTCTTCTCCTTCCACCTCCTGGAAGTTTGAGTCTTAACCATAACCCAGTTTTTCCAGAGTAAAGAAAGGTGGGGGCAGAGGACTGGCCATCCGGAAGGCGGCCAACCCTCCAAGACTCGGGCCTCTGCGCCAGGGCGATGCCTATAGTGGTTCCTCTAGGAAGGGGGAAATGTGAGGGCTCTGCCAGCACACGGCTGGGCCGTCACACCAGAGACCCAGACTGGTTCTGGGCGGGCACCATCACGGGGACAGCACCCTTGCGGCTCAGAGCAGAGGTAGGGACCCTACCGGGGCTGGGTGTGGGGGTCACTGCAGCCGGCCTGCGAGGGCCTTGGGGTGGTCTGAGGGCTGGTGATGAGGTGACAGAGGAAAGGGTCCCATTCTTGGAGATGGTGTCTGAGCCCTTAGGCCAGGGCAGGGTCCGAGGAGCAACGGCATCCTCCCTAGCCATCAACGAAACGAGGCAGCAAGGTCAGAAACGAGCAGTGAGGGTTTCTGCAAGCCCCACAGCTGGCTCCCCTCTCCCACTTCTGTCTCCTCTCCCTTCAAGTCCACCCCCAGAGATGACGCCCACCCTTCCCTTAGATGCCAGCCATCTGCACTCCCAGCTCTCTAAGGGGAGATGGGAGAGTCCCCCCCGGGCAGGGACTAGGCACTTACTTGATGTCATTGGCTGGCTCCTCCAGAGCCTTTCCCTGGCGTTGGCACAAGAGGACCAGTGCAGCCAGCAGCCCCAGTCCGACCAGGGCACCCACCACAGCTCCCGCAACCACCGCGGCCCCGGGCCCTGCGCAAACCTGACGTCAGAGGGGTATCCGGCTGTTCCCCACCGTCTCCAGTCCAACCACCCCTCTGCCCCCGCACACATGTCCCCTCTTCTGTTAAGAAGAGGTGACTGGAAAGCAGGAAATGGTCAGCGATCACACATTTGTACAGCCCTTCGCCCAGGACAAGTTTCTTGCCCTCTTACAATGACAGACTTCAGTAGATGGGCCTCCACCCCAGGCCTGCAATCCCACCGTGACCCCTGGCCCCTGGCCAGTCTTCTCCTTAACCCCACTTACCCCTCACTGACCTGTGATTACTTCCAGGGTCATATTGCACTGGGCACTGCCCACGCTGTTGGAAGCCCTGCAGGTATAGACTCCAGACATAGACAAGGAAAGGTTTTTGAGTCTTAAAGACCCATGGACGGCATCTGTGGACACAATTTAGCCATCAGGCCAGGGATCCTACCTCCCCTCGGAAAAAAGAAAACCCCGCCCCTCCTCTGTAATATCCCCGTCCCCTTTGACTCTCTGACTCTCTGGGAGACTCCGCTGTCTGTTCCCCGGTGGAGGGAAAGGCGGGGCGGTGGGCACACTGGGTCCTGCTGCCCACTGCAGAACTGCCGGCTCCACGTCCCCCTCCATCTCCCCAACTCATGTCCCCGACTGACTCTGAAAGGAGGCTAGAGAAGAAAGATGCCCAGAAAACCCAAAACATGGGCTTTACTTTTGTTTCTAAATGGCAGAGTGCTGTGAGAGAAAGAATATTAAGCTAGGAATGAGGAGGCCTGGGCTCCAAAATAGGCCGTGTGACGTTAAGCGAGTTAGCTGCTATCCCTGGGTCCCAATTTCTTCATTTCTAAAATGGGGTAATATGGCCTTCTGGATAGCGTTGAAAGAATTATATGAAGTAAGAATCGTATCAGTTCAAGTTTATTAGCTGCTTATGGCACACCAAAGACTAAGTTATTTACATACACTAACTTATAAAAGTTCCCCCTATGAGGGAAGTGCTACGTAAAAAAATGTAAAAATTACTATAAAATGGACAAATGAAAAGTAGAAGTAAGGCACAAAATGAAAATCCTATCACGTAGATTCAATAATTGCTAACTATTTGCTTTACTTATTTCCTGTCCTGGTTTTTTTTCTGAGACGTTTAAAAATAAATACTTCAGTATAAAACTCCCAAAATTAAGGACACTGCCTCCTATACCCACCTTTGCCATACCTGATAATTAATACTTTTCTAAAAGTAGCTAATACTCCATACTAAAAATGTTCCATCAGTTATATCTCATTAAAATTGAAAAAAAGTTCCAAGTGCCCCAACATGACTTTTATAGCGGGTGTGTTTTCAGATCAGAGCTACTGATACACCGTTTCAAAAGTGAGGAAGCAGAGGTACCAAGTCACACAGCTAGTGAGCAGCGGAGCTGGACGTGAGTGCAGGTGTCTAGCTCCAGAGCCTCTTCGGGACCAGAGTGGCACAGCCCGTGAAGGCACCCAACACAGGCTTGCACCTGGTGGGCCCTCTTTCTCCACCCCCCCACACCCTCTCCTGCTCCCTGGTTCTTTGCAGCAATGCTTTCCCTTTTCACCCCTAGCCCTCTGCCGCCTTGCCTCTTCCCCCTGCCCCAGCCACAGTCTCACTTGTCCCCACAAGTCCCTCACCTAAAGCTGGTGCATAGAACACCTGGGGAGATGGGGGTGGCCGCACCCACTGGTACAGGGCAACAGGCTTGCTCCTTGGGGACTGGCAGCTCAGGGTCACGTTGGTGCCCACACGGGGCACACCCAGGAGACGGCAGGATGGGGGAGCTGGAGGAACTGGGGGAGATGAAACAGGTTAAAAACTCACACCCAAGAGAACAACAGACCACCCCCAACACACACACACTAACCTCTACACAAACATACTTTTGTCACCCCATTGCCCCTCCTCCAACCTTTACACTCAGCCCTTTGGGGAGGGCCCTGCCTGAGCTCCCAGGCTGGGGAGCCACTGGGGAGTGAGTGCTCGCCTCTCACCCCACACGTCCAGCTCTAGAGTCTTGCTGCTGTGGCTTCTGTTGTTGCCCTGACGGTCTTGCACAGTCACAGAGCAGAAGTAGGACCCGGAGTCTTTCTCCTGGAGGCCCTGCAGCCGCAGGGACACGTTCCGGGAGGGCATGGAGTAGACCAGGGACACTCTAGCTTCGCTGGATGTGGCCCCACTGATGTGCGACAACACCTGGTGTGGGCATGATGACACCTCCTGTTATTGCGTGCCTGCACTGAGCCACAGGCTCCACCGGCCCCTCCCCACCAACTAGCAGACCTCAGACGCCCCTCCCCCATAACAGTTCTCCATCCCCCATGTGCTGTCTCTCCGTCTCCCACCTGGGGTGCTCGGAAAGGTGGTCACATGGATGAGAGATGCTGGAAATAGGAGCTATGTATGAAAGGAACTTAGATTGCAGGGATGTATCCGACATCTAAAGAGATCTTTCATCTTCTATATCTTGAAGATGCCCCTCTGCTCACACCAAACATACACAAGTAGGGGCCTTATGAACCCTGGATCTACCCCTGCAATCTGAGTTTCTTTCGTACACGCCCCTTATTTATTCATCAAAAGACCTCATTAAGACCCTTTCTAGGGCTTTGGAAGGAGCCACGCAAGTAAGGGGCCCTGAAAATTGTGTCCGAGGCTCTGGGTACACCCGCCTCTGACTGTCAATGTGATGTCAGGAAAGGGGCCAGATGGGGGATTGTGGGAGACTGCCCCTTGCCTCTCAAGGTGGGTACAAGAGGCAGTGGCCTGTGACTGCCGGAGGAGAATGTGAGAACAAGTTGATACCCAACTTTAAAACGTTGTGTGACACCCACCCTAACCCTCCCTACCTCCACCCACAGTCCTCGCTTCCCCACCACCCTGGCAAGGTAAATGCTTCCTCCCTTTCCTGTGTTTTGTGTGGTAGATTTCTAAGGAAAGTTGGGGAAAAGAGAATTCTTCTGGAACACCTCCAAGATCCAAACAAAATTAAAGCAGTGAGGGGGACCTTGCTTTTCCTGAAGTTTTTCTTGTCCCCCCCACCAGTTTCCCTGCCCCGTCACCTCCCCACTCCCCCACTTGGCCATCGTTTCCCTCTGCCCCTGTCCCCACTGGTTGAAGCTGAGCTGCTTTCCTCCCTCACCTGTTTCTTATCCTTCCCTTTCTGTTCCAAGAACCACATCAAGGTGAGCACCTCCCATGGCTTGGTCTTGGCTGCAGCCCTCTCCCCTTGAAATGTGTACCACGCCGGGAGCACCACGTCCTCTCCCTCCACTGCTTCCAGACTGGAGAGGCCCTCAGGCACGTGCAGCTCAACCTGGACACAGGCAACGGGTGCTGGGGAGGAGAGCGAGGGGGCGTGAGTGCACAGCTGCCCACCGGCGGGCGGCAGGTGGAGGAGTCAGGAAGTCCTGCCAACATGAAGGACAAGAAGGATGGCCGCAGGGTCCCACTCCTGAAGGCCTGAACACCACCGCGAGACCAAACCTAGTGCCTGCTCTCCATGTCGTCAGCACTTACTTATTCTCTGACACCCCAGCCTTTGAGGCTGTAGTGGGGAGGGTGACGCATTTATGTGCCACTTACTTGTATCTGGAAGCGCAGATTTCAGAGCACCAAAAGAGGGGGCAGATTTCCAGCGAGGAGGGATGACACCCAAGAGGAAGGACAGGTTTAATACTTTGGATCTACATTCTGGGTAGCCCACTTGCTCCTCCAGTTTCCTGGCAGGTGGGAGTGGGGGTGCGGGGAGCCACAAGGCTGATCGGGATCGAAGCATTCTCAACCAGAGCGGTGGAGGGGTTGGGAGGCCACTGGCTTCCCAAGGCTTCTGTTCAACTCCCTGGAGCGGAGATGGAGTGCAGTGACTGCCACACTCCCTGCAGCCCCACCCCTTAGCCCTGACAGGTGCTCTCCCTAAGAAAGAGGACAGTTGGGACCCAGAAGGTTCCCATGGGCCCTCTGGGGGTCCAGGTGATTCGGGTGGGTCCTCTGAGGTCACAGGGAATCACAAACGAAGGTCCCCAACAATCAAGTGTGATGTGGTGGCTGTGTCTAGCGTCCGGGTGGACTGGGGTGCTGGTTTTGGGGGAGCTATGGAATCAGTGTCGTGCCTTGGTGTCCAGGAACACTCACTTTGTTCCCTTTGGAGAGCAAATGGGGCAGCCGAATCCTAAGCCACTGCGGGGACGACCCTTGGGTTCCTATCCCGCCGAGGCTGAGGATGCCGGCCGCCCTACGCACTGGCACTCTGCACTGCCACCTCTGCCTGGTGACCCAGTGGCCAATGCAGGGACAGAGGCCAGTCCCAGACCCTCTGCCCTCCCGCCCTCGGGGAGTCCTGTTGAAGGCCTCAGGCCAGGATGCGCCACCCCCACAGCTTCCCGCCCAGCATCTTCACAGAGCCCCACACCTATTCCTTAGCCTGCGAAGCAGCAACCTCCCCCCTTCCCGTTTCCTGGTGTGTCCCTGCAGGCCAGGCAGGAAACTTGTGCCCAGAGATAAGCTAGAAGACAATGATGGGGGCGTTGGGGGGGCTAGGCCGGAGGCTCTAGAGGCAGAAACAACCACTGCCTCAAGGAACCTAGCGCCGCACGAGGACACCCCCACCCCCACCTTCTGCAGTGTTGGGGAGGCCAGGCAGTTCCTACAGAAAACCCACACCATGTGCCCCAGCAGCCTCCCCCAGCCCCCCCTGTGTAATTTCACTTTGCAAATGGAAGAGGGGGGTTCAGATGGTTAGTAATGGACCCACTTCTGGACAAAGGCTCCCTGTCTCACCCCTACCCACCCCCATCAGAAACCAGGAACTGAAGAGGCCTGAGGCTTTCGCCTTGCTCCTGGGTGTCCCTTGGAGCAGAAGTCCCCCTCTTGCTCCCTTTTCGATCCCAGGGTCCACAGTGCCATCGGAAGAAGAGGGGGTAGTTGGGTTTGGGTGAAGGAGATGCGACCAGCCCAGGAAAGGGACCCTCTGGCCCACTCTCTGGAGCGAGGGCCAAAGGAGAACGAAAATGGGCCTGCTCCCCAGGGCGACTATTTTTAGTCTCCCTCTTTCTCTGAGAAACTCCCCCCTCGGGCTTCTCACGCCCCAGGGGCAGCAGAGCTGGGCCACGGAGGAGCTCAGCGCAGGGGCCTTGCAGAGGCCCAAGCGGGCAGAGCCAGTGCCAGGCCCGGAGCCCCAGTCCCCAGGGCCACTTAACCCTTGAATGGCTGGGGGAGCTCAGCAATCCCCCTGCCACCAGGTAGGGACTTTGAGCCCTGGCTGTCACTGTGAAAACTGAAGCTCAGAGTTTAATGAGGGCTGTGGGGAGGGCTGCAGGAGAGGGACTGGAGACACCCAGGCGGCCAACTTGCATTTTTCGCCCTTGCTTCAGAGACCCCCCAGCAGGAAGGGGGATGATGGGGGAGTTGGAGGCAGGATGCAGAAGGGAAGGAGGCGCTAAGGTTGAAGCTGGGGGTGCTGAGAAGTTGGGGTACTCTGGCACAGGCTCACCAAGCCTAAAGGGGGAGGAAGCTGTCTAGACTTTGGTGATTGGTGAGCTGCCCTTGAGTCCCACTTTGTCTGGGGCCCCTAATACTTCCTGCCCCAACATCCTTGTGGTAGGGACCAGGTGACAGGGGACACCAGTGAGAGTTAGATGGTCCCCACCTTAGTCCCTATCAGTGCTGAATTTCAGTCTACATCATTCCTGGCTTTACTTGTCCTGCCAACCTCCAACGGAGAGACATGAATTCAAGCTGTCTAACCCTAGCCTAACCCACCCTTCACTGCCCACCTCCCTAACCCAGGGATCCCTGAAGAGGAATGGCCAGTAAGTCTGGGAGGGAGCTGTGGTACAGGCTCAGTCCCTGCTGGGTCATTTCCTCCCCTGTCCGGCCACCTTGAGTTCCTGGATACTTCTGGAAGTTTTCAACACGCCTCCAGCACTTGCTCCCAGGAGGTGGTCTCCCTTGCTCTTTGAGGCCCTGCTCTGTTTCTTAGGTCCCTTCGGCTCAGGGAAACAAGGAAGGTAGTGGACCTCTGGGCCGGGGTGGGGGGGTGTCACAATTCTGCTCCCCTAGGCATTCAAAGCCCTCCCCCATTTCCTGTATCCCAAACGACCTCACGGTCATGCTTTTGGGGCACCTCCCTTTATTCCCAGGACAGGAAGCAGGAGGAGCGGACCCGAGTGCGGATCCGAGCTGGGGCACTGAAGTGAATGAAGTGTGGGTGTCAAACCAGGGACCAGGGAATTCCAGGGGTGGGGGGCTCCCGTGCATCAGCCTGTGTGGGGGGTGGGGGCAGGAGGGAGCTGGAGCTAAGTCCTTAAGCTCTTTAGCCAGCATTTCATCTAGAAGATCAGCTCATCCGGCTCCGCTGGGTGGTGGGAGAGAGTGGGGGTGAGGAATGGTTCCGAGCTCACCCGAGACCTACCCTGGCAATGCCCTTACCCTCTCCCCCACCACATACCCTAAAGGGAAGCAGGAGCTGTCCCCAAACAGTGGGGAGAGTCAGCACCAGCAGTGATGCCCTGGGTGGCAAGAGGAGGGTGTGTGTCTGCTGTGGAGGGAGGATAAGAGTCAGAGGTGGCATCAGGTCCCACCCAGTTTCTCATCAGACCCCAAACCAGCTCCCTCAAGGTCGGGGTTACCCCATCTCCTACCTTAAGTCCCCTCCTGGTTCTGGATTTAACTCACCGAAGGTACTCAGCCCCAGGAACAAAACCTGCAGCAGATTGGTCACAGGGGGCCTGGGTAGGGACCCCATGACTTTCCCTGGCCTCGATGGTCAGGGGCGCTGGGTCTGGGGCACCCTGACCGACAGGTACCGAGGCCGCGCGACAGCGGGAGCTGGAGCAGACTCGGGAGCCGGGCCACTGACACTGAGGGCAGCCAGAATGTTTGCGTATGTGTGTGCCTGTGAGAGCTGGTGGCGGGGTGGGGACCGACAGGGACAGGGGGCGGGGCATTTGAAGGGGCGGAGAGGTCGCTGTCCTCCTGGGCGGGGCGCACGGGTGACCCTCCTAGTGCTCCGGGATCTTGCAGTCGTGGGGGTGACCTGGTCAGCGCACAGGGTGGGGTCGGGTAAGCCCGGTGGGCTCCCAACGGCCTGGGGCAGGGAAGGATAGGGTCAGGATGGTCGGAGTACAGCCACCACCTCTCCCTCCGTGGGGTGGGGTGGGGTGGGGGGGACGGGCGGGCGGGAGGTTTGGGGGTTCCCCAGCGTCCAGGGGCCACCCACACTTCCACACTGTAAACAGGCGGCTCCGGCCTAACTAACCGGCTCCGCGCCTACCCAGGCGGCCTTCCTGAAGAAAGAAGAGGGGGACAGAGTTTTGCCATCGGGGCACCGCAGTGTGGGAGACCAACCCTCAGGGCGGGCACCAAAAGGCCAATTCAACAGCCGGAATGAACGCTTTCCCAGGGCCGGGGCAGGGGGTGGTGAGCACGGGGCGACAGCGGGTGCTGGGCCGCAGGAGCCGCGCAGAGGGGCAGGTGAGGGAATGGCGTACGGACTGCTCTGCCTGGGCCAGGCCGCCGGACAGGGGGAGCTGCGGCCCGAGGGTGGGCGGTGGGAAGCCGGGCACAGCAGGTGAGAGGGGGCTAAAGCCACACCCCCTGTTGCTCCAGCTGCCGGGGGCTGCCCCGCAGGAGGCCTGGCTGCCTGCGGGCGCGTGAGGACGGAGGAGGGCCGTCTTCACCTGCGGACGGCGAGGTGCGGGCTCGCAGCACGTCCTCGGGGACGCTCTAAACCCTGGCCCGAGGGTCACTGGGTCTTGTGCTTGGTACCCACGAGCTGAAGACTGATTGGTGGGAGGACGCCCCAGGCTCTGGGTGGAAATCTGAGGCAACAGGGGCCGGGTTCCCAGCTACCCACTTCTGCACACATCCGCCCCGGGCCTTATGCTGCCCGGGGAGGAGGGGACTGCGGACAGGCTGGATGGAGCCCCTCTGCGGCTTTGTTTCCCGTGTCTTCTCGGCCTCCCACCCCTCCTCAGATCTGCTCTGATTCTGTAATTCCCCGGACTAGATCTCGTTCTGGCGAATTTAATTTGCCCGCTCCTCCCCCGCCCCCTGCGCCCCCTGGCGGCCGCGGCCCCTCAAGGACACGCACGCACCTGTTCTGTCCCAGTCCCCCAGCCAAAACAAAGATGCTTCCTCCAGGCACAGCTCAGCCTCCGCGCAAAGGCCACCAAGGACGCAAACCATAACCACGAATTCCTGCCGCTGCCTGCTGTGGGTGACAGTGACTGGGAAGAAAAGTCACCAGGGCTCCTGGATTCCATTCACTCCCAACAGTCCAGCTGAGTGTGTACCTTGTGCCTGCACTGCACACCGACCCTCCCAGCTGCTGCTTCCTAGTGTGTGACCTGCCTGGCCGTTCTCTAAATACCTGCCAGGCAGTGGCTTTGAGAACCGCCTCTGCAAACACTACACTGCCAGTATAAACTCTGGGATTAAATACTTGGCAGCTCAGGGGCAGCAAAAGCAACAGAAACAGGTAAGTGCCAGTGTCATACCCTTACCCAGTGACCTGCAAACTTGAAATTGTCAAATATTTGTGTGTGTGCATGGGGGGTGGGTAGAGATGTTGGTGTGATTTTTCTATTCTATCACACTCAAATTTTTCTTGACTTTAGTCAATATTGCAGACTTCTTGTAAACAGCCCTCCTTTCTGTCCAGAAAAGGGTTGAGTCACCCCAAATAAGTAACTCCAGAAATGTGGTACAAAGTCGCTTGGTTGCATATCCCAGAAATCCCAAAGCATCTGATTGCACAGGCTGCACTCATCTCTGCTAAGTGCTAGTATAGTCTCAACACTCATTCTATGTAGCTAACTTGCCCTTCAGAATTCGGGTCCCGAATAATTTGCAACATTGGAAGGAAAGCTGTGACCCAAGATTTGCAGGCAGTGAATGTTTCCATGGGACAGAGTGTCAGACTCTCCAGACCTGGTTCACTGCCCTCATCCCAGTCACAGAATTCCCACACTACCTTCTCTTCCAACCCTTTCTTCCCCTTCTGGTAGTCAAGTAGCAGAAGTTAGCGGAGCAGCTCCATTGCTTTAAATTTTTGCCGAGATGCATTTAGGGTGAACGTTGCTCCCTGTGTAAGGTGAGAACATTGGCACAGATGACTGACCCGTCAGTGACCTGGGACTGCCACCATCACCACGTTGTGTGCCAGAGCTCAGTTCACAGCGCCATGTGCTCAGTGACTCACGGGCCACTGGCGTTTCTTCCAGTCACACCTCAGACCACTAAAGCATTTTCTTACACTCATCCTTATGTTCAAATAGAGTGCCCCCATCCCTCTTGAGTCTGTTCTAAGGCTTCATTAAGGTCTAAACAGTCTACTTTTTGGTTTTAGCCATGCTCATGTAGTTATCTGACACCTTGATGTCCTCTTTTCTAGAATGTTCTGGGCAGAAACTGGATATTCAGTACCAAAGCTACTTTCTTTCCAAGTTTCCATTTCCCATTGCTCAGCTTTGTCCTCTTTCCCCTATCCCTCACCCATCCGAAGCTTGATGGTGAAATCGTGGACTGGATCAGCCTTGCCATCTTCCCTGAGATACTCACAGTGCCCTGGGAGTCCGAATTCTCAGTAAAGCAAGGTAGATCTAAAACGTCTCAAGCAATGTTCACAAAATGCTCTGCTCAAGCTAAGTACTTAACAGCAATGGAAAGCAGGATCAGAAAAAGATGCATGGAGCATAACATTAGTTTGGGGGCTGGTAAGTGGCAGAGTTTCAGGGAAGCCTGTAGTACTGGTAATAGTGCTTTTTCCTGCATCATTCAGGACTGAGTACTGTGAGATTATTGCTACAAGATGGTCAGTGGAGCATCAGCCTGTAGGACTGTGACTTCACGTTTCAGAGAAGAGCAAAGTTACGAGAATTTCCAAAGGCCCGCTACCTGCAGACTGCTCAGGGAGAAGAGATGTCACACTCAAAACATCCTGGAATATTTATGCTCTCTCTGAACTAGCACCGGCTTTTAGGAGGTCATATCAGAACCCAGCTAATTACATAAACCTAGACTCAGACGATATTTAAAAAAATCCTGTTGATTATAAGCTCTCTAGCCCTTAGAAAAATAAGCATCAACTAAATGAGACATATCAGACTAAGAAAATCACTGGTGTTGGGAAAGAATATTTTTTATCAATATGCAATTTTATCATCAATAGTACAGAAAAGTAGGGTAAATTATAGCTCTTACCTGGCTCTGTAGTCCATTTACAGTAGAGCACCTGAGCCCTGGCTGGTATAGCTCAGTTGATTGAGTGCCTGTCTGCAAACCAAAAAAGTTGCCGGTTCGATTCCCAGTCAGGGCACATGCCTAGGTTGCAGGCCAGGTCCCCAGTAGGGGGTGTGGGAGACGCAACCACACACTGATGTTTCTCTCCATCTCTCCCTCCCTTCCCCTCTCTCTAAAAATAAATAATAAAATCTTTTGAAAAAATACATAAAAACGAAGCACGAAATGTCCAGTGACCTTTGGAACACTCTGACAAGAAATGGCCATCGGTCAGCGGGATGCAGAGAGTGGAAGGAAGGAAGCGGAGAATGCCCGCTCCGCTGGCCCCGTGCATCCTCAGCAGCAAGTCGCAGTGCAGTGCCCACCACCTGTGTGGCCACACTCTGCTACAAAAAGCCCAACTCATATGCCAAGAGGCCAGGAATAACTTTAATTTTTTTAAAAAAAGTTTAAACGGCAACACAACTGTAAAGGGGATACATCACACAAACGAAGGACTTTGCAGGCAACACTGATTGAATAGCAAAACACTTGGCTGGTGAAAAAAAATGAAACTCTAAATTATATACAATAGTAGCTAAAGGTGATACTGAAAAACAGTCTTATTTACTGTGACTCAAGATTTAACTTGCCATTATCTATTGCTTATTTATTCAGGGTTGTAAATAATACTTATATAGAGACATAGAGATGTGTAAAAATGAAATACTGTGAAAAAAATACAATTTTTCAATTTCATATGAAACTGAAAGTATAAGTTTTGTCCAATATGGAATGTACCTACATTTGTTTATATTAGGGCTCTAACATCCATTTAAAATTTTTCATTCTTAAAAAAGAAACAGCTGACCCACCATGCAAGTTTGCTGTAAACCCCGTTTGCTCAAAACGAGCATTTTCAGGTGAGGTCTGTTTTGTTTGCTCAAAGTCCACTGTGATTCCTTTGAAGGTGTGCTGGCCCAACGGTGGGACGCGTTTCCATGGAGAGTCTGACGGCAGCATCCGGGCAGGGCAGTCGGGCAACGGGAAGTGAGAAGAGGGAGGTAAGAGCCCAAATCCTTATGAAGGATGACATTCAGTTGTTAAATTTTAAGGGATATCCGATGGCTTTTTCCAGGCACTCAACTAACGAGCCAGCGGAAAGAAAATCCCTCTCTACTTCCACAAACTTGATGTAGATAGATTTGGGGGAGACGCCAGGATCCACAATGCAGTTCTGAGACAGAAACCCATTAATACCAACCCAATCTTTGCTGAAGGTTTTGGTATTGGCTTGGAAATGTAAAAACAAGCACTGCTGCAGAGTCCTGACCTCAGCGATCCCGAGGTAGCAGTAGACGATTCGGGTGGGTTCTATTTCCACCTGCAACGAGGCCTGTGCCGAAAGGGTCTCCAAGTCAACCCTGCCCTCCTTTCCCGGGTCCAGGGAACTCTGCTCCATGTGGGGTGAGGAGGGCCTTTCCATACATTCTTCATAGCCAATGGCATAAAGGCCTGGGCTTTTGGGAATGCCTCCTGGCAATAAATACTGAACAACGTTCCCACCGGTTGGTTTGGAGTGGGCAATGGGTATCCAGTCAATTTCCATGTGCAGCTCCAGACACCTCGCTTCACTAATCGTGATCTCTAAAAATTTGTAGTAAACGTTCTTCCAGTTCATCTTCTGCACTCGGGTCATAATGATCCGCCCCTCAGGCTTCTCGGAGTTGAAGTACTCCCGGAGCCGTTTGCCGAGCGGCACCTGGGAGCTGATCTCGGCATAATGGTAGCGGATGTCCTCTTTCCAACGGGTGTTATAACCAATCCCAAAAATGGCCAGTTTGTTAGACAGATGAAGCCTTGAAAAGTCTGTCCAGCTCTGAAACAGTTCCCATTTCAACTGCACTGATTCCAAAATCTGGACAATATTCTGCATGATGTCTCTCTTCCTAGAAAGAGAAATAAATGTGAAATTCCTCAGGTGTCCAGACCAGCATGCTCCAGCAGAACTTTCCTCAACAATGGAGATATTCTACACCTGTGCTGTCCAACATGGCAGCCATTAGCGCTTAAAACGTGAGTGAGGTAGTTTTAGTTACAATTTGAAACTACAGTTAAATAAACACATGTGATCAGGAGCCTCTGTAACAGACAGGGTAGGTCTAGGGAAGCACAGTGTTAAAAGCTGAGAAACACTCTTCACTAGGAAGTTTCTAGGAATTAATGACAAACTGCTTTCCATTACTTATATAGGCTGGCTGTACTGATCTGAGCAACTATCGATACATAAGGCCCTAGGACTTCAGAAACCCAAGGGCCAGCCATTTCAAGGGGCTGTTACAATGCTCCCCGTGGCCTTCAGATCTAACTACCAAAGGCAAGTGAAGAATGCTTTAATCAGAAAGGCATCCAGTATCACTGAAAACAATGAACATCTTAATTTCTAACCTGGAAATTCTGAAAGTTCAACAATTTTGGCCCATACGTGTTTACTGTACAAAAATAGACAACTGAGTATGAGTAATGGCCTGAGGCAAAAAGAAAACGACATTTTCTTCTATTTGTCTGAAATTCATTACTGCTCCCAAATTTAAAAGAACTGTTAGTACAAAACAGAATTAGGATTTGAGAATTAAGAAGAAAAAGGTTCATGTTAGGTTTAGCTTTTGAGATAAAAATTCAAGAAACTGAACTGAGATTTTTCTAGAAAATATTTTAAAGAGGGAAAGAAAAATGTCGATTTTGATTTGGACAGTTAACAAGGTTAAGATAGAAAATGCAGGAAATTCTTTTTGTACATGCTGGATTCATGTGTATGTGTCTGTGTATATATACATAAAATGTAAACATAAAATGTATATATACACACAAAAAATATATATACACAGACATATACACACACATATAAATATATATAATTACAAGTTTGTTCTCAAGTATGGCAAAACTTTGATACTGGAAGACTGAAGTTTGCTAAATATTAACTTAGCAACAAACTATTACCCTCTACATCAATCACAGACTTCAGCTACAAAAATACTCAACTACCATTCACATACAATCAAACACAAGCAAGAAAGAGGGTGTGCGTGCTGGTTTACTAAAGCTGCTTGGGAGGAAATGGGCCCTGGAAACTTCTATTCAGTTCTCTGTCCTCGGGGAAAGCTTCTGGAACAAACTGGGGAGTCTTCCATGCAGTCATTCTTAGTCTGGCCTCCTTGACTTGCTTTGCAAGATGACAAAGAGATGACAAATTTTGCTCTCAGCTACTTCCTGGGGCCAAACACTGCCCCAGATTTATCCCCCACCCTTTAGTTTGTCTCAAAAGCTTCCCAAGTGTCAGAGTGGCCATCTAGATGAAACAGTGTTCCTGGGGACTTGTCCCTCTTCTCAGAGGACACAAAGGCGCTTGATCACTTTTCTAATATTTATACTGTACTGCTTGTGAGGTTGAGATAGAGGACCATGCACCCTGGCCAGTGTGGCTCAGTTTGTGGGGCATCGTCCTGCAAACTGAAAGGCTGTGGGTTCAATTCCCAGTCAGGGCACATGCTTGAGTCCCCTGTCAGGGCACATACAGGAGGCAACTGATAGAGATGTTTCTCTCCCTCCCTTCCCTCTCTCTAGAATCAATAAAAGGAAAAAAATTTAAAAATTTTAAAAAAGATATAGGACATTTCTGCATGGGTCAATGCTTTTAAAAAAAACAAACCTATCTTCCTGATTTCTAGGCGGATGAGGCTAAGGAGCTGCGATAGAAGGCAGAGTCTGCTGAGATTTTGTCTGCCGGCCGATGTACCCCAATGCCTGACATACAGTGGGCACTTGATACGTGTGTTGAATAAATGAGCAGAATGCTGCTCTCCTTTCCAAATGTATAATGAGGTCACCTAAGAGCCTGCTTTTTGATTCTCAAAATGTGGTATTATACGAAACGTAAGTGCCCCCCGCTCACCCCTCTCTCTCACACCAGGTCAACTCTTGGTCCCCTGACTCATCTTTCCGTCTTTCTCACACATCTAGGCATCCACACCCACACAGGCAAACACCACAAACACGCTTGTTTTCACGGAACATATTCATTTCTCCTGACAGCATACAAAGTCCCCCACATGTCAGATCAACTGCTGGAAAACTTCAGCTCAGAAAATGAGGGGAATGACTAGACACCCTTCCTCAGTAAAATGGCCCAGGGAGGGTCTTCCCACTAAACTTAGATACATGTGCTTTTTGCAAAGGGCAGCCTCTACTTACTGTGCTTCTTCAGAAGACTCTTGTTTTATTTTTAATGTTCTCTTTGTGACAGGTATTTCATCTGAAAAGCAAAGATTTGGAAACATTATATTTTCCTCAGTGGTGGCATACATTTATGTACATAAGGAGCTATTTGCTGTTCAATCCACTTTCTAATTTGAGGACTTAATTCTAGTTTCAAACACTGCCCAATGCCAGATTTATAAATATACCTCTTATATAATGAGATGCATACATTTATATGCAAGATCAGAAACCAGCTCTACGAGTATACAATTCTTCAAGGTCACCAGCAGATTTCTAGCTAGGAGCTTAAAGCTTAATTTCACCGCAAACATGATTTTTAAAGGAACGAGAATGAAAATAATTCTGCGCAATTTAGACTTCCTGTATAGGTTTTACGGAGCAATTATTTCCCCAGTATCAGGATCAGCATGTTCTGCATTATTTTTGCCCAAAGATTTGGGAGACTGAACTCTCCCCGGCCACACCAGGGTGCTGGACGCTGCAGCAATTACTACTGTTTTTAAATTAAGAAGCAGTGATTGGCCCTTTTTATCCTTCTAGTCTTTAAGTCTCTCTCTTAAATTGTGTTGCTCTTACAGTTTTTATAGCCCCTTTCTTCTCTCTCCCTCTCTCCCAATATTTGAGAAATTAAAAAACAAAAACAAAAATCCTGTTCCTTGGCAAATTAGCATTTTTGTGTCACCCTGAGCTGGGGAAACACACTGCTAGTGCCAGTCCCGCCGGCTTTCTGGGGGCTGCCCGAGATCCTCGGGGCAGAGCGACCACGCTGTGGCGAGTGAGCACCCACCACACCACTTGCTGCAGAGGTGCAGTGGCGGTGGCAGCCACTTGGCTGGTATTTCCAAATCAGGAAACTCAAAATCGGAGCATTCACTACAGAAAGCAGCGTACACATACTCTAGTAATTAGGCCCCACGAGCTCACGGATTTGATGGCCAGGGGTTGTATTTTCCATCTGGAATGTTAAGACTATGGATGCATCATTCTGGCTATTGTTGGGAGGGGATGCATTATGAGGTCTGAAGCAACATGACTGCTGAGGAAGCTCCAGTAAGGGCCCTTTTTTAGACAACCTGAGGCTTCCTCTCACATTTGTTCAGACTGGAGTCTGGGAGGGGACCATTTCCAAATCACAAACAGCAAGGAAAAGAATCTGGGATAAAGGAAGGGAAAGGCGGTTACATCCACAGCAGCCGAGCCAGGAGTCTGTGCGGTGGCTGCTGCTGCTGCTGCTGCTGCCGAACCCAGAGGGGCAGGACATGTTAAAACTGCACAGGATTCTGCCCTGAGCCGCCTGGGGAGCTCAGGATGAGGAAGCGACTCTGTGCGGTTAGGAGCTTTGCTGGTCCCCAAACCATGATGTGACCAACGCCAAGCACTAGCAGGCAGCGTAAAGCTGAACCAAGGACGCCCCAAGCGCCCCAAATAAACTGGCTATATGCCTTGCGCTGACTGTGGGAACGATACCGGTCCCGGTGCACACAGAACGACAGACAGACGGACAAAGAGACAGGCACACACGAGTAGCAGACATGTCGCTTCCTTACCCAATTCCTGCTCTGTTGGGTAGCCATGGAGATCCTGACTGTGGTTTCCCCAGTCCTCCTGTGAATACTCCTCCATAGTGCTGCCATCTGACTCCAGCTCCTGGTACAAGCCACTACTGTTAATAAGTACAGGCTGGCAGGGCTGAGCATCCCATCCTCCCTGACCAAACACCTGTTCCAACTGTTCAAATGTGTAACTGCTCTTTCTTTTCCCAACACCATGTTCTTTCACCCGACTGTAACACCTGCGAAGGGTCTAAGACACAAAGTCTTTTGTTATTCCTTTAAAGCTGTACTTCCTCTTCCAGGTACGGACCACAGATATTAATTACTATTAGACAGACACAGACAGACAAACACAGACACATTGTTACAGGAATGCTAGATTTCAAATTCATTATTATATTAGAAAAAAATACTAATTTAGCATTTACTCAAACATGTTATAATTCAAACAATTATTTTACAATTAATAATCCATTAAACAAGAACCATTACAACATTATTGCATGTACCCCATACACATATTTTATACCCCTCCCCCACTTAAAAAGAATAAGGAAAAAAAAAAAAAAGGAAAACAAGAAATACCAGCCAGCCAATAGGATGCACGCCTGCCACAGAAGAGAGAGCGCTGCTGTTGTGCCAGAGTTTGGGGGAAAGTGAGGGAGGGAGGACAGAAAGAAGAACTTCCCAAAGCAAAGAGTAAAACCTTCCTTACTATTCATTAAGGAATACAGGGTGGGAACAAATGCCTGCACGTAACAACTAATAAAACATATTTCTCACACAGTGCATATTCCTTACTAACGCCCTCTGCCTTTGGGACGTTGCTAAAATTCCAAAGAAATCAAATAAACAATGCTGCAGATTCCGAGTCTCAAGGATCAATGAGAAACAATACGCTAATACCTACATCTAAAAATAAGCCAATCGGACCAAACTGCCAGCTACACAAACCAGCAAATGAGGCTGATCATTTCTTTTCAGGGATGAAAGTGAGGTGTAGGGGTGTCATTTTACTTGTTTTTCTACCTTGTAGTCCACAGCAAGTAAGTATCATTATGCAAGTCCACACACAACCTTCAATTGTCTTCATGGTCTTGTAAGCCATATCTCTCATTATTGGCCCAGGGTCCTTAGTTTAATAATACATCTTACGCTATCTTATATGATATTGCACAAGACAAATCAAGGACTTGGTCCCAGTTTCCAAATTTAGTTTAGCTGCGTCTCCGCTCTGTCCCATCTGTGCCTCCCGTTGTTCCTTCTGCTTTCCTGGGTTTCACTCTGAGAACTTCCTTGGGACAAGAAGGCCCTTTTTCCCTGGGGGCTCCCAAACACTTCCCACCACACCTGCACAAAACCGGTTTGCCTCTGACTTCACGCAGACACCTTAGCCAGACTCTACGTTTCTCCTAGACGTGAGATTCCTTTCCATAAGCCTGTTCTCCCCGCACCAACTCAAGAGTCCTTTACACAGCCTCTGTGAAAATTCAGCATCTTTACATCACAGCTGACAAGCAACAAGACACTATACAACACTTCCCTTGATGCCAGAAATCCACACGGGCAAAGGGAACAATAAGAGTGGGGCACAGGCGATGAGAGTGTCCTCTGACACCAGCAGAGCAGTGACTGGTGTCACCTGACCCTGGGCCCAGCTGGCCTGCCCCCTACAGAAGCGTCTTCGCCATTCTCCCTCTCCAGCTGTCTTCCGGTGTCTCCAGTGATGCCTTAAGGAACTGGGGTTTCTGAAAACACACTCTTTAAAGTGGTTCCTTCCTTGTCTTTGTAAAGGGGAGTCACAAGTACGCAATATGAGACTTTCTAGAACAAATGAACTTGAGGAATGTGTCGTGGGCAGCGTTCGATGGAGGGAGACAGATGCCTGCCACGGAGCTCAGCAAGCTCGCTGCACACCCCCCGTCCCAGTGCCCTCTGCCCTCCCAGCAGAGACTGGAATTGGAATTGCAAACATCTGCCCATTTATTTTTATCTCGCCATGTCTACTTGCTGCCTCCAAGAACACCCCAACCACTCTTTTCGACTCCTCCGGGGACCGTAAATGGAGAGGCCCAGCTGTGTCCCTTCTGCCCTTCTGAGGCCATACATGGAGCTGGAAGCCAAGCCACCGCTGGCGGCTGCCTAGAGAAAAGCCTTCAGCAGCAAAGGGACCAGTCAGCTCTGTCACCGAGGGTCATGTCAATCCAAAGTCAGGAAATACAACTACTGGTCCCTTGAAGAAAGGTGCCTCCCTTATCAGGACGTGACTAGGCACAAACAAAGCCACAGACCTCTGACAACACAGTGGGAAACCACAGGAAAGATTTCCTTTCTCTGAAACCACAAAAACCGAGTTCAAGTTTTCACTCGGCTTATGTAATTGTGAGTAAGAAAATGAGGGATATCTAATAGCTTTAGATAAGAAAGAAGAGTTAAATGATATATATTACATGTCTCACTTTGTAGTGTATTTGGGTAATGCACTTTAACAGTTAATATGCTGATATGTAAAATGTCTAGCACAGGTCTGAGGAAAAAATGATTGGTAATCCTAAATTATTATGATAAAACTGGATGTATTGAAATAATGTTAGAAAGATTTCCAAACTGATGTTAATGGTCTCCAAACATAAATATGTGTGAGGTAACTTCTGGGTTCCGTGAAGACCACAGAGCCAAGGAGAGGCCGCTCAGACAGGACACATCGCCTAGGGCAGGAAAAGAAGTTAGGAACCCGAACACCCGCCTGACCGCTACTGTAAGAAACACTGGGATTCGGTTGAACTGCAGGGATTTTAGGGATGGATAAAAAGGACATACGTGGACCTTCCAATTCTTATCATCAGACAAGTTACACCTTCCACACTTAAAATGATTCACCGAAGCACACACTTCAGCAGCTGTTTGTCTGTGTCAACAGTCCTAAATAAACCAACTTAAAAACCCACTCTAAATCTGAAATTCAGACAACGCTCCAGAACCCAGGAGAAGCGAGTCTCACCTCCCACTGCAGACAG
Organism: Anoura caudifer; assembly: GCA_004027475.1. Classification (NCBI taxonomy): domain Eukaryota; kingdom Metazoa; phylum Chordata; class Mammalia; order Chiroptera; family Phyllostomidae; genus Anoura; species Anoura caudifer. Next base: position 144,642 of record PVKU01003307.1, read on the forward strand.
CTGCACCACGCCCAACTGGGACCTCAGTGTCGCTTTTCCTGGAGAACCACGTCCTATTTCCTGCTCAGCACAAAAGCCTCGCTCCCTTCCTTCTTCCTTTACCTGACTCACCTTAGAAATGTACAGTACTTCAAGCTCTAGCATTTAAAAAAAAACAAAAACAAAAAAACTAAGATCTCAGGGGAGAAAGAATTTGCTTAAAATTATTAAAGACTATTCTATTCACAACTAAGGAGGACACTTTCCTTATTGTTAGAAATTCCCACGGTGAAACAAGGGGACTGTCTCCTCCCAGGGGAAGAGCTGGGAGAGAGGCTGCACCTGGAATGAGGTCACCAGGACAGAGGTTGGGGGAGTCAAGAAAATCCGGACAGAGGAACTCAAGTGTCAGTAATGACTTGACCAGGCAGTCAAATCAGGAGTTCACAGGGATGCGACTGGGAAGAAGTGCCAGGCGAATGCCGACTAAACCCACCGCGCCAGCAGGGAAAGGGCCCGCGAGAAGACCTGAAGGGTGCCCCACCACCAAAGCAGGGGGCGGGGGAGTAAGATGGCTGACAACTGACAATGTATAGACAGAGGGAAAGTTTGCCAAAGAGCAAGATGAGAGTGAAGAGAAACGAGAGAGTAAAGATGACATTCACTGTGGATGAGTGTGAGGGGAGTCTACGGGGGTGGGGAGGGGGGACAGGTGAACAGAGGCGGGAACTGGAGAGGGGCAGGACGGGGTTGGACGGCAGCGATGCAGAGAAAGACCCAGGGTCACAGCACACGTAACATCGAATACAGTGCACGATGCGGCTATCTTGCCAAAGTAAGTAAATCCAGCACTGGGTTGTGTAAGCAGAGGAATCACATGTAAGCTATGAAGGTGGCTCTTCCTCTCTATTCAGCACCGGTGAGGCCACAGCTGGAGCACAGCATTCAGTTCTGGGCATCGAACCAGCTACAAGAGAGGGAAATTGTAGAGTTCAGAAAAGGGCAAATAATATAATGAAAGGCTTGGAAAATAAGATCTGTAAGTAGGGCCAGTGGTTTCATCAAAGCCCTTTCTGACATTACATAGGCTACTTTTGGGGTAAAAACAATGTTTCTTTTGCCTGGTGCCCTCCAATTCCTCCTGTGACCGTCGGGAAGTGGGAAGAGCAGGATTCTTCCATGGTACAGCAAGGGAGGACGCCAGCTAAGCAAACCGTACGGGCACCTGCCAACTCATTCTGCTGCGGGCTCAGTCGTTATCTCAGAATTTACCCCATTTTATTCAATCACAAAGTAAGCACCGTGACAAAACCACTGTTGTAGCTGAGCCGACTGTGGGTGGGACAGGGTATACGACAAGGAGGAGCAGTAATCAGGCATAATAGCTGCATAAACGTTGTGCAGAGAACGTTCTTCGGAACGGTGGGTCTAGGGTGCCGGATGAAAAATTAAGTCCAGCTGCAAGGAGGACAGCTTGGTTACAATAGCAGGAAACAATGTGATAAGAAAAAACAGGCAGTGAAACAGATTTTCAAACGTAGTGGCTAAACTGGCCATACCAGAAATGGATTACATAGCTTATTGTAACATTCCGCCAACTAACTATAACAAATTTGAGATTTTTTTTTTGAGCCTAATGATTAAACAGAGAATACACTTGTTTGCAAACAAAGTCTAAAAATCACACAGTATATTCCACAAGAGACAGGGGAAATTACACCAGGGGCGTATCTCCAGTGACCCATTGTAAAAGTCTTGAAAACAATGCCTCAGCCTAAGCAGATGTGTATTTTGAAGTGGAAAAAGTCTTTGTGAAACCAATCTTCTTCTTTTAAACTTAATTACTGCTTCATTGCAGCTGTTACTGGCTGCTCGGTTAACTGAGGCAACAAAACAATACGGAGTTCATTCAGTATCTTTAAGAAAGACTCAAGTTCTTCAATTAGTTTTATTTTCTAACTGTGAGCAAAAAGGTAGGAAAGAAAAACCCTGAAATATACACGTTTCTGCAGCAAGAGGGATATTAGGAATATAGTATAAATCTACCTGCCTACCTACCTACCTACTGAGATGTAGTAATGAACAGGATGTGGTCTAAGGCAAAATCCATCCGTCTGGGGCCAGCAGAACTTTTACGTATTTTCTTAGGTTTTCTACCCATCAAAATCTGGCAAACTGACTTGCTAGTCACCTACACTCTTTAAAACCAACCAAAAATCTTGGGTTAAAAACCTGTGCTCTGTGCCATTCGGTTGTTGGATCCATAAAAGAATACAACAGGTATCAGTCAGAAACCCTAAAATGAGGTAGACTTCATTCAAGTCTTAGGTTTTAGAGAGAGTCTAAGGACGGGGACATCCAGTGTGAGCACAATTTATGCAGTTTGCTCACCATTCTGCTCATTTAGCTAGAGCACCATTAATAGTTCCTTCAAGAGGTAAATTAGCCAAATTCCCATTTCTTGAAAGAAGCATTCAAGGCTATCAACTTACTCTTTATAAAAATTTGGCACTTTTTTCTATTTTGTGAAAAAGAAATCTTTTTCAGGAGCAGCAAATAAGCAGAAAATAAAACTAACTGAAGAAATCTTAGGTCTTTCTTAAAGATACTGAATGAACTCCGTATTGTTTTGTTGCCTCAGTTAACCGAGCAGCCAGTAACAGCTGCAATAAAGCAGTAGTTCAGTTTAAAGGAAGACGGAAATAAGCAATATTAACTGTTTCAGCAGCTACGAGGATTACCTGTTCCAACTGTATCGCGTAGGACTTGGTCCTGTATCACGTTATTAACATCCATACAGGTGCTAGGTAAATCTCCCATGGCAACGGCTTAAAACTGGGAGATGCTCGGACCCAGAAGCAAGAGCGAAAGGGAAAGTCAGTCTTCACTGCTCTCCTTCACAGTCACAGCGGCTGAGCAGCAACATCTTCCCATTTTAACATGAAAGGGTCTCGATGGAATGGGAAACGCCTACTCTTACTCAATCCTCAACCTGATGGGATCAAAGTCTAGTCTACCATTCCGCTGAAACTGTGTGCACCATGGTCAGCGATGTCTTCTTAAACGGCCCTCGAACTCTGTCCTGCACTCATCTGAGTGTCCTGCAGCATTTGCTGCTCTTCATTACCTACCTGGGTCACTACCCTGGCCAAATATCTCTCATAAAACTTTCTGTTCTACACTGATCGACAGGGGGTGGGTGGAGCTGCCTAAGGCTCTAATGGCAATCCAGGTTCCGACTTCCAAAATACGGAAGTTCAGAATGGAAAAGAACCTTAGAGATCAGCTGGTCCAACTTCTCCAACTCAACAAACAAGGAGCCAAGGCCCCAAGACAAATAAGCATTCCTTCAAAAGGAATCTGGCATATAAAAATGACCAAATGCGGACCATGAAATGTTACTGAGAAAGCCATGCTGCTCGATTGTGCGCTCCCAGTGGGTTCGCCTGCCTTGTTCACTGTTTCCCTGTGCCTGGAATAAGGCCTATCGCATAAGGGCTGCTAGATACAGTTGTAAGTCAATGAGTTAATGTAATTTTTAAAAAGATTTTATTTTACTTTGTGGGGGGGAGAGGGAGAGAAACATCGACATGTGATGAGAGAGAGAAACATCATTGCTTGGTTGCCTCTCACGTCCCACCCCTCCTACCAGGGGACCTGGCCTGCAACCCAGGCATGTGCCCTGACAGGGAATGGAACCAGCAACCTTCTGGTTTGCGGGACAACGGCTAACCCACTGAGCAACACCACTCAGGGCAAATTAACATAATTTTAAAGCAGTAAATCACTTAGCAAGAAGATGAAATTTTTCTTAGCAAAGAAAATCAGGAAACTTGTTTAACCACTACGGTATATTTATAAAATCAATAAATCCAAGTGGGTAGAGTTCCTAAGATCTTCTGAAAAAAGCAGGAGCAGAAAAGGGAATAAAACATAGATACAGCTATAATTAGCAAAGCAAATTAATTTCTCTGTAACAAAGGAAGACTAACTGCAGAGGTCAAGGCTGTTTTAAAAATATCTATCATTCTTGTTATATTTTCCTTTGGATGGGGGGGTGTGGTGGGCACCTGTCAAATGAAGCTCTGCAGCCTTGTCCAAACTTTGTCATTTCTTATGCCTTACACATTAAATATTACAAAATACAGAGTAGTCCTGTCAAAGACAGAAAAAGACTGCAATTGTTTCCTGGACTGTAATGGCCAAACGGAAGAAAGACCACGGGCAACCGGGATCTCACCTCCTGGAGCCCTGGCCTCTGCGAGGGAACTCACTATCCAGGATGGAATTCTACCAGCTTGTACTTCCTCCCGAACCTGGCTGTCGATGACTCAGTTTTATGTCTGTAACTAGTCAGTACTGTCTTCTCAAGGGAGAGATTTTTGCACAGAACAAGTAATTCAGAAAATTTGGATTTTCGGTGAGTATCAAGCCCAAAGTTTTCTGGGTTCCTCCATGCTAGCAGCTGAGGGTCTCTTGCCTCGAGGAGGACAATACCGATTGTGCAAAAGAAACACCTTCCGTTGCTCAAGGCACTACACTCATGTGGCCACAAGCATTTCACCTTACAATGCAGGTAAATCCCACAGAACTCACACAGCTCACACTGGCAGCAACACTACAAAGCCCATACCTAATATGCATGGTTATGTTTAAGGGTTTCTTCAGGACACAAGAATCCTTCTAGACATGGAATCAAGTGCTTTTCTATTTAGAACAAAACAGGTCAAAAAATTAGGGTATACCGAACCAAACTACTTCAGACATTAGCAGCAACAGGTGGTTACAGTCATCAAAGACAGTCAGACAACACTGTTTGTCTAGAGAACTCCCTCCCCATCCAAGGGGGAAAAATCAGTTATTTGGTAAAGAAAGAACTGACTTGCGTTAGAGGTTATTTTCATCTGACCTCCTATGTCGCCTCTGAAGTTGCTACATTAGTATCTCTGTTGAATTTTCTTCTCACTACTTCACATCCTGGGCACCACCTCAAAGTGGTATTCAGATCGTATTAAAAACGTCAGTTTTTTATGGGCAAGAGGGGTGGGCTGGGTGGAGCAAGGCAAAAAGGAAAAAATTGGGACAACTATAATAAACAAAATTTTATTTATTTATTTAAAAGTAGAAAAAAAGTTAATTTTTATACCCTGACTGGTGTAGCTCAGTTGGTTGTGTTGTCCCGCAAAGCAAAACGTCGCTGGTCAGGGCATGTGCCTGGGTTGTGAGCCACGCGGTGTTTCTCTCCCTCACTTTCTCCCTTCCTTCTCCTCTCTCTGAAAATAAATAAAATCTTAAATTTTAAAAAAGATATTAACTTTTACAAGTATGTGATAACAGAAAAACACATTCAAGAGAATTATCTAAAATACTTCTAGGATAGCAGAAAAGAATCACTCATTTGTAAAGGCCTCCCATACAAAAACCCTGTCTTAAGCACTAACCGTTCCATAATTGTCCATGTAAAATTAAGACTTGCACATGTACACACACACACAAATCACAAAAAAACCTCACACAGCTGTATCGGTACGATGATATTTGTACTGTATTGTATGGTACTATACTGTGCTGTACTGCTTCCCAACCACAACGGTACATCCTTCCATCCCTGAGACCAGTGTTTGAAGTGGAAATAGTACAGAGCAAGTCCTCCCCTCACCCCTGCCGGGCAACAGAGGCTACTCCATTCTTTCATGCACCCATGATGTTGTTCTCTCAGTTTTGTAGATATTTTCTTATTGATGTGGACCCCAAGAAAGAAGATACCTATGAAGAAGGGCTCCTGGTGGTTAATGTGGCTCAAATGTTAAATCACAGCACCTAGCAGCCATTTCTGCACAGGGGCCTCTCACACAAACCGCACTTCAGGGGGACGCCTGCACTTAGCTGCCTGCCTCTGCACCGGACTGCCTGCCTGTGCTGTTTCTGCCATGTGAGTTGGCCCTTCCAAAGGAGTTCCTGGAATCTTATTCCAAACAACAGGACTGAGGCTTTCCCCATCTAATTGGAGATAAGCAGCTATGTCCCCATCAGCTTCCTCTGTAACAAACCAGAGTGGGCTCCATTCTGACCAATCAACACAGTGCCCCCTGGACCATTTGAACTGTGAAGACTTGGAGGCCTAATTCGCACGAGGGCAGACCAATCAGGGACCAGGGACAGGACTTCTGGAGCTGAAACAACAAAGATCTCTCTGGAATGGACCAGTACAGGCTACAGCAGACTGGCACAGAATAGAGCCGCCCAGAGCAGACCTGTCTCCCTGGAGAGGGCCTGGGCCCAGGGCCTTGTAACAGCAGTAGCGTCCCTGGCCCGCTGCGTCACAACTGAGCTGTTGGCAATAAATAGTTTCCTTCTTCACTGCACCCCAAACTGGGAATTCCTGTTGGTGTTGAATTGATGCCAACCACCTGACCTTTGGTTGACACTAAAAACTGCCATCTATAGCCCTGGCTGGTGTGACTCAGTGGATTCAGCTTGTGAATCAAAATGCCACAGGTTCAATTCCTGGTCAGGGCGCAGGCCTGGGTTACTGGCCAGGTCCCCATTTGGGGGCGTGCGAGAGGCAACCAATCGACGTGCCCCTCACACATTGATATTTCTCTCCCTCTTTGTCCCTCCTTTCCCCTCTAAAATAAATAAAATCTAAAAAAAAAAGAAAAGAAAAAACAAAAACCCTACCATCTATAATGCAAAGATAATTTTTCTATCAGTAAATTTTGTATTTGGTTGTGAAAAAATAAATAATCTTGACGCTTGGATGAAATCATCTAAAAATCAAGGTTATTAGAAATCCTCCATCAAGATAATCTGGGTACAAGTATTAAGTCAGGATTCAAGATTCAGTCAATTGTTTCATTATTTTTTAAGGGTAAATACTGAATTATTCCAGAGGTTTTTTATTTACATGGTATAAAGTATAGGACATAAGTGTATGAAAAGAACACATCTGACACATGCCCATCCTACAAAAACCCTGAAAATAAGCATCTTCTGAGTTTACGCAACTATCCTTGGGCAACCCAAACTTATGTGGACAGTTGTCAGGAAGAAATTTGGGCATTCATTACACTGTTTACAGCTCATTTGGTAGCATTTTATATTTTATTCTTATCTTTATAAGGACTGCTAAAAGCAATGCACATATGAAAAAAGTGTCTGTACCTTCTAGAAAAATCAAACATTTTCCATATGTGGTTCAATGTCCCACGTAATGAAGGTAATTCCTAACTACCATTTTCTCAGTGCCTACTGTGTGCTGAGATTGGGGATAAGCAGCCTACATTTCTTATTCCTAATTTGTATAATAAAGCTAAAAGAGAGGGTTCCAGAAAACTGGGAGGAGGCTGTGAGCCGGAGTTTCACGTGGGAGAGACCCCATGGGGCAGGGCTGGGCAAAGGAGCTGAAGCAAAGGCAGCCGGGACAGAGGCCTTGGCTAACCCCAGAGTGAGGTATGGGACTTGGCGGGCCCATTAGAGTTGTCCTGAATTCAGGCAAGGAGGCTGTACCTTTGTATTTCAACACTGACCAGTCAGTGGACTCAGGCTGCCCCAGGGCAGGGTGCCACTTGGGGAGACAGCAGCCTTGGGGGCAAAGAGGAATTCCTGTGTGGAATCCAACCAGAAGCCAACCGACCAGCGCCCCAGGCAGCTGTGGGGACGGACTTGAGGCTCATTCCTGGAGGAGGGGTCTGGGCAGTATGATCACGTGTGTACAGAAGACGAGTCATGCGCCCTTGACAGAAGAGAAGAGAAAGGTGGCAACTTATTCAAGGTCACTATCAGAGTGTATTTAACATTAAGTGAATCTTTGGTTTCGAAGCTGGAACCTGACATGCTTCTCTTCAGCAGACACTGAAAAGTACATAAAGTCACTGCATTTTCCTTTCTGCTACAGTTGCTGGGAAGGTGACTGCTCATTTTAATACTTAGCTGAAATAACCATATTCACCTGGATGACTACTACACTCCCTGCACTGATTTCTTGTCTTCCGATTCTATATTTAGCTTCCTTAATGTGCATTTTCTCTTTGTTGGTGCGTTCATATGGTGCATTACAAAACAGCCCACCTTATCCCCACCATCTCTCAGGAGAAGAGGACCCAAACCCCCTCCACATTAGGGGAAGTGGCGGGCATGAGGTAACGGACACTCCACAGCCTCCTTTGTCAGCCACGTCCTTACCTGCTTTTGCTGTCGAAAGGGGTTTCTTTTATAATTCAAACTTACTTCCTGTAGGAGTTAGCAGTCCAATAAATACCACCATTTCTGTAAACACTTGAATGAATGACTGAACATCTTCTACAATAAAAGTTTTTTTTTGTTCAAACACTTGTTTTAAATTGTTCCAAGGGACTTCCAAATCAATGTTTCTCACTGTATTTATTGTTTTAGGACATCAAGAATTATCTGCCAGAATTTTTAAAATTTGTGTTTTCATTTCTGTAAGAAACATGTCCATGATATCCATCTGGGTGCTACTATATGATTTTAGTATTGTGTTTATGATTATTTATGATCACCCTGTTGCCAAAATATTACTGGAATTGTCAAAATTTAATAAAGGTGGGCTGATGATTATTAACGAGGGAGCAGTATGACCGAGAAGTTGAGAGCACGTAGACAGACTGCTCAGTCTAGCCTCCCCACCTACTTGCTTCATGACATTAGACAAATTAAGCTCTCTTGTCTCAACTTCTCAATCTGTAAGGTCCTGGGGCTAAACCAGCACCTCATGCATAGACTTGAGTGTCACACGACAAAATGTAAGGAATGCATTTAAAACAATGTCTACCCATAGCTTACACTCAGTAAGTGTTAGCCATTATATTGTTACAAAGTGACAGAGCCACACAATGTGAAGACCAAGGTACCTCATGAATAAAGGTTAGTTCAAGTGGAGAAATATTAGCAGCAAAGTTTTATCATAAAGCTAGTGGCAGAAATAACCAACTCAAAGAACCTAACTGCAGCACTCAGTATCAAAATCTTGTTTGGAAAAACAAGTAAGTTTCCGCTAACCCAGTCCTCCAGTATTAAAGGGATACTAGCTTGATTTTATTTTGATTAGTACTTAAAGTATTTTATAAAGTTGTTTTTCTTTGATAACATGTGATATCTGTATGCAACAGGGCTCTCTATATGGAATTAGGCTTGTTACATATTAAGTAACTGTTATATACATGATTTTGCCCACCCATTATTATTCAGTTTCAGAAACACCTAGATATATCATCAGAGCTTCTTCAACTTTTTGGTCATACTTCTCTTTTTATAGATAAAAGCAATCATTTAACTATTTTCAAAGATTAACATTCTTGGCAGGAATATGGTGACTAAAACACTGACATAAAGAGCTGGCTGGTGTGGCTCAGTGGATTGAGCGCTGGCCTGCGAACCAAAGGGGACCCAGGGGTCCCAGTCCCAGATGTGGGGCATGTGAGAAGCAACCAGTAGATGTTTCTCTCCCTTTCTCCCTCCCTTCCCATCTCTCTGAAAATAAATACATAAAATCTTTAAAAAAAACAAACAACAAAGGGAGGAAAAAGTAATCCACAGTGAGGATTTGGCCTTGCTCACTAGGCAACCACACACAGGCAGTAGGAGGCAGGCAAAAGTCACCATGAATCACATAAAAACATGGAATGACCCATACATTTTCTTGGAGTTCAACAGAACAAAAAGCATGTAGACCTCTCATTTATCTTTTGGCACAAGGAAACTTACTAGAATTAAAATCAGATTCATCATCACTTTTTAAAAAATGTTTCATGAATATGTGGTTACGCTGAAATGAAATTTTCCACTGATTTTTCATCTGAATTTTTAATGTGGTTTATATAACTTATATAGAGAAAAAATATTATTTTATACTGTTCTAAAACTGGCACAACTCTGACCTTTCAAAGGCCAACTATTAACCACATTCCCTAACTTGCACAGGAGAGATGCAACATGACCCGGTTTTGTTCAAGTCCAAACCTGGGAACCTAGCACTGGGGTGCTCCTCACCTAACAAGTGAACAGTGACTAGCAACGCGGCCGCCCGTTGCTGGTTGGCAGGGCAGATCTCAGGGACAGCTGCACGTAACCCCAAAAGGGCAGAAAATGAAATCTCATGAATCATTCTTGCCCTGGCTGGGCGGCTCCATTGGCAGAGCGCTGTCCTGCGCAGCACAAGGTGGCATGTTTGATCTCCATGAGGGTGTGAATGGGAGGCAGCTGATCCATGTTTCTCTCTCTCTCTTTCTCGAATCATAGACATACCCTCCAGTGAGGATTTTAAAAAATCATGTGAATCATTCTTAATAAAGCAAAGGCAAATGTATTTCCATTTCTCATGCATAATGAGAGGTAAAGAGCTCAAACTTTCCAAGGTCAATAAGGCTGATATCAAGGAATGTCATATTTTAAGGGTTTTCTATTGTGTTAATTTTATGAATGAAAATATTTTAAATGTTATATTGTTTTCTATCAGAATGTAAGCTCTTTAAAGGCATATTTTGTTTTTTTTTTCTTTCAGTTGTGTTCACAGATGTATTCCCGGCACCTAAATCAATGCCTGGCATGCAGAAATAGCCCAATAGATTTTTGCTAAATGAATGAATGAATGAATAAATGAAATAAATAAAAATTTCTTCAGATTGTATATGGCACCTGAGAGATCAAACATAAGATCGAGGTGCTTTGTGACCTATCATACTCTCTAGTCATAAACTGGGTCTTTCCATTTAGAGAAAACTACTTGCAAATTAAAGTAATAATAATAAAAGCAGTTTGGGGTAGATATAAACTTTATTCTGGTTTTACAGTTACAAACATTGAGTTAGTGGATAAATGAAGTAATCTGAAAGTAGATGGCAGAGAAACAATATTGTAAGCTTCAAAAATTCAAGCCATTACAACAAAGTAATCTTAGATAGGCTGATAAATTGCAACTAGAAAACATCTAAATAAGTAACTTCCATTCTATTGTATCGATTTATATTGAAGTGTCATTTGGTGGCTCAAAACACATCGTTTATGAGTACAGCCAAGAACACATATATAAAAATAAAATGATGGCTGTTTATTACTAAAATGTCTGAGAATAAACACAGGTATGTATTTTCCTAAGGAATCATCGCACACCCCACTAAGTGACGAGGTAAAAAATTCCACTGGTTCTCAAGGACTCTCTCAACTACAAATAGGTGAGTATCATACAGATTTAAATCCATGCCTTTTTTCAAAACGCAGACATTTTTCAACTATTCAGAACCACAGTGGGGGGAAGACTCTGCATAGGCTAAAACTCATAATTTGTAACACATGCATCTGAGGCACAGGTTCATTAAGCCTCATTTTGAACAATGAAGGAAGTTTTGCGATGGTAAATGGCAAGCAGAACCCACTGCATGAACCGCACAATAGAAATAAACTTAAAGAGTACCTAGCAATCGTTTAAAATCTGAAAGTTCTTTATAGTACTGGCCTTTGTGTTTGAAATTCAGTAAGCTTTTTCTCCCATTTCTTAAAGCATTTTAAAACATTACACATGTAACCTTCCAAAGGGGGTAAAAATTGCTATTCTACTTTAACCTAGTGATATGAGACCACACTTCAAGAACCTCGTGACAATTAACATGTGAAATTTTAGATCTGAATTTTAGTGCTTATCCTCTGGTAATGTTTAAAAAAGAGAGGAAAGGAAAAAGGGAGGCAGGATTGTCATTTCTGAAGACGGGGGAGCAGCTGTGAATCCAAAGGAGTCTGTACAGAGCACGTCCGAGAGGTGACACAGGCAGGACCGTCCAAAACTGGGGTTTAGTTGGACCTCACTGGGTTCTAGAACCCACTCCAAAGCCTGAAGCTGTGAGGTACTGTGATGCCCCTGTGTGTCAGCTGGCATGGCAGTCCACAGGGAGCTTTGTGGCAGGTTAAGATCTAACAACTCCTATAAATGAGAATTTTCAGATTCTCTAGACAGACAGCCCCACTGACACTGACACGTTTGAAACCCTTTTCTCCATTTTCGCTGCCACTGTTTCTTTTCCCCACTTATCCACTCCACTGCGGGAAGCCTCTAATGAATGACCTGTGTGCTTCCAGTTTCACCCCTTCCCATTTATCTTCCACACTGTTGCCAGCTCTGGAACCTAACACTAACCACATCCCTCTCCAGCTTAAACTTCTTTGATGATGAGGATAAACCTCTTGGCACATCAACTGACCTCTTGTTCACGTCTCTAGGCTCATTTCTGACGACGTCCCACCTGCTTCCACCCTCTTCCCACACACCCCAGGCTCCAGCTATCTAGAGCTACCCAGTATAACACACAGGGGGCAAACACCAGGCCCGCGGGCCAAATCCGGCCCTCCGCCTTGTTTTATCCGGCCCAGCACCTTGTTTCTACCCAGAGGCAGCACCAAGCTCTTGCTTAACTGTTAAGGAGCAGTTACACTTACACAGTCCTAAAGTTACATTTGTTCCTTTGAAGGAATCTACCAGGCTGATGTGGCCCCTGGTGAAAATGAGTTCGACACCCCTGGTATAACACATTTCTCCAGAATATGAGACATGACAGGTTCCAAATGAATGACACTTGGGGAGTTTTGACACTCTGAGCCTAAAAGAGTGCAATGACTGAAAAAACTTGATCTCACCTCATTATCTCCTCCTCCTCTTTTATCTAACTGCAGGTTATGCCCCATGAATGGGTTAGGGATTTGATTTTAGTGGGCTGTGGCCACCTTTTCGAACATCCCACATGGGAGACGGAGAGACAGCGCATAGGGATCGAGAACCATTATGGTGGAGAGGACCCTGGTGGTGAGAGGCTGGCTGAGGAGACAGGGTAGATGGGGAGCTCCTACAGGTTGGAGAAGACGGGAGAGGGGTCGGGGCATCTAAGACTACCAGTCTGGGCTCAGGGGCCAGTGGAACCTGTGGCTCAGTGCAGGCAGGTAATAATGGGAGGTGTCATGCCCATACCAGGTAGGGCCACATCGAGCCAAGCTGGAGTGTCCCTGGTCTACTCCATGCCCTCCCAAAATGTGTCCCTGCAGCAGCAGGGCCTCCAGGAGGAAGACTCTGGGTCCTACTTCTATTCTTTTTTTTTTTTTTTTTAAGATTTTATTTATTTTTAGAGAGGGGAAGAGAGGGAAAAATCAACATGTGAGACATATCCCATAGTTGCCTCTGGTGCACCCCCTTGTTGGGGACCTGGTCTGCAACCCAGGCATGTGCCCTGACTGGGAATCAAACCAGCAATCCTTCGGTTCGCAGGCTGGCATTCAATCCACTGAGCCGCACCAGTCAGGGCCCTACCTCTGCTCTGTGACTGTGCAAGACCATTGGGGCAACAACAGAAGCCACAGCAGCAAGACTCTAGAGCTGGATGTGTGGGGTAAGTGGCGAGCACTCACTCCCCAATGGCTCCCCAGCCAGGGAGCTCAGGCGGGGCCCTCCCCAAAGGGCTGAGTGTAAAGGTTGGAGGAGGGGCAATGGGGTGACAAAAGTATGTTTGTGTAGAGGTTGGCATGTGTGCGGGGGGGTACTGTTCGTCTCTTGGGTGCAAGTTTTTAGCCTGTCTCATCTCCCCCAGTTCCTCCAGCTCCCCCATCCTGCTGTCTCCTGGGTGTGCCCCGTGTGGGCACCAACGTGACCGTGAGCTGCCAGTCCCCAAGGAGCAAGCCTGTTGCCCTGTACCAGTGGGTGCAGCCACCCCCATCTCCCCAGGTGTTCTATTCACCAGTTTTAGGTGAGGGACTTGTGGGGACAAGTGAGACTGTGGCTGGGGCAGGGGGAAGAGGTGAGGCGGCAGAGGGCCAGGGGTGAAAAGGGAAAGCATTGCTGCAAAGAACCAGGGAGCAGGAGAGGGTGTGGGGGGTGGAGAAAGAAGGCCCACCAGGTGCAAGCCTGTGTTGGGTACCTTCACAGGCTGTGCCGCTCTGGTCCTGAAGAGGACCTATGGCCTAGTGTTTCAGGAGCTAGATTACCGGTGTTCACATAGAATAGATAACACACCAGAGTGCGCTGTACATAGTTAAGTACAGTGTCACCGTATGAACCGAGTTAATATTTGCAAAGCACCAAGAATGGTGCAGAGCACACAGTAAAGGCTGTGTGAGTGTGAGCCGTCTCATTGTCACTCTGTAGTGTTTGTTCCAGTTACACACATACATCTGTGAGAACCGGACCACACAGTCAAACATGTTTCTTCTTATTGTATGTTCAAAAAGGTGCACTGCACCCTGGCTAGTGTGGCTCAGTGGGTTGGGCGCTGTCCCTCAAACTGAAAGGTCACAGTTCTATTCCAAGTCCGGGTATATGCCCGGGTTTCAGGCCTGGTCCCCCCCAGTTGGGGGCCTGAGAGAGACGAATGATTGATGTTTCTCTTGCACATTAATGTCTCTCTCCCTCTTTTTCCCTCCCCCTTTTTCCCTCTCCCTTCCCCTTTCTCTAAAGAATAAATAAAATCGTTAAAAAAACAAAAGATGCACTGCTTTGTTTTTTCTTTCAGTATACAAATTAAAGAATGAAATATATCATGGATATGTGCGTAACTGTTAAATTAATAATTTAAACACAAATTACGTGGAACTGGAATGTACGCTATACTGCTATCTCCAAACCACCTTCCCCACCCTTCCCCACACTTCTTTGATACCACCAGTCATTCATTTGTAGCTTCTAATTCATACCTTCACCAAATGCCACAGCAAAGCAAATTTTTCTTCAATGGGAAGGCATGACTTTTTTAAGGAGCTGATCACTTATAAACTGCTTGGAACAACATTATTTGGAGGCTTCCAGCTTTGGATTCTTGAACCAATTATATTTTACTGCGTTTACAGTCTGCACCACTTTAAGTGATACTGCCCCAACCGCTCATCTGTCTCTACTCCCTCCTGCCCAGTTCTGTCCCACTTCACCTTTAGGACCCACCTCCTAAAAGCTCAGGACAGGCCCTTCCCGTGTGCACCGGCAGCGCCATGGGCTTAACGCCAATGCAACACGGGGACCGGCCCACGGCTCTGTAATTGCTGTGTCGGCAGTCTGACTCCTCCGCCAGAGGGTGGGCATCGTGAGGGTAAGTGCACTGCTGTGTTTCTAGGGCCTCCTGCAGGAGGCGCTCCAATATTCATGGCAAACAATGAAAACACAAGTCCTTATTTCTGACCTCAGTACTCCCAGTAACCCTGAGATGAATCTGCCAATCGAGTGTGAACCGTACACTTACTGTTGTGATACTTGTTTCAGTTACACGTGTAGCGAGTTAAACCTCTCCTGTTTCCTAAGGGCAGTGGGGTTCATGGGCCCACTAATCAGTCAAGACAGATGCTGAAAGGATGCTCAGCCTTCTGAAGCAGTGGTCTTCAGTGGGGTTATCCATATGCCTTCTTTAATGACTGACTGAGGAACCTTAGAACCCAAGGGATCCCGGTCATTCCAGTCTTGTATTTTTTAGGTGTGAGGGTTGGCTCCTTAATTCAGAATAACCAAAGAAATACAGGTTAGTAATACCTGTACTGCCTTGTTTAAATGGAAGGGGGACACTGAGTGTCATCGTTTTCAGGGTACATTTGATAGAACCTGCAGATTAGAACTTTGGGTGGACTTTTTACATTCACAGTGTATTCTCCAATAAATTTTATAGCCAATCCTCATCTCACACTAGATTTACTATGTCCTATATCCTGGAAACTTTCTAACGGATTACGAAAAAATTTTAATGTCAGCTTTAAAATGTTCAAGAGAGTACACGGATTTCAACACTCTTTTGGGAATATCTGAGCAAAAAAGTTGTTCTGGCCAATACGATAATCACTAGCCACATACAGATATTTAAATTGACATTAAATTAAAAAATCCATTTCACAGTCATACTGGCCACATTTCAGATGCTCAGCGGCACCTGTGGCTGGCGGCTGCAGGACAGTGCAGATGCAGGACACGCACATCATCACAGCAAGTTCCACTGGACAGCACTGTCCCAGAGGACCAAGAGCACGGCACTGTCTGCCCCGGCTGACTGCGATGATGACGCTTTCTTCCTGTGCTAAAGGCTCTTCCTCCTAGAATGGTGGACCACTTTCTTGATTCTATCAAGGTTCCTCCTACTCGGGTCAAGTGACAGGGAGTGCAAGAAGAAAGGAGGACTCTTGAACTCCACAGAGGCTCAAGTGTGTAGCCAAGAGAACCCTTTCATAATATAAAGACTTCTTTAATACTCAGAATAACAAACTTTTCCCCTATACTATTCAATATGGCAGCCACTAACAGCATGGGCTATTTATAGTTTAAAATTAATTAAAATAAAACTCAGAAGCCTATCATTCAGTTCCAACATATGTCTGTAAGACCCCTTACCTACAAAACTAGGAGCCCAACTGTGCGTTTGTGGTGGGCAGTCTAAGGCTACAGCTGCGTACAGCTTAACAATGAAGGTGAGCTCTAAGGAACACGCTGTTAGGTGACTTCCTCATTGTGCAAACATTACCGAGTGAGTGAGCTTACACACACCCAGAGGGTAAGTGTACCAGAGCCTGAACTACTGATCACATACACTAAGGCCACCTGGTGCACCCCCGTCAAACCACAATGTCGTTCAATGTCATTATGTGGTGAGAGACTGTATCCCTTTGAGGCACACCCCGAGCCCCCGTCGGACTCACAGGCAGATGAGCAAACTGGAGCACGCGAGCTCTCAGGTGTCAGTGGGCCTGGCAACAACAGAAACTGAGTGCGGGGAAAAAAGAAGGAAACAAATCTCATCAAATCTTCCTGGAGAGTTCTTTCAGGGGTACACCACATTTCTTGGAAACCTTTTGGTAATAATGCAACTGTCAGGTAAAAGCCCTGGGGGAGGGGGCAGTCTACTAAAATGCTTATGCAGGGCCATGCATTTGGCTCCCAGTTACCTTTGCCCAGTTGGTTTTCATGGCAAGGCTTGACAGCAAAAATAAAAGACCAGATAAACTATACTGTGATTTGTCTGCTAAAGTATGAAATTTGTTCCAAAGATTACAACAATTACTGATAAATGAGTCTAAGCAACGTCCCCAACACTTTCACCCCCGTTTGCTGGGCAGAAGACTGCCCCCCCCTTGTGAACAGGACTGGTGAGCACTGGCACTGATGCAGCGAAGGCCAGCGGTGCAACCACGCAGTCACCTTGCATCGCATCTCCGGGCAGAGCCAGAACACATCGGTTTCAAAGACATAAAGCCAACTCTCAGAAGGTGGATTTTTGGGAAAAAACAAAAAGTGTGGAACTTGAGAACAAGTTTCATAGTGCAGCAGACTGACTGACGGGAGTGTGAGTACAGCACATGGCTCAGTAGTGCCTGTTCTCACGACTCCAGGTCTAGAGGCCTTCCGACTGCCGCAGCGCGAACCGACACGCTCGCCCTCCTTTGAAGTCATCACACGTGCTGTCTGCTGTAGTGTGACACTGGAGCACTTCAGTGTATGACACCAAGTCAGGTGCTGCCCTGTGCAGCCCCCCGTGTGTTGTCTCTACAGCTTTTCCCTCTCCAATACGTGTGCACAGGCTTTGACTGCGCTGCAAGCTCTCAGACTTCTATTCATCCTGACGCCTAGCAGACAACCTTGCACGTAGTGAGCACTCAAACATTTGATGGACGGACATATGAAGAAAAGGCCTACACAAAAGGATAAAAATCGTGTAATGACTACACAAAAAACCACTTCTTCGTTTACCTTACTCCAAAATTAGGCAGGAACTGTTAGACAAATTTTCTTCTGGCAAATAAACAAAAAGCAACAAAACATCAGAGCAGCAACACAATCTCAAACGCATCCTTTTAGCCAAATGGTTAAACGAATATTAATATTGACAGGTCAGACTTCAAAATGAAACTCTTTGCAGCAATAAACCAATGTTTCTATCTGATTTTAAGGTAAAATCCTGTGTGCTTACAAATATGCATAATCACTTACGTAGTATTTCAAAATTGTACTTTGGTAGCAAAATCCAAAAGCTATTCATTTGATTTCAATATTTACAATCTTAATACTCCCATTGCACAGACACAAGGACTGAGGCAGAGCCCAGAGAGAGAAGTGATGTGCTCTAAGGTTATTTAGGAAGGTGGTCAGGGAAGAGGCTGGTATAGAACCCAACTTTCTGACACCTTATTATGACGAGAGGAAAACTGCTACCTCAGCATGTTGAAACTACGATTAAGGGAAAGCTTCTTGAAAAATAAAAACTTAAGTTGTAATACTTCTTCCCTCCTTTCAAACTTAAATGAAATCAGAGTTTTCAAAATTGAAGTCTGACAGGTATTTCATACACGAGACCAGAAATGTAACTGATGCACGTGGTGTTCCTCCCCTGTGAACCTCTGACATGAGCTCACATTTAAGTGAGCTCATTAGGTTAGTCTGACCCAGGATTCCTCCTGGTGCATCTCCCTGCACTACTTTGTTCCTGTTTTGTAAAGTCTAAAGCAAAAAGGATTATTGAATTTCTTTTTGCAGTTCTCATCAAAACAATAAAGTGAAAGATTTGTGAATTACTTGTTCTAAATCACCATTTCTGAACTTGGGATCTAAAGGTTTGTTTCCAGGGCTTTGGGATTCTCTGAGAACTTTTTAAGGTTTTTATTTTCACAAACACAACCTAGATTACTGGAGACCTTCACCTCACAACTGTGCAAGGCTATGATTTCACTGGCCACATTTACTTCTATGCTTAAAGTTATATTCACACTAAGTCTCTTACAGGGTCAGAGCTTAGTTGTTAATGCAGTATTTTCAAACTGGGTTTCAAAGTCCGTTTTGGGGTTAAAGTTTAAGTAACAGTGCTCTACATTTTTATAATTGCCAAAATTCTTGTTTATTTGGTGAATTTAATAAATATGTATCCGGAGCCTCCTATGGGCTAGGCACTGGAGATACAGTAGTGAATAAAAGACCAGAACTTGCCCTCACAGAGCTTATAACTCTGACAGGAAAGGCCAACACTGCTAACGAAGAAGGCTGTCCCTTGGTTGAAATCACGTAAGGAGTACAGCCCTTTAAAAAAACAAACATTTATCTGCTCTCCTTGTCAACTGCTACCGTGGCTCAGAGAACCCATTACTGTCATCCATGTATTCTCAAAATATTCTAAGAGCTTGAGGTCAATTTGATCATATTTGTTTGAAGACAGGCAAACAGATCCTTTCAAAATTTTCTTCAGAGAAGCTCAATCTCCTTTCTTTGCTTTTGGATATGTTTCTCATAATTGGACAAAGGTGCAACCCTACTAGAGATTTCCTGGTCATCTGAGAAACAATGTTATAGACACATTTATGTTTTGTGAGGTTTTGATAGCACAAGACTTTTTCCCTTTGGGAAATTTCTACGGACAAAAATGGATCAAGCTAAAATAGTCACAAATGCCTAAAGTACACTTCTAAACTCAAGAAAAGCTCACAGATAGAAGCTAATCAGCTCAGTGCAAAACTCTCCCTACCCCCCACTCCCAAAATGCACCTTAATGACCTTGAATAGAAGAATGAATTGAGGTTCAGAGAACAGTGGTTGCTACTAGCTACTACAGTTGTTGACCCTTGAAAAATGCAGAGGCTGGGAGCACTGATGCCCAATGCCACGGAAAACTGGAAAGTAACTTGTGACTCCCCAAAACCTCAACTACAGTCAGCCCTTCACACCTGGGGATTCAACCAGCGCTGGGAATGAGAAAATAAAATACTGTCTTCAACCAGGGCTGGTTGAATCCATGAATGCAAACCTAGGGCCAACTGTATATTTATTGAAAAAAGTATGTGTACAAATGGACCTGCACAGTTCAAACCCTGTCTATAAACTACTGTTCTAATGACCTCCCTGTTAAAAAAAAAAAAAAAAAAAAAAAAGAGAGAGAGAGAGAGGTGATAAGACCCAAAGGTACATGTATCAAGCAAACCAACTTAATTTTGTGATTGGGAAATGGGTGCCAAATTCCTTGAACAATAGTTAACAGGTTTCAAATGTCCTAGTTTCTGGACTAAATTTTCTAGGGAACAAGGCCTCCAGATGAATTCCTTGAGCCAAGATCTCTCGAACTTTGGAGCAGTCTCCTCCTTTGGTGTGATTATCGTTGTGCTTACTGGGTTTCTACCCTCCAAGCAGTTCCACAAAAAGTGCCATCCCTACCAGAAAAGAAGGACACAGACACTATGACTATAAAGTAGAGGTAGTTCAGTGAAAATGGGAAGAATCTTTTAGCAGACACTGTGAGGAGAGAAGTAGTTTACCTAAAAAACAACTCCAAATCAGCTTATAATGCAAATTTGAACACCTAGATTAACAGTCAGTAAAAACAGCAAACAATAACCTAGCTGTTGGTAGAATTTCTAGCCCAAATTAAGCTTTTGCATTTAAACATCCACGTACACAAGGACAGCCAGATGCACACTGAGAGCTTTACTTGTCACCACCACATCCAGCACAATAACTACAGCAGGGGAAACCGGGTTTTCATGAAGGCACTTACTCAGAAACACACAAATCAACGTAAACATAACTCTGGAGGCATGGACACTCCAAATTCCAGACCAGCTTTTGGCCAAGCTAACTTCGCGATAACAATGCCCTATCTGGCTCCAATCAAGCCTTTCCAACTCTCCAAAGCATCTAGTCTTACTCGTCCTTCATAGCTCAGGTTAGAAGCAAGACCACTGGCACAAAGGCCAGTCATCCGAAGGCGCTTTTTATATGGCTCTGCCACTGCACTCATTTGAAAATTCCGAAACTGGGGGCTCACCGCCCCCCTCCTTGCTACCCTTCTTCAATCCCGTCCCGGTAAGCCTCTACCTAGGCGCCCCCTCTGCTTGGAAGAAAGCGAGGCCCCGCCGGTGGGGTGAGAGGCGCCCGGGCTCGGGGATGCCCACCGCGCACAAGGAGAAACCACCAACTTCAGAACGCAGGAACGTCTTCCATTGGCAAGAAAAAGGGGCGGCGGCAGGCACGCCCAACTTCAAACTCAGAAAACCTACGGGCTGGCGGCCATCTGGAAAACAACCCCTTCCCAGGGAGAGAAGAAAAAGGCGGAGAGATGCGAATAGCCCACTGGGCTCGGGCGAGAGCCCGGACCGCGGACCGGCCCCGCCCCCGAGGTCCGCTCCCCGCCTCCTCTCTGCCGCGGGTTCGCTGCCCCGGGCCGGGCGGCCGGTTACCTTGATGCGCTCCCGGCACTGGGACGGGGTCCGCTCGTAGCCCAGCTCGGCCAGGGCCCGGGACACGCGCTCGTACATGGCCGGCCCGGGGGCCTTGCTGCCGAATACCGTGCCGGCTCCCTCCAGCTGCTGGTACCGTGCCTCCACCAGCCGCTCGTTTCCCCACACTGCGATGAGCGCGTTGGTCTCGGCCGGCGTCCACGACATGCCGCGGCAGGCGGCGGCCGGGGCTCCCCAGGACGAGGCGGCGCTGCGCCCCCCAAGCCCCAGCCCGAGACCCCCTGACGGCGCTGCCCCCGAGCCCGCTGCACTGCCCGGCCCGAGCGGGGAGGCGCCCCGAGGCGTGGAAGGGTCGGATAGTGAAGGGTTTCCGTCGCTCAGGTCACCAGGAGAGGCAGGGGAGAGCACCTCCATCTTCGGGATTTTAAGAGGCGAGTTGGCGGGCCGCTCCGAGCCACAGGGCGCAGCCATCTTCCTAGCGGCCGCCACTGCACCGCTCGGAAGTGACGTACCCGCACTTCCGGCCGCCGCGGTCTCCGGGGCCGCCGCGGGGCCTGCCTCACTCCGGGTTTCGCGGCTGGCGGACCTCGCTGCCAGCCGCAGGCCGTCAGCTCCCTGCGGTCTCTCTGCGCGCGCCCGCCCACGCCGCGCGCTCCTCTCCCGGGGCAAAGGCCGGGGAGGAGGCGTGCTGGGGCCTCTCGCGGAGAAGGGAGGGGGCATGAGGGCGCGCCGCTGTGCGGACGGAGCGGAGCCTCCCCACTTCCTCTCCAGTCTCAGCCCCCGCGAGGGAGGGCGCCGCGCGGGGCCGCGGTTAAGGGGGACTAGACCATCGGGCTTCTCTCTGCCCCCCGCCTCGGCCACCCCTCCCTTCAGCCCGGCCCCGGGCTCAGGGCAGACGTTCAATTGGAGGCCGGTGAGCCTCCGTAGGTGTATCCAGCGAGTCGCCAGAGCTGCAGGGCGAGCATCTCTGGGAGAGGCTTTAAAAAGCAGGGCTCTGTAGCTTTTCAGGAGACCTAAACGCATTATTTGAGGAACAGCAGCTCTGATTCCAATTATGATAGATTTTCCCGTCCGTGTGGGTGGGTGTAACCGTTTGTAGAAGAAATACATAGCTTACTGCGTTCGTACAGTTGATAGTTTACATATGTTCGAACACCGGAGCCCAGCAGAAAAGTTATCAATACTTTGCAATACCATTCTCCATTCTCCCTGATTTGAAAGTCGAATCGTTTTCCCTCTGTTTTTCATTCTTCAGAGTAAGTAAGTTAAAAAGACGACTTCAATTATGATAGGTCTTTGTGACTTCTGGTAATTAGTGTATTAATTGCTCCAGAAGTCTTAAAGGCCTGCAATTTAAAGAACATTGGCACAGGAAAACCAATACATAGCCGTTAGGTATTTCAATATTCTTGAAAGCCAAAAATCTAATTGTTTATCTTGGGTCTTTTACTTAAAAATCCCAGCGGATTTTAAATTTTTTTTTCAAATTTGAGTAAGCCATGCAACACTTTTAAAAATAGCAAACATGTTAGGTTAAAAAAAATAGAGCTGAGGTCAACTATATTTTTAACTCAAGAGTCATCCAAGAGAATGCTACAGTTGTCATTGGAAAGCTAAAGCAATCAGCTCTAAGGATAAAGTAGAGGAGATAATTGTCTTCGCATGTCAGCCTAAAATGCCACCATAGTTTCTAAGCTACCAGTATGAAGAATCATAAAGAAGATCCAGAACTTATGCTATCTCTTCTTTTTCTGAAACAAAAGATATGGTCTAGCACTTTAGTTAAGATGATGGATTCTAGAGTCAGCATGCCTGCCTTCAAATCCCAGTTCTGCAATCTCAGCCCACTTAACCAACCTCTGAGTGCCTTGGTGTATTCATCTGTAAGATGAGGACCTCACAGCTTTCTTGTGAGAATGCAATGAGTTGATACAGGTAAAGCCCTTAGAATGGGGCCTGGCTCACAGTTCACATTGTGTGATCATCAGCACTTAATCTCACTTTTCCTATATTCTAGTGAATAGGATCTTCCCTTTGTCATTTCCTACCACTGGTTTCATTGTTCTGTTTAGGGTGCTAGTGGAATCTCAAACATCTATCAAAGCAAATCCACTCTCAGTCCAACAGTTAGTTTTTTAATGTTATATTTAATGTGTATGAAAGGGAGCATCGTGCCTAATCATGCACAAAACCAGAGACTCCAAAGAGTTTTAAAATCACTATTTATCCTGTTCTCTTTTTCCCACAAGCCTAAAAAAAAAGAAAAGAAATCCTCTTGCCTTCTATTGTTAATTCTGGATGATTCTCAAATCAACTCTGACTCATGAGGGAAATCTTCCTAGATAAAGTGGGTTGACTGAGAAGTTTAGGGAGACTATCCTGGCTTGCCTCTCTTTATAATTTATCACATTTTTATGCATCACTCAAAGTTTTTATCTGATTTTGAATATTTTATAAATGAAATCATGTGTATTCTCTGACTTACCTTATTCAATATTATCTTTTTAATTAGGATTCATCTATTCTGTGTGAGGCTGTGGTTTGTGCATTGTTGTTGCTGTAAAATACTCTATTTTATGAATACATCTCATTTTATTTATCCACCCTACTGTTGAATTTTTGGGTTGTCTCTAATTTAGGATATTATGAGTAATGTTGCTACAAACATTCTTGTACATGTCTCCCAGTGCATATGTGCAAGTATTTCTGCAGACTGTATACCTTCCTTCCCCTCCCACCATCCCTCCCTTTTCTTCTTTCTTCCTTCCCTGTGGATATCCAATTATCCCAACTCCATTTACTGAAGAGACCATTTTTTCCCTCTTTGGCAGTGCCATCTCTGGCATAAATCGATGTCCATATGTGCATGGGTCTGTTTCTGGGCCCTTCTGTTACATGGGTCTATTTGTCTTTTTGTTTTTCTGTTTGTGTTTCTTGTGACAACATCACACTGCCCTACTAATGTCTCACACTGGCTTATGATAAGTCTTCTGTCAAGCAGAGAATGTCTCTCCTCTTCTTCCTCTTCTTTTTCTCCCTTTGCCTTAAAGAGTGGCTTGTTATTCTTGATCCTTCACATTTCCAAATACATTTTAGAATTATCTTGTCAAGTTCTACAGAAAAAGCTGTGGGTGTTTTAATTGGTATTTATTGACTCTATGGACCAATTTGAGAAAAACTGACATCTTCATAGTAATCGGCCTTACAATCCTTGAAAATTATATATCCCTTCATTTATTTAGTTTTTAGTTTCAATAAAGTTTTGTAGTTTTCTGCATAAAACTCTTACACACATTTTGTTGGATTTATTCCTAGGCAGTTGGTATTTTTTAACACTCTGGCAAATGATATCATTTTTTACAATAATTTTCTAATTGTTTTTGCTGGTACAGTAGTTCCCCCTCATCAGCATTTTCACTTTCTAGGGTTTCAGTTATCCGTGGCCAGCTACTATTGGGAAACTCCCTTCCTGGTTTCAGAAGCTGTAACCCCCCCATGGCTAAGGCTGACTGAGAGACCTTGGGGCCATGAGCCACTAAGGAGATAAAACTTATCTCCCTGGCAGTGGCGCTGCCCCTGCCCCCTTTACTTCATTTTGCTTGGGCCCAGGCAGATGACTGATTAGCTGATGATGGGTAAGATTCCTCAAGGGAGGGATGACCTAAGACAGGCATGATCTCGAAGGGGCCCTCAGGGAAGAACTTGGAGAGGCTATAGAAAAAGGGGTTGATGGACCCTCACCCCTCAGCTTTGACGTAGCCTGAGTCATTCTGTTTTTGAGAAGTCTCCTAATCTCTTGGCTGCCTTACTTCCCCTGCCTGACTTAAGCCTGAAACAATGCTGGAGGGTGGTACAGTCCTGGGCAGGAACGGGTGGTTCCCTGGGGCGGTCAGGCCTGAGAAAGAATGCATAAAATCTTGTGAAACCTGCTTTGCTAAGAATGTCCTCAATTTTCTGATAAGGGTCCAAGCACAAAATGTGTTTGTTTCCCAAAGTTTCATAGCCCTTTAGCCATCTGACCCTGACTCAGAATAAGCCTTCATAGTTCTTTGAAAGTTATCTATCGTTTGATCATTACTGCCTGATAATGACTGATGAGCTTTACCCGTATTCCTGTGCAAATTGAACCCAGTAAAAGCCCACTGAGGAACAGGCTCCTAGCCCTTCTCCTTTGAGAAATCAGCCACCTTTCCTCCCCAAGCAGATCATGTCTTGGTAGACTTATTCTCATCCATGGCAGATGGAGTGGGGGGGCCCTGCAGGTGGAGCCCCCCTACAAACTGCAGTCTGAAAATGGAAAATTCCAGAAATAAGCAATTCATACACTTTACAGTGTACAATTTTCTGAGTGCTGTCATGAACTCCCGTGGCCTCCCACTCTGTCCTCCCAGGGATGTGACTCATCCCTTTGTGCAGCATCTTTGCACTGTGCCCTCTCCCCACCAGTTAGGCGCTTAGGGAGCTGTCTGGGTCATCAGATCAACTGTCACCATATCACAATGTGTCTGCTCAAGTCACCCTTATTTCAGTTAATAATGGCCCAAAGCTCGAGAGTAGTGAGGCTGGCAATTTGCATATGCCAAAGAGAGGCTGTGAAGTGCTTCCTTTGAGAGAAAAAGTGATAGTTCTTGACTTAATAAGGAAAGAAAAACATTGTATGCTCTGGTTGGTATGATCTACAGTAAGAATGAATCATCTATCCAAGAAATTGTGAAGAAGGAAAAAAAAGTTATGCTAGTTTGGCTGTAGCACTTCAAACTGCAAAAGTTATGGCCACAGTGCATGATATGTACTCAGTTAAGATGGAAAAGGCATTAAATTTGTGTGTGGAAGACATGAACAGAGAGTGTGTTCTGATGGACAGCGATGTGTTGCTCTCAGGAAACCACCGAGCCTATGTGAAGGTGTCAGCAAGGGGTCCTGTGAAATGAGTGACACCAAGCCATTCACTGCGAGTGAGGGGTGGTTACAGCAAGACGATTTTAGAGAGTGCAAAAGAGAGCAATCACATAACTTTTATTACAGTGCATTGCATAATTGTCCTACTTTATTATTCATTATTGCTAATACTTTACTGTGCCTAATTTATAAATTGAACTTTATCGAGGTAGGTATATATAGAAAAAAACATCGCATGAATAGGGTTCGGTACTATCTGAGGTTCCAGGCATCCCCTGGCGGTCTTGGCACAAATGGCACATCCTGGCCTGTGTGCACCTTCTCTGACACCTCACAACTGGAAGTCTGTTCCTTCCCCTTGGACCTGGGTCAGTCTTTGTGACTACCTCAATGAAGCAAATGTGGCAGAAGTGACACAGTGACTTTCAAGCTAGGTTTGGGAATAAGCTGAAATAAACTTCTGCCAGTTTCTCTTGAGATACTTGATCTAAAAACCTTCAGCAACCATGTAAGAAATTGGGCCACCCTAAGTCCACATGGAGAGATCAGAGAGGGAGAAGGAGAGGGAGAGAGAGAGAGCCAAGGAGCCGGATGTGTTTCAGCCTCCAGGTGTCTCTCTCTCTCCAGCCCAGGCTCCAGACATGCGAATGAAGGAGCTTTGAAATGACCCAGCCCCAGCCAGCACCTGACTGCAGCCACATGAGAAGCCCTTAGCAAGAGCTCCTAGCTGATCCCAGGCAGCCCGGGACATTGATTATTGTTGTTCCATGCTGCTAACTTGTAGGGTGTTTTTTTATACAGCGATGGGTAACTGGAACAACGATCTTTTCTACCCAGCACACCAGCCTCACCTCCCACCTTAAATACATACACTTTTGCCACACTTGTCCTGTCCAACAAGTCAAGTTCTGTTTTGAGCCTTTGGACATGTCCCAGATCCTCATCTGAGAACATGGTCATCTCAGCTCTTCAGGTGACAGCCTCCTCCACAACCCCTCTCCTCAGATATTGCCTTCCTTGGCTGCCTCTCTACCACACTGCTGTGTTGTTTCGTCGACACGCATTTTCTTTATTTATGTATATTAATTTTCCATGCATTTATTGTATGCTATCCCCCTCTAGAATGTCAGCTGTCTGGAATGTCTGGAAGCCAAGGATTTTGTCCATTGTGTTCACTTCTAACAGATCTAGTGCTTAAAATAGCAACCAAGATGGAGTAGCAGGGACCAGACATGCCCTTCTATGTAAATAACTGGAGAGCCAAACAAAATATTTAAAGCAATGGTTTTCAAGACATAGGGCACCAGACGATGAAGGACAGTGAACCCTGAGAGATGGAAACAGACAAGGTGGTTGTGGTGATGGTTTCACAGATGTGCGCACGTGTTACAATCAAATTGTACACCTGAATACGCACACTTCACTATGTGTTAAGTATAGTTCAATAAAGCTGTTATAAAAATATTTCAGGAAAATACTAGGAATTCAATAAACACTTGTTGACTGGCCATTTACTTCCTTAGACTGTGATTTCTTAGTGATTAGGGATTGATTTTTCTACACATGTTTATGTAATACCCAGCAAAATACCATGTCAGAATAAGTATTCAAATGCTATAAATATTATCACAAAACATTTATTACATATCCATTAGATTGATGTATTTTAAGTGAGACTAAAGACAATATATTTTACCTGACAAAAAAAGTTTGACTTCATTAGCAATCAAAATACAAAATAAAATAATGACAAACTATTTTTTTTTATTTTATTTACTTATATTTAGAGAGAGGGGAAGGGAGGGAGAAAGAAAGGGAGAGAAATATCAATGTGCAGTTGCCTTTCATGTGCCCCCTACAGGGAACCTGGCCTGCAACTCAGGCATGTGCCCTGACTGGGAATTGAACTGGTCACCATTTGCTTCTCAGTCTAGTGCTCAATCCACTGAGCCACACCAGCCAGTGCTGAAAAACTATTTTTAACGTTTCAATTCACAAATAGTTTTGAATGATAGCACAAGCATGAGCTATTTTATATTCAGAAAAAAAAGAAAGCTATTTCCATGTCTAAAGCATTTCATAATACCTACTTGACAAGAGATTGGGGAAATAGATGCTCTCTCCTCCACTGCAAATAAGAAAGTAAACTGAGAGAAATGTTCTGTAGAAATTCTAATAAATATCAAACACTTCAAAAACATAAGAACCCCTTGATCCAGCTATTCCACTTCCAAAAATGTATATTAAGAAAATAAGATTATACACAAGGATTTAGTTAAAAGATTATTTACCTCTACATTGTGTACAGTACAATTAGAATGGACCTCTTAATCCAGCCATAAGAAACCGGTTAAATGAACACCGCTATATTCATTGCATGACATATTGTTCTGATTGGAAAAACGATGTAGTAAATGACTCAACTTAAAGAGATGTTCAGAGTATTTTTTATTAATGAAAAATAATAGGCATTTTAAAAGAATGAAATGACAATTTACAGACTGGGAGAAAATATTTGCAAAACACATCTGATCAAGGACTTGTATCTAAAATATACAATGAACACTTAAAACAATAAAAAACAAACAACCCAATTTTTAAAAATGGGCACAAGATCTGAGTGATACTATATAGACAAAAAAGAAGATATACACCAAAGAAGATATGCAGATGAGAAAGCATGCATATGAAGAGATGCTCAGTGTAATACATCATTGAGGAATTGCAAACTGAAACAATGAATACCACCCTGCATCTATTAGACTGGTTAAACCCAAAACACAAACAATGCCAAATGCTGACAAGAGCTCTCATTCACTGTTGGTGGGAATGGAAAGTGGTACAGCCACTTACAAACCTAAGCATGGTTTTAGCATACTACCCAGAATCGGGCTTATGTCCACACAAAACCTGCACATGAGGGCTTATATTAGCTTTTTGCATAATTGCCAAAAAGCAGGAAGTAACAAGAAGTCCTTCATGGAAAAACAAACTGTGGCATCTATACAATGGAATATTATTCAATAAATAAAGGAAATGAGCTATTAAGTTATGAAAAGACACGGGGGAATGCATAGTGCTTAGTGGGAGAAGCCAGTCTGAAAAGGCTACCTAATGTCTGATTCCAACTATATGATGTTTGGAAAAGGCAGAACTATAGAAACAGTAAAAAAGATTAGTGAGTGCCAGGGGTTCGGCAGGAAGGCAGGAAGGGATGGGCGGGTGGAGCACAGGGGACATAAAGTATACCTGATAGGAAAGTATGAAGCATAAATACAATGATGATGAAGTGCAATTTGCATGGAGCCTGGCACATGCCAAACACCTAATAAATAAAAGATGTTGCTATTTCCACTCGTCTATGTGTTGCTAAGGAAGGTCTCCCACCCCCAAACCCTGAGCCGACCCAACACCGGCAGCCTTGCCACTGCTCTCTGACTTGAGACCATTAGATCTGATCTCACCGTGCCCTTTACTTGTTCATGCCCTTCACCGGAAGTCCAGGATCCCAGAATATCCCAAAGGACTTGGGATTTAGTGCCTGTCGACCTCTGTAAATTCTTTTCTGTTGCCATTCTCCTGCCCTCCAAACTCCTGCGTCCTCCTGTGTTTGTGATCTGTGATCAGGAAACCTCCCTCTGTCCTTAATCTCTTCTTTGACCTCTTTTTTTGACCTGTATTTTTTGCTCTTAGTCAGCCTTGATTGTCCCAAGCTCCCCCGTCAGCCCTCCTCAGTGACGGCTGTTGCCTCTCAACTCACTTCTTCCTCTCACGATCCTGTTTAAATCCAACTGTCTGCCTACTGCCCACCTGCACTGTGCAATTGTTGGTGGTTAGAAAAAGAACACAAAACTAGGCTGACTGGTCCACCTGGCAATTAAACTGTGACCTCGGACCTCAAGGGGGATCTTGACATGGTTCAGCAATCATTTCATTTCTCTGGTTCATTCTTTTCACTCTCCTGCTTGACTGTTTATGCCTTTGTTTAATATGTCTCTCAGATCAAATTGGAGGAAGGAGTCCAACTTTTCTCTTTCTTTTTGCTTCTGGACATTCAGTTGTTCCCACACTGTTTGTAGGACAGACTATTTTTTCCCAGTTGAATTGCCAAATCTCAATTGGCTATAAATGTGAGGGTTTATTAGATTCCCAGTTCCATTCCATGTCTATCACTCTGTCTGCATGATAGCAGCATGATAGTAAGTTTTGAAATTGTGAAGAGCTAGTTGTTCAATTGTATTCTTATTCAAGATTGTTTTGGCTATGCTGGGTCCCTTGTATTTCCATATGATTTTTAGCATCACTTTGTTAATTTGTGCAAAAACGCCATCTAGAATTTTCACAGGGATTGCATTGATTTAATCTGTAGGTCAATTTGGGGACAATTGCCATCTTTAACCAGTCTTGTAATACACAACCTTATTGAAGATGTTTACTAGTTCTGATCATTTTTAGTGAATTCTTTATAATTTTTGGTGTACAAGATCATGTCATCTAAAAGTAGACTTATTTTGCCCTGGCTGGTGTAGCTCAGTGGATTGAGCGTGGGCCTGTGAACCAAAGGCTCGCGGTTCGATTCCCAGTCAGGGCACATGCCTGGGTTGCAGGCCAGTTCCCGGCAAGGGATGCACAAGAGGCAACCATACATTGATATTTCTCTCCCTCTCTCTCTCTCTCCTTCCCTTCCCCTCTAAAGATAAATAAATAAAAATGAAAAAAAAATAAAAGTAGAGTTATTTTTACTTCTTCCTTTCCAGTCTGGATGACTTCCACTTCATTTTCTTCTCTGAGTACCCATCTAGAACCTCCAGTGCAATGTTGAACAGAAGTGGTAAGAATGTATAACCTTGACTTATTTCTGATCTTGGGGCAAAGCATTCAGTCTTACACCATGAAGAATGATGTTAGCTGTGAGTGTTGCATAGATGTCCTTTGTCAGGTTGAGGAAATTCTCTATAATTCCTAGTTTCTGAGTATTTCTTTTAGTAAAGGGAGTGTTTGGACTTTGTCATTTACTTTTTCAGCCTCTTTTAAAATGATCATGTGATTGTTTTCCTTCTATTGATATAGTGAATTATATTGACTTTCAGCTTTAAATAACTTCACATTTTTGTGGATAAATTTTTGCATCTATATTCACACTCAAACGTAGGCTCCACTAATAATCCGCTGGCTGCTTTACTGTTTTCTATCATGACATGGGGTACAAGTTACACCACAGTTCGCAGGGTAATTTCTGAGGGCAGTCTCTGAGGTTCATCCTGCCCCTAGGAAGGCTGTTCTTAGCTGTCTCTTTCCCTGGCTCTCTCTGGTGAGCCTGGTGGCCTATAGTCAGCGTGTTTTCCTCCTGGAGCTACCAGCATCCTCTTAATTGCTCACCACAAAAATCTCCAGTATTTTCAAGAGCATCCTTGAACTGCCTAAGGGGGTCTTCCTGCTTCCATCCAGCTACCTCTCTGACCTCATCGCCTGCTGCTGCCCCCCAGCTCCAGCTGCAGTGGCCTTGTTGCTCCTTCTTGAATATATGCCGCATGTGGATGAGCTTCTTAGGTTGGCAATACTCTGCATATTACCACACACCAGCGCCAGGAGGCAACCACATTCTTGAGGACCCAAAAATTTGCATTTGGAACCCTCTCAGTAATAGAGTCTGCCCAATGTGTCTGGTCCTTGGGCTGGTTCTAATTTGTATCCTTTCATTATAACAAAACTATCGTCAGAAGTCCTGTGTTTTGTGAGTCATCCTAGCAAATTATGGAGCCTGAAAGTGGTCATGTGAGCCCCCTAATTTTTAGCCAGCTGGT
The DNA here is from genome assembly GCA_004027475.1 of Anoura caudifer. Taxonomy (NCBI): domain Eukaryota; kingdom Metazoa; phylum Chordata; class Mammalia; order Chiroptera; family Phyllostomidae; genus Anoura; species Anoura caudifer. Next base: position 176,498 of record PVKU01003307.1, read on the forward strand.
CTGAAGTAAGGGTGTCCCAAGGGATCCGTGAATTGCACCTGGTGCCCAAAGTCTGGAGCGCAGGTGGCAGTCTGGAGGACTGTGCACTTAACCTTGAGTTTGACTCCTCATGGTAGCATTATAAGAAGTAAGGCAGGCATAGCTAGTGTCTCGGGTTGAGAGAAATAGTGGTGTCTTGTGGGCAATGATGGTTTAAAACCGCCGAGTTTCCACACCTCGAATTAGATCCTGGGTAGCATTCTGTACCTCTAGGTGAACATCACAGCACCCGCTATTTGTACAGCTTACCTTTGCAAGTTGCTTTCAGCTTTCACAGGTGAATAAACTGAAGTGAAGGGGAAGTCACTTGTCCAAGGTCACTAGACTCAAACCCAGGTGTTCTACTTCCGGGCAGAGCTGTTCCCACAAGACCCACCACTGCAGAACTCAATTACAGTGCACACCTATGCAGGGGTCTCTAGGACCAGCTCTTCTTCAGGTGGGTTTAGAAAACTGGAGGAACTACGGACTTAGGACTCAGGATTCTCCACTCCCCACCCTGCGACTTTTCTCCTTTGGAGGCAGTGAGATTTGGAGGAAAATATGTAGAAATCCAGGTCTTCTCCTGTTAGAGAACCGTGTATTCCCTTAGAGCTCCTCATACTAGTGGCCCTTCCCATGTGAGAAGAGAATTTGTTACCCTCAGCAAAGCCAAAATTGGGTAAGCAAGGAAACTTTTAGTGCTGAGACTCAAGAGAACCTGCCCTAGAATTGGTATCCAAGTCTCCTCCCAGCACTAACATGTAGGGGTTCTCAAGTGCATTGAAAGATGGTGAGCCAAGCTTACAGAGCAAATAGAAAATGGCAAACGTGTAAATATCCAGTTTCAAGAAAAAAAAAATACAATGGGCTCTTAATAAATAAAATATGCCCCATTTCCCTCATAATATGCAACATACAAATTAAAACTACAAGAAGATGTCATTTTTACCTGTCAGGTTGGCAGAGAAAAAAAGTTGGATAGCGCATTGCGTTTGCCATCTGGGGAAACCTCATCCGGAGCCTCATATGTCGTCGGTGAGACTCAAAATCGACGTAGCCTGTTAAGGAGATGTGGGAGTATTTCACAAATACATATTTGTATTAGACTCAACAAGTTCACTTTTTGGAGTTTATTCTAAAGATGTATCCACATGTTAGTGTAAAGATGTCCGCTACAGATTGAAAAATATTGTCACCATAGTGTACAACTCTCCATTAAGAGAGGAGCCTATGTCTTCCCTCTGCGGTCTGGACTGGGCCTGTGGCTTGCTTTGACCAGTGAAATGTAGCAGAACTGATACTATTCCAGAGCCCAACCACAAGAGGCTTGTAGCTTTCACTCTCAGGCTGTTGGAATTCTGCCCCTGGAACAGCTGGTGATTAGAGGCTGGAAAAACACCAAAGCGGCTGTTAGCAACGACTGGAGGATTGGGGCAGGCACAGTGGTCAGGGACCGGGGACGCAGCGAGAGAGTGGTTATTAGAGGCTGGAGCAAGAACAACGTGCGTCCTGTGGTGATGGAATAACTGGCAAAATGTTGTCTATGGAAACTTGAAAGATAGAAAATGCCCTTAAACAAACTGTAGAAAACATATGATTAGAAGCCCTTCAGACAGAATGTTGAAAGTAGGGCTGGGTTTCTTCTAACTCAATGTCCAGGGAAAGAGATGAGCAGAAGGTGGAACTGTTCAACCTACAGGCAGAATCTGGAGGAGACATGGAAGCCCAGGGATTTGCTGGTTTGGCAAATATAACCTTCTCTTACTCCCAGTTCTTCCAGCCGGTAAACATTTCTCAAAGTTAAAGGAGTCTGAGGGCAAAAGTCGAATTAAGGGTACAGCTGCGAGAACCCTCACTCAGACCCCTGAACGACGTAAGGTAAAGCCCAAAGGACTCTCTGAACTATGAAGGACTCTCTGAGAATACTAAGGATGTCTTCAATACTTCCTCAAAGTATCACCCAAAAGACCTTGCTTGCCTTGGTACAATCAGCTTGAAACACCACAAAGATCCCTGGTTTTGATGGCATCGTGTGCATTGATCACTTGAATACAAGAGGAGAGGGAATGAACCCTGGAATGACTCAGGGCCTCCCCTGTCAACGACAGTCCCGGGGAGCATGCCAGCACCCCTGCCCTGAGTTAGAGGACAGTTAGTGCACTTTGCTCCTCCTGCCACTCGGCGGCACGCTGCTGGAAGGCCTCTTCAGAGACTTCGGAGACGGCACAGATGACACTGGGCAATACTGTACCGGTTGATGTGCTGGGAGACTCTGAAGACGACAAGTTTTGAGGGAGGCCCAGAACAAGAATAGCCTCTGCAGCAGGTTCTGGCTGTAGTTTAAGTGGCCATAGGACCAGTAGATTCCATGGTGCTGGTGACGTTTGTTGTAGATATGTATGTCACGTCTTGCAAGCTCCACTTAAAAAGCTGCAGTGGCCCTGACCGGTGTGGCTCAGTGTGGCCATCATCCCACAAAGCAAAAGGTCGCTGGTTTGATTCCCGTTCAGGGCACATGCCTGGGAGATGTCCCCAGCCAGGGAGTAGGAGGTTCAGTCACTGGTCAGGGAGTGTGTGAGAGGCCACTCTCTCTAAAAATAAGTAATAATAATAAAATCTTAAAAAAATAAAAAGCTGCCGCATACCCCTCAAGGTTCTGCTGCATGGCCATGCCTGCAACAGTTGATGTTCTCAGGAGCAGACCTTAACCAGGGACAGAGGGAGAGTCAGCAGATAAATATCCCAACGTCCTTGCTCCTCCCATGGGGCGACTCTGAGGTGTGTCCGACGCCAGCTCCCAGGGCTCCCTGATGGAATTAGAGCCTGGCTCCTCACAACTCACCCTTTCCTGGCTTTCTCCCTTTTTCTCCCACACCTCTGTCTCCCTGCTGGTGATCCTTTCCCCAAATGACTCCTTGCGCTCTATCAGTGTCTCTGGAAGGATCTAACCTAACCAACCAATGGCTAGAAGGGAAAGGATCTTACTCATCTTTGGCTTCTGCCCAAAACAGAGCTTTTTAAAAATAAATTTTCCCCCAGTGTGGAAAATTCCTGTGATGCAGTGCTTTGGTTTACTGACAGTTCGATGAGTTTTCTGCTGTATTGCCAGTGCATAATATTCTCTTGATCACTGTAAAGGTCTGCCAGAAGCCTCCTGAAGCATTGGAAATGAGGTAGGCTGATTCTATTTGCACAGAGCTTTGGGTCTGGTGGATACCAAGAACTTCCACTCACAGATGCTTTAGATACTATACTAAACGTTGTACATGCATTTTCTTACATAAGCCTCACTTTACAGGCGAGAAGGTGAGCCTCAGCTCAGAGGAGTTAAGTCACTTCCCCCCAATTATATCCCTGGTAAGTCATGATCTGGACTTTGATTCTGAGACTGTCTGGTCCCAGCTTACACTCAGCCTAATACCACTTTCCTCATGTCAGTCACCACAGTTTTACTGTTTAATAGAAAGTGTATCCTTCTTTTGAGAGTAAGACCTCTTGCTCAACTCTACTCTCTCTACCCTCCTGCCCTAAGAAGGTAGGGGTACAGTAAAGAATTCTGGCCCTGGCTGGTGTAGCTCAGTGGATTGAGCACAGCTTGTGAACCAAAGGGTTACTGGTTCGATTCCCAGTCAGGGCACATGCCTGGGTTTCGGGCTGGGTCCCCTTAGGGGGCACATGAGAGGCAACCACACATTAATGTTTCTCTCCCTCTCTTTCTCCTTCCCTTCCCCTCTGTCTAAAAATAAATAAATAAAATCTTAAAAAAGAAGAAGAATTCTGGACTGGACAGTATTTGCAGAGAAGATTTGGGACTGGAAGCATGAGATGGGAACAGAAGTGGTGGGGACCCCACCACAACTGAGAACCATAACAAGACCACAAAACTCCCCCAAACTGCATCTCTCTGCCAGGTAACTTGGGCTTCTCAAGATATGGAGGAGTTCTACTTCAGTGCCTTAGTGGGCAATGGAAATTCCTAGTTAAACAAATAAGTGAAAGAAGACAGAACCAGCTATATATATAGTTATATATGTATAGATGTATATATACACAACTCTATATATATTCGAATAAAGGTTGTTAACGTTAGTAGTAGAAAAAAACAATAAACACACTTATGAAATCTCATGTTTATAAGTGAATTTCAAAGACTAAATGTTGGTTTGAATGATTTTGTCTATTTGCCTGGATGCACAATAACTCAGTATAAAGTGTGTGTGTGTGTGTGTGTGTGTGTGTGTGTGTGTGTGCTTTAAACTAGTTTCCTGGTGTGAGAGGCGTGAAAACACTTCTATTTATTTATGGTCACTAGTGGCCTATCACCAGGGTACAACCTTCCAGGTAAACATTTAACTTTGGAGCATTAGTAGAAGATGACTCAATAACTTTTAAATCTTTTCTTCCCTTATGTGAACCCTATCACTTTAGGTTTGTAGCTTTGAAGTCCATGTCCTCAGACACAGGTGCAAATAAATTCCCATATATTATTTACAGCATGCGATGGTTCACACAGGGCTTCCTAGTACAAATGGAGTTATTAGTTTTGCATCTCCAATTAGTTCCTGCTAACCTAGCCACTAAAGCAAATTCCTTTGTGAAAAAGGTTCCCAGGCATGACCTGGCGATTGTTTTCATGGCTTTTCAATGAAGGGTGATGTTCATGCCTCGCGCCCTGCAGACGGTCCATAAATATGTTTTGACTGACTCTGTCAACAATCCACATAGAAAAAAAAAAAACAAATATGGGCCATTTCAATTGTCTCTTTCCTCTCATAGTCTCTGTCTTCAGTGCAGGCGTCTACAAACACTTGAGGCGGGCAAGGGCGCTGCCGCAGGGGAGGAGGGTCACCCACTGGAGCACTCTGGGAAGTTTTACCACGTCTAGGACTGCCTTGTGTACCTGGAATCTGCCTGCCCCCACATGAGGGTGGATCAGCTGAGAGAAGAAATGACCCAGCAGGCTGAAAGGGCAGTTTCCCACCTACTGAGAGAACCTGGTATTGGTACAGACAATTCTGTTTCCTGTGTAAGGTATAGGTCTGCTCTCACCTTGGCATTGTGGTGGGTACTTCAACATTGTCGGCATCTGCTGTAGGTAACTTGAGACATCTTTACCTGCTTTTCTCCCCAAACACTGAGCCATCCTATTAGATACAGATATATATCATGTAGCCATATTAATATCTATGAGTGTGTAACTCTTGCTATAGGTGTGATGTGTTGAGTGTCACGTGAGGGTCATGATCACTTGGGGCATAATAAAGACTATCCATGTGCAAACTGGAATTTAGTAAGAGAGCGCTTGAGTGGATTCTAGAGTCAAAAATAGAGCTTCTGTTTTTACTTTGAGAAAAGTTCCTTATGCACAATGGGACAAAGAGCTCCTGGGTGGCAGACAACAAGAGGGCGCCTGCAGACAGGTGCTGGGGAAAGAATCCAGGTTATATGCAGGCCAAATGGCTCCGGGCTGCCATGTCTTCCATGTGGCGTCAGAAACCTCTACTTTGAAGTTACATTCTTTGCATTTTTCTAGTTAAGGAACCCAATTTTTTAAAACTTATACAAGAGGGTGCACCTCTTTTTCAGAATGAAAACCTAGAATGTTTTGGCGAGCTCTTTGTCACTGAGGAAGAAGGTAAGGAATTGCTCACGTACATCGGCGCAGGTTACAAAGTTATTTTCAAGCAACTGCTCTCCCTGCCTCCACTCCCGAGCCACCTAAATGGAGAAACACGTCTCTGCTCAGGGCTCTGATTTGAAAAAAATCGAGTCTAGGCCCGGCTTCAAGCATAGGGTTAATTCTCATGAACGAGGCAACGTCTGCCACCTGGTGGTAAGAAATAAAATGTCATTCGCTTTTCTTATCTGATCTCTATTTTTAATTCAATTTTTGCAAATCCATGCTTAGGCTCTGAGGTGGGGCTTGTTTGCCACCAGCCAAAGGCTCCTAACTGGTAATGATACTGGATACTGACGCCTTGGAGAGAATTTGTCAGCAACTCTCTGCAACTCAGCCATCTTAAGTCAACTCGGAAGAGTTTTAGATCAGCTGGGAGAGAGAAACAAAGGTGAGGAGAGACTGGTAGGTTAGGGTTCCCCTAAAGAAGAAAGTGAGCATGAATGCATTCACTCATACACAATCATTCATGGAGGCACTATTGAGTACCCAAACCTATGCTGATTAATTTACAAATAGAAATGTGTAAGACAACCGCCCTGTACCTTTAGTGACAGTGACGAAGAGTCGAGTGGATGATCGGCCTAGGTGGGGAAGATAAACCAGGTAATTCTGGCTTCCTTGGAAAGGGTGAGGCGAGCACGGAATCCGGTGCATTAGGGGGAGCGCTGAGTCTTCAGCAAGGAGGCACACACTGGGCTAACTCTGGAAGAGGCCCACAATTCCTGGGGGGCTTAGCCTCTGGTCACTCACAGACAGTGAAGGCACCCCAGTGCCCCGGGGAACATGGACTTCCAAGGACCTTCTCCAGCACTGCAAAAACTTCCGTTCCTTTCTTTTTCACCCGCCCTTACCTGTCCTTCCCTCTGGGCCCTCAAAGTGTGGTCCTCAGAGCTGCCGTCCTGCAGAAATTCAGAAATGCAAATCCTCAGACTCTGAATCTGACACTCTGGGCATGTTTTAACACTCCCCACTCCAGGTCATTTTGATGCATGCTCAAGTTTGAGAACCACTAGTGGAGAAAACCATGTGAGTATGGACCAGGGGGCCGTGGAAGTGGGGTGCAGGTAAGGAAAGGAGCAACGGACCCTGCAAGCCATTCTAGTCAGCCCCACGGAGTGTCAGAGAAAGCTGAGGAACGGTTACAAAGGGAGGTGACAGTCGCTGCAGAGGCTTTGGCCAACTGTTTGGCGCTGGTGTCTGGACACTAACCCCCAAATTCGCCCTGGGTCAGACTGTTTATGAGCCAAGATCTTCAGACTGGAGGCAGGACTCAGCCTCCACCTCACACTCCTCCAGTGAGGGAGCCCTCCAGTGTCCAGGGCAGGAACAACGAACCGGGGCTGCACCCACCCCACCCAGGCTCCGCTCCAGCTCTCTCCATTTTCTCCCAGATCCACGGAAGTCTCGGCTCGCCTCCCTGGCACTGTGCTGCAATGGAAAAGCCGTCCAGGGGCCGGTGTCCCCGGAGTGAACACGAACCCCATCAAGCCCCAGGAGGCACTCTGCATCCTGCTGCTCCCTCAGGGTGGTGGAAAGAATACTACCTCCCAAAGGGAAACGCCGCGGAAGCGCACAGTGCTGCAGTGCGCAGGATACACCACAAGGCGGGCGTTATGCCTGCGTATGTTTCTCTCACCCTCCCCTCATCCCGTCTGTCTTTGCCTCCCTCTCTGGCATTTCTAGCTCAAATGGGCACTTAACAAATAATGTGAAATAAACAACTGAAGCATGCTTCTGCTATCTTCCATATTTTTTACCAGCTGCTGCCAAAAAGTGCCAGCCCAGAGCCAGGGGCGCAGACTTCGCCAGTCTGTTGTGAAGAAACCACAATGTTTTGTGTTTTTTGGGGGGGGGGGCAGTACTAGGCTTACTCAGGCAGCTCCCTGCCCTCCGCGCCTCCTCCCCGCACTGGGCCCCACAAAGAGCGGAAGCCCAGGTGGGGGGCGAGGCTCAGTGTTGCCAAAGTCCGGGTCACCTTGGCCTGCAGTCCCTCTAACTCAGCTGCAGACTGGAGGGTGGGCCTGAGCCCGGAGCAGAGCGCCAATCCCCCCCCCCCCCCCCCCCCCCCCCCCCCCCCC